>JAMXDE010000022.1:600000-1117500 GCA_026770025.1 Craspedostauros australis
GTCTTGCACCGTGCGAGTGGCGTTGGACGAATTCACCCCCTTCCGGTAGCGACGACGACGACGACGACGAATAGTAACAGCTGCATTTGTGATGAGTGAGGCGGTACTGGCTGTCTCGCCAATCGCAAAAGCCCGCACTGTGATACGTAAGCTCGATCCAAGTCGGCAGGCGGCAACCGGCATCATCTTTCCGTCCTGCAAACGAATACAACCACGGGTTCCGATACAATGTCAGCACAACGATGGTACTACCAGTACGGCGTCGTCGGCGGCGGAGGGAACGAGGAACCGCCACAGAGCGTTCATCATTGATGTGCCGCGCAGAACGGATTCGCAAACCCATGTCTGTTGGAAGTAGCTACGGCATTGGTTGGGGAGAGCAGAGTGCTCTGTGGAGAGAGTTAGTGATTTTACAGTGAATTTCTCACTCTCCATTGCTGCGCCCACTGATCCGACTGCAATCCTCACATCTCAATCTCCTGACCGAGCAGCTCTCTACTTCTTAACTCCATGGTGAATGATGCCGTGATTGCGTCGTGCGGTCTCAAGCTGTATCTGAATGGACCATCTCTTGGGAGGTTTGCGTTTGTCCTCCACCCAGCGATTGCTCCGAGTTCATGAGGAGATGCTGAGGTCCGTGTTCAGCCAACCTTGCTTTGTCCGCGGTTGCTGCCGTCTTGGTTGCCATCATGACAGCACAATTTTGGTGCAACACTCCGCTGACGTACGACTGTCCCAAGCTCAGTTGGGAGAATACGCCGCAGTGACCAGTGATCGAACATTCATCGACGACGCATCCATCTGCGAAGGTGACGTAGGTCGGCTCGTTGAGGCGGAAACCGAAGTAGAGCAAGCGGCCTTCCAAGGTGACCCCACGAAAGCGGAGAACGCTGTTGATCATCGGTGTTCCCCAGAGCATGGGATACAGCGACCAAATATGGACCGAGTAAGTAAACGATTGGTAGACCATGTACAGCGGCAAGCACCATGGCGTCGTTCGCTCATTGCTTCCCGCGAATGTGATCAAAGAGTGCACACGCAAGAGCATGGTCCACACGATGGTCTGGATGATGACCGATAACACTACCAATGGGACTGCCTCGAATGATGTCTGTGGCTTGACCACATTCATCCATAGCTCAAAGGCTGGGATGAAGCTGATTGCCGCAACGAGCAGCGTGACAACGTACAGCAGTGTGCTCGCCACCAAAATCCCGGTCAGTTTCAAAGTTGATTGGCGCTTGTTGCGCGGATCGGGCTTTGGATGGATGACGCTCTCCGTGATGTGTGTCTGCGGCGAGACCAAAGCGTTGCGGACTGTCACCCCTGGCGCGCAGGTCGTCAGCATCCCGATGCTGCTGTCCTCGATTGCTACTCTCCTGTATTCGTCGTTTTCCTCGATGTGGAAGGTGACGATGGATATGAATGATCGCCGGACGGTGACGAGGTCGACGTCGGATGGATGGAAGCTGTCGCTGAAGATCTTTGATCGCAGATCGATGTCCATTCCATGAGCTATGTGGACCAGGTTCCAAATGATCGAATTGGTGGTCAGTCCATCGAGCATCAAACATGCTCGGTCGAAGTGATAATCGCATGCCCAGTCTGCGAATTTACTCCAGATACCGGTCCTTGCTTGGCCCGGTCTCTTCTTGCCGATCATGACCCACTTGAGTATGATGCTGGATATCACTAGCAGGACTGATGACAGACCGATGGATACAACCCAATATTGCAGTTTGGAGTATCTCCAGTCTCGGAGGTCATCGCGGACCAAGATATCGGAAATGAGGAAGCAGCAGAAGGTCATGTACAGCTCGACGAGCAGCCATGCTATCTTCATGCTACCCAGGATGATCCATCTGGTATCGTTGTCGTTCGGCGTTACGCTTCCGGCAATGTCTGCAGTTGTGCTCGCATCTGCTTGTTGCGGATCGTCGATGTCATTGTCGCTGCCATTGTCACCGTCGTCGCTGCCGTCAATGATAATGCTGTTGCGGCTACGTGACGCTGCCGTGCTTTCGACATATCCAGGATTTCCTCGGATAACGGTGTTGGGCGGTGCTTGGGCACCCTCCACCAGCACAGAAACGTGCTGCACGTAGCAGTTGGAACCGACCTTGACGCCTGGGCTGAGAATGCCCTTGATCGTCGCATTCGATCCCACCTGGATCTTGCGGAACCGCAAGCTGGGCCCTTCTTCGTCTTTCCATGGTCCAAACATTCGACAACGGATCGGTTTGCTCACCAAGGCATTGGCGTCAACCTTCGCCAGATCGAACTCCCGAATGAAGGAATCGATGTTGCAGGACCGGTGGACATCTGCACCCATGAAGAAGCAGAACGCTGTCATCAATGGTGTGTCCGCGATGAAGCGCCCGACGAAGCTTTCCCACATATCCACGAGTCGGTCCACGAACCACCATCGAAGATAGTAGGAGTACGCGAGGTTGGTGTATCCCTCTTGGTACCTGCCAATGATGATCCACTTCGACAGGATGACCTCCAGCGTGAGCATGATCATCCAGAATGGGACGACCAGCGGGTAGCACATCCAGATGAAAGCCGACGAATCGATGAAGAAGACAACGCGGGTGCGATTGTCGTTGGCCAGGACTTTGCCGATTTCATAGGCTGGGATGATGGGCAAAGCGAACATGAAGAGGATGATGAGCACGCCGATGACCTGGATGACGGTGGATGTAGTTTGGGAGAGCCGTTTCTCGTTGCGCATGGTGGTAAGCTTGTTGAGCGCCGGGAGACGCGTTGGGAGCGGTTCTCCATGCGATGTCTCGAGGAATGTTTCGAGATCCATGAGCGTTGGAAACATCTCGAAGCAATTTGAAGGGAGGGTGGTGCTGTACCGTTTTGACAGTGATTGCCGGAGCTCCAGTTCCGCCATGGATGACAATCCAACATCCTCCCACGTTTCATCTCCCTTGACTTGCGATCCCGTTGCGTTCGTGATGATCTCATGGAAAGTCTTACTTTGGAGGTCGTCGTCTTGGTCTGCGTTCCTCGCTGACATGGTTTCGGTTGGCGATGTCTTGGCATCACCATCCTGTGCAACTTGGGCGGTTGGATTTGGGTTTGCGCTGAAGCTGAATATTGCTTTCTGGTCTCCATCGTGCAGACGTTGTCGGTTGCGGCGTCTCTGGATCTTCCCGCTTGTTGTTTTGGAGATGGTGCGTTCCTTGACGGCTGCGATTGTGACAGGTGCCAATCCGATGTGCTCCATCACGGCCTTTCTGATCTCCTGACAGATTGTTGCAGCATCGTCTGTATGGTTGGTTCGGATCTCAAAGACGATCTCGAGCTGTCCATCGTTGCCTGAATCATCAGATGAGAATGCCGCGACACATCCTGGACGGACGGCAGATGAGGCCTCTTCAACAGCGTGCTCGATATCTTGCGGGTAGTAGTTCACACCATTGACGATGATGATGTCCTTCTTGCGGCCGCAAATGAAGAGATGATCATCTTGGTAGAATCCGTAGTCTCCCGTTCGCAAGTACGTCTTGGTCGAAGGGCGGCCTCCATTGCTGTCACTGTCAGCGGTGTTCTCGCCATTGCCATTGCCATCGGATGGAGGATCTTGCAGCTTCGCATGAAATTCGTCGGCGGTGAGCTGGGCTTGATTGTAGTATCCGGCTGCGACAGAGGCCCCGGCGATCCAGATCTCTCCCGTGATATTATCTGGACGTTGCACGCGGGTGTCCGGGTCCACGATGATGATATCAATCGAGTGGTGTAGAGTATTGCGGTGTGTAATTGCCACAGATGGATGCAGATCTTCACCTTCGCGGATGGTAGAAACATGAAATCCATGCTTGAAACTCACGCCAACCACGTTCTCCGCAAGACCATACCCAGCCACAAACCATTCCTTGCGCAGGCCGTATGGGCAGAATGCGTCAGAGAAGTGCTTTTCTGTGTCCAGCCGTGTTGGTTCGGCCGCGTTTTGCAGATGATACACGTTGGATAGGTCGAGGTTCGGGATGGGATGACCTTTTCCAGTCTGCTTGCTCTTGGCCTCGTTGAACTTGCGTGTTGCAAGACGGTACGCAAAGTCTGGCGCAGCACTCATGTGGCACTTGTGTCGCGAGATCAGATCAATCCACAGCAGCGGGTTGCTGATAAATGAGACGGGCGACATCATATGGAGACGGAAGGCACCGGACAAAGGCGCAATGACCATCTGGATCAGACCCATGTCATGGTACTGCGGTAGCCATGAGCATGCCGTGATTCGCTTTGGTATTTTGCCTCTATCACCCACGTCATTTTCAAAGCACTTCAGCCAACAGCCATGGAGCAGTTCAACGTTGGCTCTCAGGGCGGCATGCGTCACCATCACACCCTTGGGGTTGCCTGTGCTCCCGGATGTGTACTGGAGGAACGCCAGATCCGATCCCACCATGTTGGGTTCATCGAATGAAGGCGGCGGCGACGATGAACGGCCAGAGATGAGGCTCGAAAGGAAGCCTTTGTTGGTTTGCTTGTTCTTGCCGTTGATCTTGCCCGTGATGAAGCCATCATGGCGAATGATGCGATCGGTGACTTGGTACTTCACCCCGCTTGGCCACATGGAGCGGCTCCTGGATGTTGGGTTGGCGCGATCGGCGGCTCGAAGGAGATTGATGGATGTTTGGGTGAGGATGAGTGCTGGAGCGCAATCCTCGATCACCTTGTTCATCTTGGTGAGCGACTTGACAAGCGGAGGTCCGGGAGGGTAGACCAACACGGCTGTTACTCCTGCACGAAGACATCCCAAGAAGACAGCGAAGAAGTGCAGACCGAAGTCGTAGCAGAGAACGACGCGATCGCCTTTCTTGACGTCCCACTTGTTGCGGAGGAGATGGGCGCATTGGCCGGCTTCATCCCAAAGCTGCTGGAAGGTGTAGTTGTTGATTGCCTTTCCCTTGTCGTTGTACCAAGTGGAAAAGACGATGTCGGACTTGAGCTCGACGACGAACTTGAGATGGTCGAGGAAGGATTTGTTTTGGATGGATTTGTGGATGACATCATGCTCGCTGATGACAGCAGGGCTGCTGATGCCGTCGGACGAAGCCAACGTCGTTGATGCCTGCGACGGAGGCAATGATTGTGGCTTGATGATGCCGGCTTCGACATCATCTGTGATGTCTGGCAGAGGAGAGTGCTCATCATTGCCTCTGGGTGTATCGGATGCGGTTGTTGCGACATCGCCAGAACTGTCTTCGGTCGTTTGATCATGGTCGTCGTCGCGCATGATGGAGGGAGGGAAGGTGGGTATGTGAACGGATAGTCGTACTTGATTATGCGAGATGGATTTGCTCTGTTTCTTCATTTTGTGACCATCCCTGCGAGTTTGTTGTTGTTGTCCCTGTTGGTTGGTTATCACTGACAGTTGACACAGTTTCCGATCAAGGCGGAAACGAGTTGGTCATGTTGGCTCCGGGGCATTTGTCCCTCGAGTCCCTGTGAAGAACATCCCGAAAAGACCGTCATCGGCAACACGAGATTCATACGGAGCATTATGACTTCCACATTCAGTTTCCCCTCCTACTGGTCCCCACCACGGTTCGTGCCGGTTCTCGGAAAACGAAACTTCGCAGAACCGCGTCGTGACTGAATAGAGAGATATAGTTGGAATTCAATGAGGGACGGACTGATTCGGATTTTATGGTGTCAGTTGCAATATACCATGATGTCACTGAAAAATTGCTGAAAATTGGTATTTTCCCTTCATGCCCCCATTGACCGGTGACCGAATTGTCTGTACTACCACCAGTACACACGATTGAGCAACAAATGGACAGGCACTCTACCTCCAAAAGAGACTACATATGTGAAGGCATCTGTCTGCAAGAATACAAGTGCATGGCTCATCCTGCATGCACAGTTGATGCTTCTCACTTGCCTCTTTGCCATGTGTTCCAAGATTACATATGTATGAAACTGACATCTTCCATGCAGGATGTGCCGGTCTTGGATCAAAAGCAAGACTATCCTGCAAAATTGGAACAAGACTAAGACATGGAACACTCGCACCTTCACTCCAACAATTGGAGAATCAGCTCTCAAACCTGCCAAGAGCGATGAAGCATCGTGGTTTCATCGCCTGGGGATTGTGGAGCAATTTTTCAAATGTACAAGACCATGAACAGCGACAACCAACAGCAGAGCAGTGTGATGACCAGCCCATCTCGTTTTCCTCTCCAACCTTCAACCAAAACAATCTCATAAAAACAACAATCTTACAAAACTCAAGCTTTACAACCACCAAATCAACTCAAAACACATTCTCAATCGTCTCATCTACGTTCGTGGTCACACTACGTTTAACCGCGCTGACGTTGGCAGTTTCACTTCCCCTTTTTGACCTGCCAAAGTCCGACACTGGAAGGCAAAGCCGGACACAACCGGACTTCATTTGCCCTCTATTCTCGCTGGTTATGAGCCTGGTCTTACGCTGAAGTCAAGATTCGACAGAGAGCCTCATCAATAGCGCAAGAACCGATCCCACGAAGTCTCAGACTTCCTCATCCAACTAAGTCGCTGCCACAGCGACCCGCATCCGTGGCTTGGACCCTGTGAGCTTCACTGCAGGAAGCAAGAGTCAAGCCGCCCACTGACAGTCCAGCTGTCCGAACGCCAGCAACGCAGTTGCTCCGACAATAATCAGCCGATCATCTGCTGATCTACCCGCAGCAGCGCAGCTGACTGCTTGCAACACAGTTGCTCCTGCCACAGGCACCCACTGATCTACCCGCAGCAGTGCAGCTGACTGCCCGCAACACAGTTGCCTCACTCCCAGACACCTGCTGACTGAAGCTCAGCAATCACAACTCGCAACGCAGTTGCGACCATCGATCGATACTCCAGCAGAACATCTGCGAACCAGCAGCTCAGCTGCTCATCAGAAAATCCGCAACCTCTTCAAGCGCAGCTTTTGAAGGATGGCGGATGATCAACCGGAGGCCACCGTCACCCAAGGTGGAGCCACCACAACTCAAGCCGAGGTAGCTGCCACTCAAGCAGCAACCTTGGAACAACTCAGCCAGATGCAGGCCCGCCTTCTGGCCCAGCAACAACAACTGAACGAAGCGAGCCAAGTCCTTCAAGAACGACTCGCGAATCTGACTGAGAGGGAGGAAGCCCACGAGCGTCTCCTTCAAACCGAGGTATCTGGTGTCAACACCTCCCAGGAAATCTTCGAACTGGGCCGCACCGCAGCCGAGACGGAACGTGAACTCGCCAATCGCCCAACCAAGCCGGTGATGGGCAACATCGTCAAGGTGGGAAAGAACTGGTTCCCCTTCACCGGGGGAAAGCCCAAAGCTGACTGGTCTGGGCTTGTTGACGAGCCCAACACCTACCTCTACGTTCTCCAGAAGCGCTCCACTGCAAGCGGAGCCGATGTCAAGAGCCAACCCGACATGGAGAAGGGCCTTGAACCCAAGTTCCACCGCCAGAGCGATCTCCAAGCCTTCCAGCGCGACTTCATGTCCGAACTCAAAGCCAGAGGGCTCGACACCATCTCCTACCTCAAGGAGCCATCCGACCCCGAAGACACGACCAGCGTCGTTGCCCATCCATACCGCTTCAACCAAAAGACCATCATGGAAGAAGCAACCGAAATGGCAAGCCATTTTGATGAGTACGACCGCCGCAACAACATCACTGCCTGCCGCTTTCTCCTCAACTCTCTCCAGCCAAGCCTGAAGGACGACATCTTGGCGCGGGTCCATCCGGATCAACGCGAGGATTTTGTCATTCTTTGGATGGAGCTGATCGAGGACTTGCGAACCACCACTTTCGACAAGTATGATCGCATCAAGCAGAACATCCGCCGTCGCACTCCCAAGACCTATGCCGGTGAGAACATCAAGAAGTTTGCTGATGACACCCGCAAGGACGCCCAAGTTCTCGAAGATGCTGGCCAATATGACCACGCCCTCACTGCGGACATCCTCACCAAGTTTCTCTCTGCTGGCGGCTCTGGCACATCCGGGGAGCGCTACCGCTTTGGTCTCCACAGCAAACTCGGCAACCTCAAGGAAGTGCTGATCCAAATCGGGTGCTGCACCAAGGCCGAGAAGGACCGACGCATCTTGAAGGATCGCCTTCACTGGCGTGATGTCTGCAATCTTGCCACCGACCTGTACAAGCAAGAGCTCCATGCTGGACAATGGCATGCTGCCTCCTACTTGCGCAATCGCAAGAACAGCAACGCTGGGTATTTCCTCTCTGGAGAAAATGGAGGCATCGAGATCGACGAAAGCACGGCGCTGGCCCTGATGCAGAATGGTGGAAAGACGCCCATCATCTGCCACAACTGCGGAGAACCTGGTCATGTCAAGGCCAACTGCCCCAATCTGAAGAAAGGTGCAGGCTCCAACCACAGCAGCAAGGGCAAGAAGGGTTCCAACAACGCGAAGAAGGGTTCTTCCAACACCAGTTGGCGTTCTGTTCCCCCTTCCAAGGGTGAACCGCACCAGAAGGTTGTCAGGAGCTCCACTTTCAAGTGGTGTGCCAAGTGCAAGCGTTGGCTCACCTCCCATGGCACCAGCGAGCACAGAAGCGACTTCAAGGACAAGAACAAGAACAAGAGCGAGACCGCTGCCAACACAGTCACATTCGATTCCACCGAATGGCACGTCTACAAGGTGACGGAAGAAAGTCCATCTGGGTGGTTCCAAATCATCCAGGCCTACCTTGGTCCATTGGCTCTCCTCATTGGTGCCTTTCCTCTTTTCATTCCGCTGCTCATCCAGGTCCTCATCTTTGCAATCATGCATGGGTGGGAGACAGCCTCGATTGCAGCATGGATGGTCACTGCAACATACCTGGCACGCAAGCACCATGGCATGCCTCGCCACCCTGATGGTCCAGTTCCCAAGCCTCGTTGGCAACGCCGCTGCGAAGCCTATTGGGAAAAGAAAGGTCGCCGTCGTGACCGAGCCCAACCCAAGGATTGGATCAACTTTCATCGTCGTGCTCCGATTCGTCTCCGCCACCACCGCTCTCGCTTCGACCCTCCAGTATCTGCAATGCATGCATCAACCAACATGCATCCCAGAGCAAGAGCAGCTGGGTTGAGGCGACGCAGTCATCGTGTGATCGGTCTTGAGAACAACCCGAACAAGCACAGATTCAGAAGCACGGCTTTCTCCAACCCACGGCCAAGAGCCAATTCCATCAGCCATGGTGCCAGGTTCGGAACCAGAGCCGTTCCTATTCGTCGACATGAAGTGCAAGGACCATCCAAGAAGAAACATCGCAATCAGCGTCAGCGAATGATGGTATTTGATGCTCCTGCTCCTGCTCAGCGACAGCGACTCACCGAGAAACAAACCAGCAGACTGGCCCAGATCCTCAGCACCTACTTCAAGCCTGAGGACGCGCCTCCGTCAAATTCTGTGTGCACACACGATGGACCATCCTCTATCACGAGTTTCTCGGCTGTCCGTCACAGCTCAGACGAGCTCGCCAACGTCCTTCCAGCCAAGATGATATGTGATGTCATTTGGGACAGCGGATCCACCGTCTGTATCTCACATGACAAGTCCGACTTCGTCTCCGAACCCAGAAGGCCAATTGGAAACCAAGCCAAGAAACTGACAGGGCTGTTTGGAGGACGATCTGACCACTTGGTGGGAACCGTGGAATGGGGCATCCAAGACACGAGAGGAAACATTCGCCGTCTCAAATTCCCGGCATACTATGTGCCAAGAAGCAACGCCAAGATCATCAGCACCTCTGTGTTCGAAAGAATGTATCCAGGCGAGCTGCAGTATGTGAATGGCAGGTGGAAGGTCCAAGGAAGAGAGGGAGAGATCAACATCGAGATCAATCCCAAGAACAAGCTTCCAACTTCCAAGGCATACAACATGAAGTCATTGACCGAGCACATTCCACATGCCCTCAATGCAACCATCACTACTGTTTCCTCCGCCAACCGCAACCTGTCCGAACCACAGAAGGAGCTGCTGCGTTGGCACCAACGCCTGGGCCACAATGACATGCGGAAGATCCAGCACCTTTTTCGTTCGGGAACCCTGGCGCACACCGAAGCCGCACGCAAGCTACAAGCAAGCGCCTCCCGCCTCGCCACACTTCCAAAGTGCGCAGCATGCCAGTTTGGGAAACAAGTCTGTCGCTCAAGCCCGGGCCATCTGCACCGACCAGTACGTGATCGAGAGGGAGCCATCAAGTTCGGTAATCTTCGGCCTGGCCAACTCGTCTCTGTGGATCATTTTGAAGGGGGTGGAAAGGGACGACTCTTCTCGGGATATGGAAAAGGGAGCGATGACGAAATGTACGGAGCCGGCATCGTATTCGTCGACCATGCTTCAGGATTCATCTTCGCTGAGCCAGTCCTGTCTACATCTTCTCAAGACATGATCAGAGCAAAGGAGAAGTTCGAGAGCATGTGTCGAGATCTCGGCATTGTTGTCCAACAATACCAAAGCGACAATGGAAGGGCATTCACCTCATCAGACTATGCTGACCACCTTCGACACTTCCATCAATCCCATCGATATGCAGGACGCGGAGCGCATCACCACAACGGCATCGCCGAACGAAGCATTCGTACCGTGGTGTCAAGCGCTCGAACCATGATGCTCCATGCCACTCTGCACTGGCCCGAACTGGACGTCGTGCCACTCTGGCCCATGGCAATTCGTCATTCCGCATTCATCTTCAATCGGCTGCCAAACCTCGCGAACGGCCTCTCTCCCTTCGACATCCTTGCCCGAATTCGCTTCCCACAGAAGCATTTCCACAACCTACACGTCTGGGGATGCCCCACTTATGTGCTGGATCACAGAGTTGGAGATGGGAAGAAGATTCCAAAATGGAAGGCCCGGAGCGATCGTTTTGTGCACGTCGGCCTCTCCGAGAAGCACTCCTCTACCGTCCCACTGGTTCTGAATCTCAAGACTGGAAGCATCACACCTCAATTTCATGTGGTGTTTGACGACTGGTTTGCCACAGTGCCTTCGGATCCATCCAACCTTCCCAACTATAACTCGGATCAATGGAGGAATCTGTTTGGAGATACCGAGTACAAGTTCCCTTTTGATGAAGAAGATTTGGAACGCCTCGAGCAGCAGGATCAGGAAACAGAGGAGCAGGACAGCCATGACCAGGATCTGAATCGCCAACTCGCAGAGCAAGCAAATGCGGATCATCGACCATCAGAGCCGCTTCCTGTGGAACTTGGACCGGAGCTCCCACCATCACCATCAGATACTGCACCAGTGCCGGATGAAGTCTCTGCACCACCAACAGCTCAACCAACAAGTGCTGCAACTGATGCACCAAGAGAAGGCCAGAACAATATGGAGAAGGCCAACTTGCGAGACTCAGTCCCACCATCGCGCAGGGAGGCTGCTCATGACGACAAGGGTGACGACAACGACAACATACCACTCCCATCTGACGATCAGGACACCATGGACCATGACAGACCCAGCGTGGAGACACCTGATGCTAGCTCAGCGAAGGCTCAGCCAGAAACATCTCCAATTGCATCGAACCCAGCACCTCAACAGAGGGAGCGTCGCAGACGAAATCGACAGCAGCAACCAGTCCGTCGATCGGCACGGATTGAAGCAAGACGATCCAACCCCAGAAAGAGAGCTCCTCCACAACGCCTTGAATACAGCCAGATGGGTGGCATGGCTCAGGCCTTCGTCTGCCAACCAATTCACCAGACCTCACCATCCATTGATGCTGTGACGGCCGCCCACTTGTCAAGCTCGATTCTCTCAGCGATTGAACTCCTGAAAGGAGCCAATGGAAGCAACAGCCCAATCACTGAACCACTGCACAGCATTGAGGAAGCAGCAATCCACATGACAACTTCCATGTCCGAGCTTGAAAAACTCAAACAGGACTCCTGTGGACGTATCAATCCACACATCGCACAAGTGGACAGCAATGCCAGAGCCCGCTTGACTGCCGCTGAAGAAGCTGCCTGCGATATGATCAGGACTGCACTCTCCACTTTGGCTCTCTACGACTCGCCGGACAACCACTTTCGCTGGCAGATCGCAGACATGTCTGAAACCATCTACGCAGTACATGGTCGCTTGCTGCAGCAAGACCGGAGCGACAATGATGATATCGATGAAGGAGGAGATCGAATCATGGTGCACATGGCTGTACAAGACGATGGGAGAGATCCAGACAGGAGAGACGACCAACAGGAAGAGGAGTTCGCTCTGCCTCAGGACTTGCAAAATGAGATCGATCAACTCGCAAATCTCCTCACCGCGCTTCACATCATTGAGCACTACGGACTTGACGCATACTCAACCAACTTCGACTTTGATGAGCTCAGAGACTGGTGGACTCAGGTAGCTGCAGGCCACAATATAGATCCTCCGGAAGGGCTGCCTCGAGTCTCTCCCAATGGCGAAGAGAACTCCCAATCCAATGCCTCCAGGTCCAGTGACAACCCCGACAGCAACATGCCCGATTCCGCTGAACAAGACACCAGCGACCATGATCCAGATGACGTTGAGCAATGCCTGTGGATCGACTCCATCCCGCAGCTCGCAGATCCATCCATGACCGCCTGCGACACCAACGGAGCAGAGGAATATGCGTTTCTGACGATGAATGAGGACGGCGAATCCGACCCATCTGGCAGATCCATCTCAGGATCCGAAGCCGTCTTCCTGATGTCTAACGGCCACCTGGAGCTGAGCGAGGGACCGAGCAGCTTCAAAGCATCACCAACAGACCCCGACACCCTTTCCTTTGATGAAGCTATGAAGGACGAAGACAGAGAGAAATGGATGGAAGCAGCCAAGAAAGAAGTCACAGACTTGGTCTCCAAGGGCACATGGGTCGAGGTCAGCAAGGCCGAAGCAGTTGGCAAGATTGCACCGGGTACCTGGGTGTTCCGTCGCAAGCGCCGACCTGACGGATCCATCAAGAAGCACAAGGCCAGGTTCTGCGTTCGAGGCGACCTTGTGGACGAAACGGAATCCACTCTTGCTCCTGTGGTCGCTTGGCCGTCGGTCCGCGTCTTCCTAATCACCGCAATTCTCCTTGGATGGGTCACTGTGTCAATCGACTTTGTGAGCGCCTTCGTCCAAGCCGCCATCCATCGAGACATCTACATCCACCTACCTCGGGGCTTTCGGTCAACCAACGGACCCAATGTATGTCTCAAGCTCCGAAAGAGCCTATATGGCTTGACAGTGGCCCCTCGGCTCTGGCATGAGCACCTACTGCGAGCACTAACAGCTGAAGGGTTCAAGGCCAGCGAGCAGGACCCCTGTCTGTTCTTGCGCCCTGGGATGATGCTGGCACTATATGTGGACGACGCAGGCATTGCAGCACCACACGAGAAGGACATCGACGATTTCATCCAGTCAATGACCAGACGCGGCTTCGAGCTGACCAAGGAAGGAACGTTCAACGAGTTCCTTGGAATCAAACTGGATAAGAACCGCGACGGATCGATCCACATGTCTCAGCAAGGACTGATCGATAAGATCATCGCGGCAACTGGAATGGAAGCGTGCAACCCAAACTGGATTCCTGCTACCAAAGCAGCTCTCGGTAGTGATCCGGATGGAGAAGCGATGAAGGAATCTTGGAACTATCGGTCTATCATCGGTATGCTGCTGTACTTGGCAACCAACACAAGGCCAGACATTGCGTTTGCTGTGTCCCAAGCAGCACGCTTCAGCCACTCTCCCAAGCAATCCCACGCCAGGGCGCTTAAGACCATCGTGCGGTACCTTGCGCGAACCAAGGCACAAGGCACCATCATCCGGCCATCTGGCAAGCTGGACCTGCAATGCTACGTCGATGCTGATTTTGCTGGGCTACATCATCGAGAGCCCGACGATAATCCCACATCAGTCAAGTCGCGTACTGGATACATCATTATCCTTGGAGGATGTCCTCTAATCTGGCGGTCCAAGCTGCAGACCGAGATAGCTCTCTCTACAACTGAGGCCGAATATGCTGCGCTATCAATGGCAATGCGAGCCCTCATTCCACTACAACAGCTCATTCGGGAGGTCGCCACCCGCACCGGACTCAAGCAGGAGTTGCTCACGCATCTCCAGTGCACCGTGTTTGAAGACAACAATGCGTGTATCTCACTCGCAACGAAGCATCACATCACAAATCGCACCAAGCACTTTCTTGTGAAGTGGCATTTCTTCTGGTACTGGGTGAAGGAGGGCTTCATCAAGATCCAGCGCGTGGCATCCGCAGAACAAATCGCCGACATCTTTACCAAGGGCTCAGTGCGGGAGATATTTGAGTCTCTTCGCAAATTGCTCATGGGATGGTAAACGGTGAGATGGTTTGAAGAAGAAGAGGTTTTTCACGATACGGGTCCCATTGCTTGTCGAGAGGGAGAGTTGCAATATACCATGATGTCACTGAAAAATTGCTGAAAATTGGTATTTTCCCTTCATGCCCCCATTGACCGGTGACCGAATTGTCTGTACTACCACCAGTACACACGATTGAGCAACAAATGGACAGGCACTCTACCTCCAAAAGAGACTACATATGTGAAGGCATCTGTCTGCAAGAATACAAGTGCATGGCTCATCCTGCATGCACAGTTGATGCTTCTCACTTGCCTCTTTGCCATGTGTTCCAAGATTACATATGTATGAAACTGACATCTTCCATGCAGGATGTGCCGGTCTTGGATCAAAAGCAAGACTATCCTGCAAAATTGGAACAAGACTAAGACATGGAACACTCGCACCTTCACTCCAACAATTGGAGAATCAGCTCTCAAACCTGCCAAGAGCGATGAAGCATCGTGGTTTCATCGCCTGGGGATTGTGGAGCAATTTTTCAAATGTACAAGACCATGAACAGCGACAACCAACAGCAGAGCAGTGTGATGACCAGCCCATCTCGTTTTCCTCTCCAACCTTCAACCAAAACAATCTCATAAAAACAACAATCTTACAAAACTCAAGCTTTACAACCACCAAATCAACTCAAAACACATTCTCAATCGTCTCATCTACGTTCGTGGTCACACTACGTTTAACCGCGCTGACGTTGGCAGTTTCACTTCCCCTTTTTGACCTGCCAAAGTCCGACACTGGAAGGCAAAGCCGGACACAACCGGACTTCATTTGCCCTCTATTCTCGCTGTGTCCCACCCTGGTGCTCGAAATTCAACTTGGCGCGAAACTGTCGACTCCGACGATCAAAACACCCTTTTTCTCCTCTTCCTCCTTTCCATTCACAAACCATTGCCTGACTCTATTGAGAGGACAATTGTAATAGATCCCAAACGTTATGGCTTATCACTTGTTAGCTGTTGTTGGCTGTAGAGGCTTGATTGGCAAGCGGTCCGAACGTGAGTCTTCTGTTCCACAAGTAGTCAATTGAGAATACTGGTAGATGGTGAAGAAACGTGCGGATTATGAGTGTTATTGCTATTGATCTTCTCCATGGGGTGGATCTCCAACATTGCCCTAAAGGATCTGTTGTATGGGTCGTGTAGCTTGAGTGCTGCAGATGGGGTCCGTTCACCGAGTTGGTTGCGAGGTGATGGACGCTGGCGTGGGTTCCGTGGGTTGTCATCCTTGCCGTGTTGGCTTGTATTCGTGCGTTGGTGCTTTGGCGATGTGATGGGATCCATGACTTGGTTATCGGAACCCTTCAACATGTCTGACACAGGTCGCCAAAGATCTACTGTTGGAAGGCTCCGCGCACGGAAAATCGGTAGTAGTCACACTCTTTGTCGAAAGTGTTTCTGTTACTGTTACTGTTGTTGCAATTGTTTGTTGATGAGCGAGCATGGGGAATGAAATGATCAAGATGATCTCTTGATCCATCTCTTCCTTGCTCTCATTGCTTGGTGCAATCCTCTTGCACCTCCATGCACATTGCTCTCATGTTGCTCGTTGATGTTGACTTGATCATCAACGTTGTCGTCTCTCTCTCGTTGTCTCGTCGTTGTTCCGTTCTCGGGTTTTGTTGAATCGGATGATTGATCGAATCTGATGGAATGTTTAAAACATATTTCATTCCTGTAGACCTGGTAGGTAAGGTCTTGATGTGACGTCACGTGTGGTGGATACTGTGGTATCCGCTGGTATCGCGGTATCCTGGCGTCGTAGTATCGCAGTGTCTTCGTGGTACAGCGATGGTATCGCTGTGACGTCATAGTTTTGTGTCGTGATTTCGCCACCAAATAATCTAGATGGCGGCAAGCAAGTGTGACTGATGCATACACATCCGAGTACACACATTCCGACAATCTACTTCAACGATCTGGATCAGTTCCCAAATGTGGGTTCGGATGAGCTCGGCAAACGATCGAATGGACTGCTGTCGACTCGAATGGTTCGTAGTGTCCTCCACCAAGGTAGATACTAGTTTAGCTCTATTATCACGAGGGCGACATCTGTCTCTTCCTCCATGCCGTCGGTCGCCACGTTTTGCGGCCTCAGCTTCTCGCATCGCTGCTTTCAACTTGAAGCAGTCGAGGATCTTGTGCCCCTTCTTACCGCAGTACTTGCAGTTTCCGTTGAACTTGTTCTTGACAGGAGTGTCGCCTTTCTTGTTGTTCTTCTTCAAGGCCTTGCCGTTTTTGTTCTTTGGGGGAGAGGGGCAGCCCGCCTTCTTGTGTCCATAGGCACCGCAGTTGCGGCAGTACCCTTTGAAACTGCCGGTGGCAGTGAGAGCCATTTCCTCTTTGGTGTTGCTCTCACGGCAGTTACTGCCTTGCTTGATGTGACGTGCGTCGTAGGTGGCACTCACTGCTTCACGGATGTCCTCGATTGACATCGTGTCTTCGATGACGAGATGTACATGTGAGTATATGTCGAGATGTACGTGTATATGTGCTTCGTTCACCCGTTATTCTCTCATACGCACTTGGACGGTACAACTACATTCGTGTCGATAGTATGCTGTGATTCGTCAAAATCACAGTGGAAATGGAACATACGAAAATGAGCAGAATTTCTGGAGGAAATTTGCAATCGACAATTTCTGAGAGAATTAGAAACATCGTCCGTCCATCCATCAATGGAGACGTATGGTACCAAGAGAATCTCGAGGTACTTCCCAACTAAACTTCAGATGACAATATCATCTGACAGACTGCTGCATCACCAATGGAACGTGACATCTGGAGAGCAGAAGGACGCCTACTGACGTCAACAGGATGTCATCGTGTCACCACGTCGACATCTGTCTCCAGGTCAGAGAAGAGTTGAAGATCCGATGGACGAACGACATCGAGATCATGGATACGAGAGGTGAAGTTCAAATGGTAAGTACTCATGGAGTAGGAGCCAGTAGTGAACGAACAAAGTATCGAATGTGGAGTACGCATCGAACACGGAGTATCGCGTAGCACGAGCACACGATATTGAGAGAGAGAGAGAGAGCGAGAATACG
Organism: Craspedostauros australis; assembly: GCA_026770025.1. Classification (NCBI taxonomy): domain Eukaryota; phylum Bacillariophyta; class Bacillariophyceae; order Mastogloiales; family Achnanthaceae; genus Craspedostauros; species Craspedostauros australis. The sequence goes on from JAMXDE010000022.1 coordinate 617,404, forward strand.
AGGAGCAGCAAGAGAGCATCTTGCACACCAACTCATAGTCGGAGACTGAATCTATGAAACAGATCAACGCGCCGAGAGCATCGGGCAAGAGAACGGGCGTACACCGAGAGGATCGGAGTAGCCAAGTAATGAAATAGCAAACGAACGACTATCAACCAACACCATCTTCCACGATTGTAGACTTCCAATCACGGAACTTGCCAACACTTCGATGCCAGTGAACTTGAGCCTGATGAGCGTCACATCCATCTTGTAGTCCCTTGCGAGGGCGTTGAGAACGAGCATGTTGTACTGCATCATGTTCAAGTCGATCCCGGCATGGGAGAGGCGTCTGCGAAACACTTCCATCTCGGTGAGGAACGTGTCCGGGTGTTCTCCCTTCTTCATGCGCATCCCGTTGAGCTGCGCCAACAACTTTGCCTTCATAGGCGCAGTGCGCTGCTCGTAGATACGCTCAAGAGCCTTCCATGCCTTACGTGGGTCTCCTCCCTTGTAAGCGCTGCACTTGCATCCCAACACAGCCATGAAGGCAACATTGCCTTTGGTGGTCTCATGGCTGATAGCCATGGTCAGTTCTTCAAACGCGTACTTCGCCAATGCCTTCTTGTACTCAGCCTCCTCTTTGAGAGTCATGTCACTCGGTTTCTTGTCTTTGGCCTCCTTCTTCTTGCCTTCCACGAGGAGGGCAGCAGAGGAGGGGACAAACGGTTCTTCCTTCACAATCACGTCACCCATGTCCTTGAGATACAAGTCCCCGTAGCCCTTGCGGTTGGCGCAGGCCAGGAACTTCGCACTCCAAGCTTTCCAGCTGGACCGCTTGCTGTCGAACATGATCATGTAACAATCAGTCTTACCTAGGAAGGATGTCATGGTGATGATGGTGATAGGATGTTTGTTGCTGTGCTGATGATGGTAGAAACGTAGGATTTCAATCGTAGCGTTTCGAAACGTGTTGGAAATCTGGGGTTATTGTTAGTACTGTAATCTAATCTGCTATTAGAAACTGTACCGTTTTAGAACTGTGAGCACAATCTCACTTTCTCTTCCGATTTCATTTTTCGTAGTAGGCATCTGCTGCGGTGGCAACTCGGGGCGTCCTGTTGTTCTTAGGTGCTTCTTTTCCCCATTCATCATGATCTGTTCTTGCTTCCTTATCTTGGCATCATTGTTGCTTGCCTCTGCATCGTCGTAGCTGTCTACGCTCGCATGGTAGGGATCTGCAGTCCTGGGCACTCGCCTATCTTATGTTTCCATTGTTGATCTAATGACACCATCGTCCCACGATCGATGTCAACCTTGGTGATGTTCCAAACCTGCGGATGTTCTTGTCCGCAGGAGGGGCGCGTGCTGTCCTCTGAAGGGGGTACGTCACTTGCCCATTGACCTGCTGTTCTGATCGACGTCGTCGTCTGCATGGTTGCCATGGTTGGTTTGGTATCGGGACCTCCTGATCCGCCATAGGCGTCGTTCTTACATTACCAGAGGACAGACTACCCTCCTCGTGGCAGTACAGGTATCAATCATGTCCGTGTCCTTAGTCATAGTCATAATGACATGGTATTCAAAGATGTGACGAATAGTCTCCGAATATGTGACGAATAATGTTCAATGTTGTGGCGAATAATGTTGGGAGGTGCGGCAATCATTGGTATTCCGACAAAGTCGCACCCTCGATTCCTAACACAAGTTTGCAGCGCAACTGGAGATTGACATGGGTTGACTTTTGACAGACAAGGCAAGCTCATAAAACGGAGAAGGAAGAATCACCAACCTACAAACCCGGGATAACAGAACAACTAACTTAGTGAACCAATTGTAGCCCCACCCGGTCTACATGAGTAACAGGATTGAGAACTGTTTCAACAGACGACGACGAATAGCATCAGCTGCATTTGTGATGAGTGAGGCGGTACTGGCTGTCTCGCCAATCGCAAAAGCCCGCACTGTGATACGTAAGCTCGATCCAAGTCGGCATGCGGCAACCGGCATCATCTTTCCGTTCAGCAAACGAACGCGACCACGGTTCCGATGCAATGTCAGCACAACGATGGTACTACCAGTACGGCGTCGTCGGCGGCGGAGGGAACGAGAAACCGCCACAGAGCGTTCATCATTGATGTGGCACAGAGAACGGATTCGCAGAACCATGTCTGTTGGAAGTAGCTATGGCAATGGTTGGGGAGAGCAGAGTGCTCTGTGGAGAGAGTTAGTGATTTTACAGTGAATTTCTCACTCTCCATTGCTGCGCCCACTGATCCGACTGCAATCCTCACATCTCAATCTCCTGACCGAGCAGCTCTCTACTTCTTAACTCCATGGTGAATGATGTCGTGATTGCGTCGTGCGGTCTCAAGCTGTATCTGAATGGACCATCTCCTGGGAGGTTTGCGTTTGTCCTCCACCCAGCGATTGCTCCGAGTTCATGAGGAGATGCTGAGGTCCGTGTTCAGCCAGCTTTGCTTTGTCCGCGGTTGCTGCCGTCTTGGTTGCCATCATGACAGCACAATTTTGGTGCAACACTCCGCTGACGTACGACTGTCCCAAACTCAGATGGGAGAATACGCCGCAGTGACTATTGATCGAACATTCATCGACGACGCATCCATCCGCGAAGGTGACGTAGGTCGGCTCGTAGAGGCGAAAGCCGAAGTACAGCAATCGACCTTCCACGGTGACCCCGCGAAAGCGGAGAACGCTGTTGATCATCGGTGTTCCCCAGAGCATGGGATACAGCGACCAAATATGGACTGAGTAAGTGAACGATTGGTAGACCATGTACAGCGGCAAGCACCATGGCGTCGTTCGCTCATTGCTTCCCGCGAACGTCATCAATATGTGGACACGCAAGAGCATGGTCCACACGATGGTCTGGATGATGACCGATAACACTACCAGTGGGACTGCCTCGAATGATGTCTGTGGCTTGACGACATTCATCCATAGCTCAAAGGCTGGGATGAAGCTGATTGCCGCAACGAGCAGCGTGACAGCGTACAGCAATGTGCTTGCCACAATGATCCCGGTCAGTTTCAAATCTGATCTGCTCTCGTTGCGCGGATCGGGCTTTGGATAAATGACGCTCTCCGTGATGTGTGTCTGCGGCGAGACCAAAGCGTTGCGGACTGTCACACCCGGCGCGCAGGTCGTCAGCATCCCGATGCTGCTGTCCTCGATCGTGACTCTCTTGTATTCGTCGTTTTCCTCGATGTGGAAGGTGACGACGGATACGAACGATCGTCGGATGGTGATGAGGTCGACTCCGGACGGATCGAAGCTGTCCCTGAAGATCTTTGATCGCAGATCGATGTCCAATCCATGAGCCATGTGGATCAGGTTCCAAATGATCGAATTGGTGGTCAGTCCGTCGAGCATCATGCATGCTCGGTCGAAGTGATAATCGCATGCCCAGTCTGCAAATTCACTCCAGATACCGGTCCTCGCTTGGCCCGGTCTCTTCTTGCCGATCATCACCCACTTGAGTATGATGCTGGATATCACTAGCAGCACTGATGACAGACCAATGGATACAACCCAATATTGCAGTTTGGAGTATCTCCAGTCTCGGAGGTCATCGCGGACCAAGATATCGGAAATGAGGAAGCAGCAGAAGGTCATGTACAGCTCGACGAGCAGCCATGCTATCTTCATGCTACCCAGGATGATCCATCTGGTATCGTTGTCGTTCGGCGTTACGCTTCCGGCAATGTCTGCAGTTGTGCTCGCATCTGCTTGTTGCGGATCGTCGATGTCATTGTCGCTGCCATTGTCACCGTCGTCGCTGCCGTCAATGATAATGCTGTTGCGGCTACGTGACGCTGCCGTGCTTTCGACATATCCAGGATTTCCTCGGATAACGGTGTTGGGCGGTGCTTGGGCACCCTCCACCAGCACAGAAACGTGCTGCACGTAGCAGTTGGAACCGACCTTGACGCCTGGGCTGAGAATGCCCTTGATCGTCGCATTCGATCCCACCTGGATCTTGCGGAACCGCAAGCTGGGCCCTTCTTCGTCTTTCCATGGTCCAAACATTCGACAACGGATCGGTTTGCTCACCAAGGCATTGGCGTCAACCTTCGCCAGATCGAACTCCCGAATGAAGGAATCGATGTTGCAGGACCGGTGGACATCTGCACCCATGAAGAAGCAGAACGCTGTCATCAATGGTGTGCCCGCGATGAAGCGTCCGACGAAGCTTTCCCACATATCCACGAGTCGGTCCACGAACCACCATCGAAGATAGTTATTAGCACAACGCTTTATTCACCTGATTCGTTTTCTGATTAGTCTGTCCTTGTATGTGCTGAAACGATGCTTTCCTCAGACACATGATTTTCGACATGAGGGACACACTAGGGAACATCAGAGCTTCGGTCTGGCCACCACCCGGCAAACATGTGATACCCAATCCGATCTGATATACTTCCCAACTAAACCTGAAATGACAACACACTCGACGACCTCAAGCATCATCAATGGAATGTGGAATCGACAGAGCCATGGAACGGTGATGAATGACGTCGACACAGAAGACATCATCGCCACATCATGGGTCATCTCCACATCAGAACAAGATCGCAGAGGTGCAATGACTGAGAGCTGACCTTGAAGACAGGAACATGAGATACAACTCGATGAAGATAACATAGAACCAGAAGTCACTCAACCCAAACAGTGTCTTCACTCACCAGCTCGTCACCCTCGTCCTGAAAGACTTGATCTCTCTTGAAGGACTCGTGTGATTTCGCTGTGTACAACTACGTGATAACAGATTAACAGTCGCACGCACTACGTCCTGACCTGACTGCGTGAAAACACCTCCACCCCACCGAGCTGATCCCATCAGCAACGAACCAACTGCATCACGTGACGACGTGAAGCAGGAACCGAACAACAACAAGAGCCTCCCAAGGCAGCGCAAACGAACACACCGAGCACAGCGTATCCGCTTCTCCGTGACGAACCGAACAAACGAACACACCGAGCACAGCGTATCCGCTTCTCTGTGACGAACCGAACAAGATGACAGAACCCACCGACCCCATCACCATCCTGAACCACGTCCTCAAGGCCGTGGGTATCTCCGACGACTCCGACCATCGCCGCATTATCATCGACGCAGCGGTGGAGAACGTTGACGACCTCACCTTCCTCACCAAGGAAGACCTCGACGGTCTTCATCGCGACATCACTCCCACCTCGGGAGACCCATACTCATGCCGATTGACTGTGTTGCACATTCGCAAGATCCTCGCACTCCCAATGTGGTATGACGCGCAAGCTGGCGACGGCGACTCCGTCTGGCTTGACCTGAACGCTGCGAGGCTCCAGACCTTCATGAGAGCTGAACTCAAGAAGCGTGTGGATGCCTCCATGCCGACACCCGAACCCACCATGTCATCCATGGTGACACCACCACCACCTCCTGAACCTGTCTCTGACGGAGCCGCTGCCTTCGACAAGGGCATCAAGCGGAACCTCAGCGACTATCCGATCCTGAAGAGCGATGACCAGTTCATGGTCTTCGACAGACGTCTCCGAGCCACCGCTGCAGCGCACGGTGTGAAGAACGTCGTAGACCCCAAGTACCTCCCGACCCAAGACGAGTCTGAGCTGTTCGACAAACAGCGCACCTTCCTCTTCTACGTCTTGACCCACTGCCTCAGGACCACGAAGAGCCGCAACTGTCTCCAAGCATACACCGATGACGAGAACGGTCATGGGGTGTATACCATGCTCCGTGAAGAGTATGCAACCGGAGTAGCTGCAGCCAACAAGGCCCAGCTGATCCAAGAGGAGATCCGAAACCTCAAGCTGAACCACTCCTGGAACGGCAGCCGCGAAGCCTTCGTGAACAGCTGGCTCAGCAAGATCAACGACCTCGAGGAGATCCAGGATGCTCCTGTCTCTGAGGACTGGAAGCTCCAGTGGCTCAAGGAGGCCATCACCCCTGACGCCGATCTCTTCCGTTCCCTTGACGACGCCGATGCTCTCCAGAGCAACTTGGCATTGGCGACAGGAAAGACCAACTTCAGGTTGGACTTCGATGCCTTCCTTGGCGTTGTTCGCAGATCCGCACAGCGCAACGATCTCCGCGTCCCACGCAACAAGACCAAGCGTAGGGTCAACAACACAAGCAAGGACGCAAGCAACAACGAGAACAAGACCAACCAATCCAAGAACAAGAGCACGAACAAGCGAATCCCAGACAACGAATGGAAGCAAATGACATGGGATCAGAAGAAGGCCCACATGCAATCCAAGGGTACTTGGGACCCCAAGTACACCAGGGATACATCGAACAGGCAGGCCAACAAGACATCCGCCACTGGCAATGGGGGTGGTGGGCAAGCCAAGTCCGCCTCGACCTCCGGCAGCGCCGGTTCTGACGAACTCCCTGGCGATGCCATCAAGCGCATGCTGGCCAATGCCACGACCAACACCAACACTTCTGACGAAGTCATCATCCAGGGCAAGGTCTACCGTGCTGTTCAGGCCACAGTCCTGCAATACAGCTTCAACAAGACCGATGTTGCGAAGTCCGGTTCCCTGATCGACAGCGGTGCGAATGGAGGATTGGCAGGCGATGATGTGACTATCATCAGCCGTACCAACCATACCGCCGACATCAGCGGAATTGGAGACACCGCAATCGTCAACCTGGACATCGGAACGGTCGCTGGACTCGTCATGTCCACCGAGGGACCTATCATCGCGAAGTTCCACCAATACGCCCTCTATGGAAAGGGCAAGACGATTCACTCGACGAATCAGCTCGGTGCCTTCGGTCTCGATGTCAACGAGCGTCCTCGCGAACTCCCTGGAGGGAGACAGACAATCATCGTGCCTGATGGGCATGTGATCCCTCTCTCCATCCGACAGGGCCTGTCCTACATGGACATGAGGCCTCCCACACGCAAGGAGATCGACACGTACCCACACGTGGACTTCACCGCCGACGAAGAGTGGGACCCATCCACTCTCGACCACGAATTCACTTTGCTGGACGGGATCTCCGATGGTGCCCCAGACGACGGCGTCCAGTCACCAGACTCCATCGAAGTGTTCACCAGTGAGACAGGTGCCCCAAACCAGGGCGCTATCACTCGTGTGAAGCCGACGATCGACTGTGAGGCCCTCCGTCCGTACTTCGGATGGATCCCGGCCAGAAGAGTCCAAGACACTCTCAAGTGCACGTCCCAATGGTACCGCACCTCCGAGCGGTTCACCATGAGAAAGCACTTCAAGACCAGATTCCCTGCCGCGAACGTGGACAGGCTCCACGAGACCGTTGCCATGGACACATTGTTCTCTGACACACCTGCACACGACGATGGTGTGCCAGGCCATGGTGGCAGCACGATGATGCAAGTATACGTGGCCGTGGATTCTCGCTTCACCGCAGGATTCCCCATGACATCGGAGAAGCAAGTCGCTTCCACTCTCCAAGACTTCATCCGACGTCACGGAGCTCCTGACCTCCTGATGTCCGACAACGCAAAATCCGAGATCGGATTCAAGGTGCAAGACATCCTCCGGCAGTACTCCATCGCTGACCATCAGAGCGAGCCGGAGCACCAACACCAGAACGCCGCAGAGAGGCGTATCCAAGACATCAAGCGCATGACGAACGGCATCATGGACAGGACGGGCACACCTGCTCGTTTCTGGCTCATATGCACCATGTATGTCATTGTGCTCTTCAACCACTTGGCTCAGCGCACGGCAGGTAACGTCACGCCGATGCAGGCAGCCTACGGACACCGTCCCGATGTGAGCAAGTTCCTTGCCTACCGCTGGTGGCAGCTGGTGTACTACCGCGTGGAGAAACCTGGCTTTCCCAGCCAGTCCAAGGAGCGAAAGGGGAGGTGGGCCGGACCCTGCCTCCACAAAGGTGACGAACTCACCTTCTGGGTGTTGGACGATGACACCCAACAGCTCCTTCCTCGATCCTCGGTCCGTGCAGCCGACGAGCACGGCTCCCGCAACCTGCGTGTCGACTTTCCCCTGGCCGACGTTGGGGAGGAAGACGGCTCGGACACGAACCCACCTGATGATGGGGAGCTTGACGACGACGTCCCAGTGCCTGATGGAATGCAACCAGTTGTCCATTCCCTCGGAGACGCCGTTCTTTTCGCTTCTGCGGAGTCCGATCCTGGAACGACGGGCATGGCAAGAGTCTCCATCCCTCGATTCACACCAGAGGATCTCATCGGCAAGACCTTCCTGTACGACCGCGACGGACAGAGAGTCAAGGCCGAAGTCATCCAACGTGTCAACGATGCAGATGCAGCGAACCATCAGCGAATCAAGATGTTGCTCGCCTTCGACGATGGAGCCACCAACGAGCTCATCTCCTACGTCCAGCTGTCCGACATCATCGAACAGCAGCTCGAACACAACGAAGACGACGAAGACGGAGTATGGGGATTCCAAGGCATCATCGGACACGAAGGACCACTCGCTCCGAACGCCAAGACCTACAAAGGGTCCCGATACAATGTCATTGTACAATGGGATGACGGATCAACAACATCCGAACCACTCTCCACCATGTTGCAAGATGATCCTGTATCATGTGCAGCATACGGCCGAAAGAACGGATTGCTCGATCAGCCTGGATGGAAACGGCTGAAGAAGCTCTCTGACCGACAGGCTCGAATGGAGCGCAAGACCTCCATCAACAAGGCCAAGAAGCACACCAACGCACCCATCTACCAGTTCGGTGTTCAGGTACCACGCAACCACCAAGAAGCCGTACGCCTCGACAAACGCAACGGCAACACGCTCTGGGCGGATGCAGAACGTACCGAGATGGAACAGCTCTTCGGATATGAGACATTCCGATCGCTCGGCAAGACCAAGACCATTCCAGACGGATACCAACAGATCCGGCTGCAATGGGTCTATGCCGTCAAGCATGACCTCCGACACCGAGCACGATGTGTGGCAGGAGGCCACCTGACGGATCCATGCAAGGACTCCTCCTACGCCGGAGTTGTCAGCTTGCAGTCACTCCGAATCGCCCTACTCGCTGGCGAACTGAACGGACTCAAGACCATGGTCGGCGATATCGGCAACGCCTACCTGGAGGCATACACGAAGGAGAAGATCTGCTTCGTAGCCGGCGACGAGTTCGGGGAGCACGCAGGCCACATGCTCACGATTGTCAAGGCGCTCTACGGCCTCCGGACATCCGGAGCTCGCTTCCACGAAGCGCTGGCAGATACCCTCCGAGACATGGGCTTCCAGCAGTGCAGGTCTGACCCCGATGTATGGATGCGTGATGCAGGTCCGCACTGGGAATACGTTTGCGTATACGTGGACGATCTCATGGCGGTCATGTCTGACCCACGCTCCTTCTTTGACACTCTCACTTCGCAGTATGGCTACAAGCTCAAAGGTGTCGGCCCCATCTCCTACCATCTAGGAGCAGACTTCGGAAGAGACAGCGACGGCACAATGAAAATCAGCGCGCGTTCCTACATCAAACGCATGCTCACGAACTACGAACAGATGTTCGACGGACCACCCAACAAGACCAGCTGCCCCATGGACAAGGACGACAGTCCTGAGCTCGATACGACACCAGAGCTCGGGGAGATCGATCGAACCAAGTACATGTCGTTGATCGGAGCACTCCAATGGTGTGTGTCTCTGGGAAGGATCGACATACATGTGGCGGTCATGACTCTCTCCCGTTTCCGTGCATCACCAAGAGCAGGACACATGGACAGAGTGAAACGCATCTACGGGTACCTTCGTAAATACCCAGACGCCTCCATCCGCTTCCGAACCGGAATCCCCAACCATGAAGAACACTACGACATCCCGCAGCACGAATGGATGTACTCTGTGTACGGACCCAACCAAGAGGAGCTGCCAGCGGATGCACCAACAGCCAAAGGCAAACCCGTACGTACCACGACTTTCGTTGATGCGAATCTCATGCACTGCAAGGTGACTGGGAAATCAGCAACCGGTATCGTGCATCTCATAAACCAAACACCCATCGAATGGTTCTCGAAGCGACAGTCTACCGTGGAGACGGCCACCTACGGATCAGAATTCGTGGCAGCACGGTTGGCAACAGAACAGATCCTATCCATCCGCCTGATGCTGTGCGAAATGGGAATACCTGTGGACGGCCCAAGCTGGCTCTTTGGTGACAACCAGAGCGTAGTCACATCCTCCACCATCCCAACCAGTGTACTATCCAAGAGACACAACGCACTGGCCTACCACCGAGTCCGATCGGCCATCGCCGCTGGGACGATGTACTTCATCAAGATCAAGGGAAACCAGAACATTGCCGACATCCTCACGAAGTTCCTTCCACGGTCGGTTTTCTGGGACCTCATCCAACCACTGTTGTTCTGGAAGGGCAACACCGATCCCAACCACAACAAGTGACTGCGAAAAGATACGTTTCGGGGAGTATTAGCACAACGCTTTATTCACCTGATTCGTTTTCTGATTAGTCTGTCCTTGTATGTGCTGAAACAATGCTTTCCTCAGACACATGATTTTCGACATGAGGGACACACTAGGGAACATCAGAGCTTTGGTCTGGCCACCACCCGGCAAACATGTGATACCCAATCCGATCTGATATACTTCCCAACTAAACCTGAAATGACAACACACTCGACGACCTCAAGCATCATCAATGGAATGTGGAATCGACAGAGCCATGGAACGGTGATGAATGACGTCGACACAGAAGACATCATCGCCACATCATGGGTCATCTCCACATCAGAACAAGATCGCAGAGGTGCAATGACTGAGAGCTGACCTTGAAGACAGGAACATGAGATACAACTCGATGAAGATAACATAGAACCAGAAGTCACTCAACCCAAACAGTGTCTTCACTCACCAGCTCGTCACCCTCGTCCTGAAAGACTTGATCTCTCTTGAAGGACTCGTGTGATTTCGCTGTGTACAACTACGTGATAACAATAGTAGGAGTACGCGAGGTTGGTGTATCCCTCTTGGTACCTGCCAATGATGATCCACTTCGACAGGATGACCTCCAGCGTGAGCGTGAACAGCCAGAATGGGACGACCAGCGGGTAGCACATCCAGATGAAAGGCGACGAATCGATGAAGAAGACAACGCGGGTGCGATTGTCGTTGGCCAGGACTTTGCCGATTTCATAGGCTGGGATGATGGGCAAAGCGAACATGAAGAGGATGATGAGCACGCCGATGACCTGGATGACGGTGGATGTTGTTTGGGGGAACCGTTTCTCATTGTGCATGGTGGTAAGCTTGTTAAGCGCCGGGAGACGCGTTGGGAGCGGTTCTCCATGCGATGTCTCGAGGAATGTTTTGAGATCCATGAGCGTTGGAAACATCTCGAAGCAATTTGAAGGGAGGGTGGTGCTGTACCGTTTTGACAGTGATTGCCGGAGCTCCAGTTCCGCCATGGATGACAATCCAACATCCTCCCACGTTTCATCTCCCTTGACTTGCGATCCCGTTGCGTTCGCGATGATCTCGTTGAAGGTCTTACTTTGGAGGTCGTCGTCGTGGTCTGCGTTCCTCGTCAATATCGTTGCTGCTGTTGACGACTTGGCATCACCATCCAGTGCAACTTGGGCGGTTGAATTTGGGTTTGCGCTGAAGTTCAAGATCATTTTCTGGTCTCCGTCATGCAAACGTTGTCGGTTGCGGCGTCTCTGGATCTTCCCGCTTGTTGTTTTGGAGATGGTGCGTTCTTTGACGGCTGCGACTGTTGCCGGTGTCAACCCGATGTGTTCGATCACGGCCTTTCTGATCTCCTGACAGACTGTTGCGGCATCGTCTGCGTGATTGGCTCGGATCTCAAATACGATCTCGAGCTGTCCATCGTTGCCTGAATCGTCGGACGAGAAGGCAGCGACGCAGCCTGGACGGACAGCGGATGATGCCTCTTCAACAGCGTGCTCGATATCTTGCGGGTAGTAGTTGACACCGTTGACGATGATGATGTCCTTCTTGCGGCCGCAGATGTAGAGGTAGTCATCTTGGTAGAAACCGTAGTCACCTGTGCGCAAGTACATCTTGCTGCCAGCATCGGATGATGCATCGCCTTGGAGTGTAGCTTGGAAGGTTTCGGCGGTGAGCTGCTGGGCTTGGTTATAGTACCCGGCTGCGACAGAGGCCCCGGCGATCCAGATCTCTCCTGTGACGTTGTCTGGACGTTGGACGCAGGTGTCCGGGTCCACGATGATGATATCGATGGAGCTGTGCAGATTGCTGCGTTCGGCGATAGCCACAAACGGGTGGAGATCTTCACCTTCGCGGATGGTTGAGAGATAAAAGTCGTGATTGTAGCAGGTGCCAACGACGTTCTCAGCTAGTCCGTACGCCACGAGGAACCAATCCTTGCGCAGGCCGTATGGGCAGAATGCGTCGGCGAACTCCTTTTTCGTGTCAAGTCGGATTGGCTCTGCGGCATTCTGGAGATGAAGGACACTTGAGAGGTCCAGATTGGGGATGGAATTAGCCTTTCTGTTGGCTTGTTTGTTGGCTTCGTTGAATTTGCGGACGACCAGACGATACGCAAAGTCAGGGGCGGCACTGAAATGGCACTTGTGCTGGGACATGAGGTCCACCCAGAGCAACGGGTTGCGGATGAATGTGACAGGGGATATCATGTGGACTCGGGAATTCGATGCCAGTGGCACAATCACCATTTGAATGAGGCCCATGTCATGGTACTGAGGCAACCATGAAAAGGTGGTAAATCGCCCCAGGATTTGCATCTCGTTTGCACCTTTTTCAAAGCATGTGAGGAAACTGCTGTGAAATAGTTCAATGTTGGCTCTCAGGGCGGCATGCGTCACCATGACGCCCTTGGGATTGCCTGTGCTTCCAGATGTGTACTGGAGGAACGCCAGATCCGATCCTGCGATGTTGGGTTCATCGAATGAAGGCGGCGGCGATGATGAACGGCCAGAGATGAGGCTGGAAAGGAAGCCTTTCTTGGCTTGCTTGTTCTTGCCGTTGGTCTTGTCCGTGATGAAGCCATCATGGCGAATGATGCGATCGGTGACTTGGTACTTCACCCCGCTTGGCCACATGGAGCGGCTCCTGGATGTTGGGTTGGCGCGATCGGCGGCTCGAAGGAGATTGATGGATGTTTGGGTGAGGATGAGTGCTGGAGCGCAATCCTCGATCACCTTGTTCATCTTGGTGAGCGACTTGACAAGCGGAGGTCCGGGAGGGTAGACCAACACGGCTGTTACTCCTGCACGAAGACATCCCAAGAAGACAGCGAAGAAGTGCAGACCGAAGTCGTAGCAGAGAACGACGCGATCGCCTTTCTTGACGTCCCACTTGTTGCGGAGGAGATGGGCGCATTGGCCGGCTTCATCCCAAAGCTGCTGGAAGGTGTAGTTGTTGATTGCCTTTCCCTTGTCGTTGTACCAAGTGGAAAAGACGATGTCGGACTTGAGCTCGACGACGAACTTGAGATGGTCGAGGAAGGATTTGTTTTGGATGGATTTGTGGATGACATCATGCTCGCTGATGACAGCAGGGCTGCTGATGCCGTCGGACGAAGCCAATGTCGTTGATGCCTGCGACGGAGGCAATGATTGTGGCTTGATGATGCCGGCTTCGACATCATCTGTGATGTCTGGCAGAGGAGAGTGCTCGTCATTGCTGCTGGATTTGTTGGATGCAGTTGTTGCGACATCGCCGGTATTGTCTTCGGCTGTTTGGTTACGGTCGTCGTCGCGCATGATGGAGAGAGGGAAGGTGGGTATGTGAACGGATAGTCGTACTTGATTATGCGAGATGGATTTGCTCTGTTTCTTCATTTTGTGACCATCCCTGCGAGTTTGTTGTTGTTGTCCCTGTTGGTTGGTTATCACTGACAGTTGACACAGTTTCCGATCAAGGCGGAAACGAGTTGGTCATGTTGGCTCCGGGGCATTTGTCCCTCGAGTCCCTGTGAAGAACATCCCGAAAAGACCGTCATCGGCAACACGAGATTCATACGGAGCATTATGACTTCCACATTCAGTTTCCCCTCCTACTGGTCCCCACCACGGTTCGTGCCGGTTCTCGGAAAACGAAACTTCGCAGAACCGCGTCGTGACTGAATAGAGAGATAAAGTTGGAATTCAATGAGGGACGGACTGATTCGGATTTTTTGGTGTCCCACCCTGGTGCTCGAAATTCAACTTGGCGCGAAATTGTCCGACTCCGACGATCACAACGCCCACTTTTGTCAGGAATCGGGTGTTGTGAACCACCGAATTGCCGCACCTCCCAAGAGCGCGGAGTTGATCATTGTGTAATGCTAAATTACCGCACCTCCCAACAGGTCAAGAGTCAGGAGTCGAATGTCATGAAATGCTACATTACCGCAACGCCCACCTGTGGATCTTTGTGACAGAAAATGTGAGCTACACGCGTCTTGTGGTGAAGAACGCCACGTGCCGAATGCGAACCATGCCTGACGTTCATGACTCCAATGCAGGAATGCGAATCACACGTGTATGTCGCAGGGGGCGGGGATGTTGGAATCGTGACCAACATCACGACACAAGCGACTACGGCCCCCATGTCGCAACCAATGAAAAAGAGTACTGGAGGAAGGCCAACATCACGAAGTGTGAGATGGCCTGTGAACGAACCTGAGATGAGGAACATCCAGGAAGCCGGCAAAGTGATCGGCGAAGAAAACATCAGAAACGACCGGAGAAGATCGGAGATGATCGGAGATGTGGAATGATGAGGAGCTGAGAGAGACCCCACCCAGGGTGCTCCTGTGACGAGTGGGAAATCGTGATCTGATCGAATGAACTGATCTGTGTGATGCCTACGACTCGGCGATGTCTACGCTAACGAAACTATTGGTAGAGGGCAGGAGATGGAATGTCTGAGATGCATGATGAGATGCATGATGAGATGAACCAGTACTGCAAGATGAGATGTACATGGAGTACAAGCTGCATGACATGATGAAACAGGAGGACAGCACTGCATGAGCAAGGGCAAGACTGTGTGCTACTGTGGATTATGTATGCTTTGGCAAATGGAATTGAAAGTGATGAAGATGTTGTACTCACAGTTCCAACAATGCAATAGCAGGAATAGGTAACCAGAGACTACTACTAGAGACTGGGGTACCCCGGATTTCCAACACACTTTCTCCTCCTCCTTTCCATTCACAAACCATTGCCCGACTCTATTGAGAGGACAATTGTAATAGATCCCAAACATTATGGCTTATCACTTGTTAGCTGTTGTTGGCTGTAGAGGCTTGATTGACAAGCAGTCCGAACGTGAGTCTTCTGTTCTACAAGTAGTCAATTGAGAATACTGGTAGATGGTGAAGAAACGTGCGGATTATGAGTGTTATTGCTATTGATCTTCTCCATGGGGTGGATCTCCAACGTTGCCCTAAAGGATCTGTTGTATGGGTCGCGTAGCTTGAGTACTGCGGATGGACGCTGGCATGTGTTCCGTGGGTTGTCATCCTTGCCGTGTTGGCTTGTATTCGTGCGTTGGTGCTTTGGCGATGTGATGGGATCAATGACTTGGTTATCGGAACCCTTCAACATGTCTGACACGGGTCGCCAAAGATAAAGTGTTGGAAGGCTACGCGCACGGAGAATCGGTAGTAGTCACACTCTTTGTCGAAAGTGTTTCTGTTACTGTTACTGTTGTTGCTATTGTTTGTTGATGAGCGAGCGTGGGGAATGAGATGATCAAGATGCTCTCTTGATCCATCTCTTCCTTGCTCTCATTGCTTGGTGCAATCCTCTTGCACCTCCATGCACATTGCTCTCATGTTGCTCGTTGATGTTGACTTGATCATCAACGTTGTCGTCTCTCTCTCGTTGTCTCGTCTGTCGAGATGTACATGTGAGTATATGTCGAGATGTACGAGTATATGTGCATCGTTCACCCGCTATTCTCTCATACGCACTTGGACGGTATAACTACATTCGTGTCGATAGTATACTGTGATTCGTCAGAATTACAGGGTAAATGGAACACACGAAAAGGGGCAAGATTTCTGGAGGAAATTTGCAAATGACGATTTCTGAGAGAATTGGAAGATCGTCCGTCCATCCATCAATGGTACCAAGAGAATCTCGAGGTACCTCCCAACTAAACCTCAGATGACGATATCATCTGACAGACTACTGCATCACCAATGGAACATGACATCTGGAGAGCAGAAGGACGCCTACTGACGTCAACAGGATGTCATCATGTCACCACGTCGACATCTGTCTCCAAGTCAGAGCAGGAGGCGAAGATCTGATGACCGAAGGGCATCAGCATCATGGATACAGAAGGTGAACTTCAAATGGCGAGTACTCATGGAGTAGGAGCCAGTACTGAATGAACGGAGTGTCGAATACGGAGTACGTATCGAACACGGAGTATCGTGTGCGACGAGCACACGATGTTGAGAGAGAGAGAGAGAGAGAGAATACAGAGAGAAGCGAGAGAGCATCTCGCGTACCGACTCATAGTCGGAGACTGAATCTACGAAACAGATTGAAGCGCCGAGAGCATCGGGCAAGAGAACGGGCGTACACCGAGAGCATCGGAGTAGCCAAGTAATGAAATAGCAAACGAACGACTATCAACCAATACCATCTTCCACGATCGTAGGTTACCGTGAGCGGAACTTGCCAACACTCGTCGTTGTTCCGTTCTCGGGTTTTGTTGAATCTGATGATTGATCGAATCTGATGGAATATTTAAAACATATTTCATTCCTGTAGACCTGGTAGGTAAGGTCTTGATGTGACGTCACGTGTGGTGGATACTGTGGTATCCGCTGGTATCGCGGTATCCTGGCGTCGTAGTATCGCAGTGTCTTCGTGGTACAGCGATGGTATCGCTGTGACGTCATAGTTTTGTGTCGTGATTTCGCCACCAAATAATCTAGATGGCGGCAAGCAAGTGTGACTGATGCATACACATCCGAGTACACACATTCCGACAATCTACTTCAACGATCTGGATCAGTTCCCAAATGTGGGTTCGGATGAGCTCGGCAAACGATCGAATGGACTGCTGTCGACTCGAATGGTTCGCAGTGTCCTCCACCAAGGTAGATACTAGTTTAGCTCTATTACCACGAGGGCGACATCTGTCTCTTCCTCCATGCCGTCGGTCGCCACGTTTTGCGGCCTCGGCTTCTCGCATCACTGCTTTCAACTTGAAGCAGTCGAGGATCTTGTGCCCCTTCTTACCGCAGTACTTGCAGTTTCCGTTGAACTTGTTCTTGACAGGAGTGTCGCCTTTCTTGTTGTTCTTCTTCAAGGCCTTGCCGTTTTTGTTCTTTGGGGGAGAGGGGCAGCCCGCCTTCTTGTGTCCATAGGCACCGCAGTTGCGGCAGTACCCTTTGAAACTGCCGGTGGCAGTGAGAGCCATTTCCTCTTTGGTGTCGCTCTCACGGCAGTTACTGCCTTGCTTGATGTGACGTGCGTCGTAGGTGGCACTCACTGCTTCACGGATGTCCTCGATTGCCATCATGTCTTCGATGCCGAGATGTACATGTGAGTATATGTTGGAAATCCGGGGTGGTGTGATAGTAGAGAACTAATCGTTTGTTAGAATCTACTTCTCTGAACTGTGAGCTCTTCATTGCTCTCAATTGCAAAGTCCAATCTCCTCCTGAGATTGCCATGGGTCCCTCTGTTGGCCTAGCAGGCATCCATCTTGCATTCATCGCAAATTCATCATGGACATGCATGCACCACCGAGTACCCCATATTCGTGCACATTAGCACGTTGTCCACCGCTGATAGTTTCGATGCCTTAGACATCACCGAGTCGTAGGCATGACACAGATCGGCTCATTCGATCAGATCACGATCTCTCATCCGTTGCGGGAACGCCTTGGTTGGGAGCTCGTTCAGCTCCTTGATCATCAGACATCTCCGATCATCTCCGATCAACTCTGGTCGACTCCGATCGTTTCTGATTGTTTCTTCGCCGATCACTTCACCGGCTTCCTGGATGTTCCTCATACCAGGTTCGTTCACAGGCCGTCTCACACTTCGTGATGTCGGCCTTCCTCCAGTACTCTTTTCTCATTGGTTGCGACATGGGGGCCGTAGTCGCTCGTATCGTGATGTTGGTCACGATTCCAACATCCCCGCCCCCTGCGACATACACGTGTGATTCGCATTCCTGCATTGGAGTCATGAACGTCAGGCATGGTTCGCATTCGGCACGTGGCGTTCTCCACTGCGAGTTACGTGCAGCTCACATTTTTCTGTGTCACGATGATCAAAAGTGGGAGTTGCGGTAATGTAGAATATCCCGACGTTCGGCTCCTTACCCTTGGGAGGTGCGGCAATATGGTGTTTCAGAACACCCGATTCCTGACACCCTTCCATTGCCGCTCCAACCATATCATCCACCATGTTCAGTCCAATGCTGATCTGGGCTGAATGATGATTCTCCCCTTGTGCCGATCGTAGATCTCCTTCTTAGTGTTCTTCGTGAATCCGTCGGAGATGTTATCTTCCGACTTCACGAATCGAGCTCTCGCCTCCTTGTTAGCAATCAGCTCTCTGATGAAGTGGTTGCGTATATCGATGTGCCTCGTTCTCGCTGATGTCGATGGATTGGTGGCGATGAAGATCGCCCCCACGTTGTCGACCATCACATCTGCAGGTCTCTCCATCTTCAACCCGATGTCCTCCATCAGTTGAGTCAAAAAGCGGATCTCCTTTCCAGCTTCTGACAGTGCGACATACTCGGCCTCGGTCGAGCTCAGTGTCACGCTGCGTTGCGCCTTCGATCTCCAGATGATAGGCACTCCTTGCAGCAGGACCAGATGCCCTCCAACGCTGATGCGGTTGTCCTTGTCTCCAGCGAACTCGCTGTCGGTGTACACCACGATCTTCCATGCGTTGTTGTTCAACGGCTTGGGCTCCATCCTCAATCCGTACTCTCTCGTGTCCGATACGAACTTCATCACTCTCAGCATCTCCTTGTATGCTGCGGCCGTTGGTCCATCCAACACCTTCGTGAGCTCTCGGACTGCATTCGCGATGTCTGGTCTCGAATGCTTCACCAGGTATAGCAGCATGCCCACTCCACTGCGGTATCTGCTGTGTCGGTCCTTGTCGACCTTGGGTGCTTCACTGTTCCTCTGGATCCCTTGGCCTGGTGTGCCTGGGGTTCCGTATCGTTGAAGCTTCGTCACGTCGCTCTTGAACGTATCCGTGATGTTCTTGATGATGTGTGGCTGGTTCACCCAGCAGTTGGTTTCGCTCTCGTTGAATTCGATCCGGCAACTCAAGTAGTCTTCGAGTCCATCCTCGATCTTGATTCCGAATCGTTCTCGCTTGATGTCTTGTACCAGGCGCTTCAGTTCGAGGGTGCTTCCGATGCACAGGCAATCATCAACGTACGTCCCGATGAGGACGAGGTTCCCTTCCCGATTCCGAATTAGCAGGCATGGATCCACCTTGCTCTGCCGGAAGCCAAGCTTGATCAGGATGTCCACAAGCTTCTTATTCCATTGCCTTGCGCTCTGAACCAACCCGTAGATGGTCTTCTTCAGCAGCAGGCATTCGTCCGGTTCATGCTCCATTCCCTTGGGGCATTGCATGTAGATCTCTTCCTCGAGATCTCCATGCAGGAAGGCTGTTTCGAAGTTTGGGGCGAAGCCTGCTCTTAATAGTAGGGCCTCTGCGCTGTAGTTCTCTCCGGCATTGTCACACCTGACATTCTTCACTGTCACTTGTTGATTGCCTGATAGCCACTTCAACAAGGATAGTAGTTTGGGACCGACTTCGCTCTTTTCTTTAACGAAGTAGCTCCAGCAGTAGTCGCTGTAGTCATCGATGACCAGCAACCAGTACTTTCCGTGTCCGAAGCTCGTTGCTTGGACGCTTGAAGTATCCATGAAGATTCGTTCTCCAACCTTCTTCGCCCGTAGTTGGAGAGTTTTGGTCAGGCGTTTTTGCTTCGCCTTTCCGATTGCGCAGTCCTCGCATGGATTGAGAGTCCCAGTGACATTCCATCCATATTGTCTCGCCGTCCTGGAGATCGTGTAAGAGTCAACGTGGTCTAGCATTTTATGGATCTTATTCACATCCATGGGCTTCTTTGTATCAAGCCCGACATTCGCCACTTCTTCACTCTTGGGGGCAGGCACCATGTTCACACCGAGCACGAATCCGCTGTGAGTTGCCATGATCCGATCGAATCGGATGCGCTGCCCATTCTTATCCAACGCGATGATCACGCCTTTGTTACTGATGTTGAATCCATTATGGAGCGCCTTGCCAATGCTCAACAGGTTGACCCAGAGCTTAGGCACGTAACGCACTCCCTTCAGGATGATGATGGCGCTCTTGCCGTCCTTCTGCATCACTCGCATGCGTAGATCACCGACCTTGGTGGCACGGAGGAATTTTCCGCTTCCCACCTTCACAGAGAAATTTGAGAGGCGCACATTAGTCATGCCCTCATCATTATTAGTCAAGTGGCAGGATGCGCCGGTATCCCCCAACCATGTGTTAGCTTCATGTTGGTCTGGTGCAACCAGCTCGCGGTTGCTCTCACTTGACTCGTGATCTTCGATCACCATGGCCATTTCGTGTCCGAACCTAGCTTGTTCGAAGTGTTCCATCAGCTCGAATTTGTATTCCGGGCTTCCTGCCATTGGTCTGACCTTTGGGAGTTCCGGGCACTCCAAGCCGTCTCTTACTTCGGTGTCGTCCCAGCCTCTCATCCATGAGACGCGTTGGGTACACAAGCGGCTCATCCTCAAAATGAGGTGCTTGGGGAGTAGTGGTAGTCCTTTCTCTTCGAGCAGTTCGTTGATGACCACGATCTTGAGCGATATGTCGTATGCTCCTTCGAACCCAATTTGGGTGAGCACGTAGTAGAGCTCTCGGGTTCCCAAGCAGTAGGCTCTCTCCCGAATGGATTCCCTCCTCACGTCGTAGCACAAGATGGCGCCGTTGATTCGCACCTGCACGGCTTCCAAGACGTTGGAGAGAGAGATCCTCACGGCGTCCTCCACTGAGTCGAATCGGCTCAGGATCGCACGACGGCGAATCCTTTCCGGTTCGGTGGTCGTCGGGATCTTTCTGAACGCCCATGGGGCCCGGATCTTGAACACGTTGAATTCGGTGCACTCCATGCACCACGAATACATCGCTCCACGCGCGAGGCAGATTGGACACCATGCATCCATCCTGCTGCGTTCACACACGCGGTCGATTTCGTCACGTAGGAAGTAGTCAATGGCGCTGCTCATGCGAGTGCCGGTTGCTTCCTCTTCTTGCGCTGGTGGCGCATTGTTGACATCGACCCCTGGCATTGCGACTTCAGTGACCCCGATGCTCTCGTCTGATTCGAGCAGGTCGTCGTTCATGAGGTCACGGATGCCTTCGTTGATTGGCGATTCGACTCTCTCGGTCGAAGGAAACGACTCCATGATTTCGAAGAGATCCTCTTCGAGTCCATCCTCGAGTTCGATCTCATCAAGATCGTCGATCTCAATGAAATCACCGTCTGCGATGACGAGTGCCATATCGTCCATCGCGTCGTCGCCATCCATCGCCATATTGGCGCTCTCGGCTTCCTTCATTGCTGCCTTCAGCTTGAAGCATTGGATGATCTTGTGCCCTGCCTTTCCACAGTAGTTGCACTTGCCGTCGAATCCGCCTTTCTTGGATCCGCTCTTGGCATCGGCGTGGTTGCCCTTCTTCTTGGACCCACCGCCTTTCTTGTTGTTGCCTCCCTTGGCTGGCGCACGACAGTCCGCCTTCTTGTGCCCGTAGGCACCGCAGTTGTGACAGTTTCCCTTGAACTGTCCAGCTCCGAACAGAGCGAGCTCCTCGTTGCTGCTGTTGCCCGCGCGCTTATAACCATATTTGAGATGGTGGCGGTCGTAGGTAAGGCTCACAGCTTCGCGGATGTCGCCCACGGTCATCTCTCGTTCCTTTCCGTGGAACTTGAGTTCGAGCAGCTTCACGTCCATCTCGTACTCGCGGCAGAGTGCGTTGAGCACGAGCATGTTGAACTGCTCCGCATCGATGATCACCTCCTGGTCGATCAGTCGGTTGCGAAGGACCTCCATGTCCGTCAAGAAGAGATCCGCATTCTCTCCCTTCTTCAATCGCATCGCATTGAGCTCCGCCAGCAACTTTGCCTTCATAGGCGCAGTGCGCTGCTCGTAGATGCGTCCGAGGGCCACCCAAGCTGCGTGAGGATCTCCTCCTCCATTCAGCATGCCCTCGCATCCCCACACCGCCTCGAAGGCGATCTTGCCTTCCTTCGAATCATGGTTTATTGCCATGGTCAGTTCCTCGAAGGCGAAGCTTGCCATTGCTGCCTTGTACTCCGCTAGATCCGCAGCGCTTGGTTTGGTACCAGACTTGGTACTCGCCTTGAGTTTGGCGCCTGGATCAGGCTTGATGGTTGCGACCAGGGACTCGGCTGCGGCGGAGGGAGCAGTCACCTTCACATCGGAGTAGGGCTTCAAGAGCATGTTGCGATAACCACGACGGTTAGCGCGACAGAGGAACTTGGCGTGCCAGAACTTCCAGTTCTCCTTTTTACCGTCGAAGTAGACGATACGGTCGGACTTGGTCTCGTAGGTACTCATGATGATGATGATGAAGGTGGATGATGGCTTGTTGGTGCGGGGTGAAACGTAGGATTTCAATCGTAACGTTTCGAAACGTGTTGGAAATCCGGGGTGGTGTGATAGTAGAGAACTAATCGTTTGTTAGAATCTACTTCTCTGAACTGTGAGCTCTTCATTGCTCTCAATTGCAAAGTCCAATCTCCTCCTGAGATTGCCATGGGTCCCTCTGTTGGCCTAGCAGGCATCCATCTTGCATTCATCGCAAATTCATCATGGACATGCATGCACCACCGAGTACCCCATATTCGTGCACATTAGCACGTTGTCCACCGCTGATAGTTTCGATGCCTTAGACATCACCGAGTCGTAGGCATGACACAGATCGGCTCATTCGATCAGATCACGATCTCTCATCCGTTGCGGGAACGCCTTGGTTGGGAGCTCGTTCAGCTCCTTGATCATCAGACATCTCCGATCATCTCCGATCAACTCTGGTCGACTCCGATCGTTTCTGATTGTTTCTTCGCCGATCACTTCACCGGCTTCCTGGATGTTCCTCATACCAGGTTCGTTCACAGGCCGTCTCACACTTCGTGATGTCGGCCTTCCTCCAGTACTCTTTTCTCATTGGTTGCGACATGGGGGCCGTAGTCGCTCGTATCGTGATGTTGGTCACGATTCCAACATCCCCGCCCCCTGTGACATACACGTGTGATTCGCATTCCTGCATTGGAGTCATGAACGTCAGGCATGGTTCGCATTCGGCACGTGGCGTTCTCCACTGCGAGTTACGTGCAGCTCACATTTTTCTGTGTCACGATGATCAAAAGTGGGAGTTGCGGTAATGTAGAATATCCCGACGTTCGGCTCCTTACCCTTGGGAGGTGCGGCAATATGGTGTTTCAGAACACCCGATTCCTGACAAGTATATGTCGAGATGTACGTGTATATGTGCATCGTTCACCCGCTATTCTCTCATACGCACTTGGACGGTACAACTACATTCGTGTATATAGTATGCTGTGATTCGTCACAATTAAAGTGGAAATGGAACACGGAAATGAGCAGAATTTCTGGAGGAAATTTGCAATCGACAATTTCTGAGAGAATTAGAAACATCGTCCGTCCATCCATCAATGGAGACGTATGGTACCAAGAGAATCTCGAGGTACCTCCCAACTAAACCTCAGATGACGATATCATCTGACAGACTGCTGCATCACCAATGGAACGTGACATCTGGAGAGCAGAAGGACGCCTACTGACGTCAACAGGATGTCATCGTGTCACCACGTCGACATCTGTCTCCAGGTCAGAGAAGAGTTGAAGATCCGATGACCGAACGACATCGAGATCATGGATATGAGAGGTGAAGTTCAAATGGTAAGTACTCATGGAGTAGGAGCCAGTAGTGAACGAACGAAGTATCGAATGCGGAGTGCGCATCGAACACGGAGTATCGCGTAGCACGAGCACACGATATTGAGAGAGAGAGAATACAGAGAGGAGCGAGAGAGTATCTCGCATACCGACTCATAGTCGGAGACCGAATCTACGCAACAGATTGAAGCACTGAGAGCATCGGGAAAGAGAACGGGCGTACACCGAGAGGATCGGAGTAGCCAAGTAATGAAATAGCAAACGAACGACTATCAACCAACACCATCTTCCACGATCGTAGACTTCCAATCACGGAACTTGCCAACACTTCGATGCCGGTGAACTTGAGCCCGATGAGCTTCACATCCATCTCATAGTCCCTTGCGAGGGCATTGAGAACGAGCATGTGGTACTGCATCATGTTCAAGTCGATCCCGGCGTGGGAGAGGCGTCTGCGAAACACTTCCATCTCGGTGAGGAACGTGTCCGGGTGTTCTCCCTTCTTCATGCGCATCCTGTTGAGCTGCGCCAACAACTTTGCCTTCATAGGCGCAGTGCGCTGCTCGTAGATACGCTCAAGAGCCTTCCATGCCTTACGTGGGTCTCCTCCCTCGTAAGCGCTGCTCTTGCATCCCAACACAGCCATGAAGGCAACATTGCCTTTGGTGGTCTCATGGCTGATAGCCATGGTCAGTGCTTCAAACGTGTACTTCGCCAACGCCTTCTTGTACTCAGCCTCCTCTTTGAGAGTCATGTCACTCGGCTTCTTGTCTTTGGCCTCCTTCTTCTTGCCTTCCACGAGGAGGGCAGCAGAGGAGGGGACAAACGGTTCTTCCTTCACAATCACGTCACCCATGTCCTTGAGATACAAGTCCCCGTAGCCCTTGCGGTTGGCGCGGGCCAGGAACTTCGCACTCCAAGCTTTCCAGCTGGACCGCTTGCTGTCGAACATGATCATGTAACAATCAGTCTTACCTAGGAAGGATGTCATGGTGATGATGGTGATAGGATGTTTGTTGCTGTGCTGATGATGGTAGAAACGTAGGATTTCAATCGTAACGTTTCGAAACGTGTTGGAAATCTGGGGTTATTGTTAGTACTGTAATCTAATCCGCTGTTAGAAACTGTACCGTTTTAGAACTGTGAGCACAATCTCACTTTCTCTTCCGATTTCATCTTCATGGTAGGCATCTGTCACGGTGGCGACACGGGGCATCCTGTTGTCTCTTAGGTGCTTCCCCCTTCATTCATCATGCTCTGTTCTTGCTTCCTTGTCTTGGCATTGATGTTGCTTGTCTCTGCATCGTCGTAGCTGTCTACGCTTGCATGGTAGGGATCTGCAGTCTTGAGCACTTGCCTATCTCATGTCTCCGTTGTTGATCTCATGACACCGTCGCCTCATGGTCGATGTCACCTTTGGTGATGTTCCAAACCTGCGGATGTTCTGATCATTTCTGATGTTCCAAACCTGTGGATGTTCTTGTCCGCAGGAGGGGCGCGTGCTGTCCTCTGAAGAGGGTGCGTCACTTGCCCATGGACTTGCTGTTCTGATCGACGTCGTTGTCTGGATGGTTGCCATGGTTGGCGCGGTATCGGGACCTCCTGATCCGCCATAGGTGTCGTCCTTGCATTACTGGAGGACAGGCTATCCTCCTCGCAGTAGTACAGGTGTCAATCATGTCCGTACCCTTAGTCATAGTCATAATGACATGGAATATAAAGGTGTGACAAATAGTCTCCGAACATGTGACGAATAGTATTCAAAGCTGTGACGAATAATGTTGGGAGGTGCGGCAATCACGGGTATTCTGACAAAGCCGTACCCTCGATTCCTCACAGGCAAGCGGCAATCGGCATCATCTTTCCGTCCTGCAAACGAATACAACCACGGGTTCCGCTGCAATGTCAGCACAACGATGGTACTATCAGTACGGCATCGTCGGCGGTGGAGAGAACGAGGAACCGCCACAGAGCGTTCATCATTGATGTGCCGCGCAGAACGGATTCGCAAACCCATGTCTGTTGGAAGTAGCTACGGCATTGGTTGGGGAGAGCAGAGTGCTCTGTGGAGAGAGTTAGTGATTTTACAGTGAATTTCTCACTCTCCATTGCTGCGCCCACTGATCCGACTGCAATCCTCACATCTCAATCTCCTGACCGAGCAGCTCTCTACTTCTTAACTCCATGGTGAATGATGCCGTGATTGCGTCGTGCGGTCTCAAGCTGTATCTGAATGGACCATCTCCTGGGAGGTTTGCGTTTGTCCTCCACCCAGCGATTGCTCCGAGTTCATGAGGAGATGCTGAGGTCCGTGTTCAACCAGCCTTGCTTTGTCCGCGGTTGCTGCCGTCTTGGTTGCCATCATGACAGCACAATTTTGGTGCAACACTCCGCTGACATACGACTTCCCCAAAGTCAGTTGGGAGAATACGCCGCAGTGACCAGTGATCCAACATTCATCGACGACGCATCCATCCGTGAAGGTGACGTAGGTCGGCTCGAAGAGGCGGAAGCCGAAGTAGAGCAAGCGACCTCCAACGTTGACCCCACGAAAGCGGAGAACGCTGTTGATCATCGGTGTTCCCGAGAGGATGGGATACAGCGACCATACATGGACTGAGTAAGCGAACGATTGGTAGACCATGTACAGCGGCAAGCACCATGGCGTCGTTCGCTCATTGCTTCCCGCGAACGTCATCAATATGTGGACACGCAAGAGCATGGTCCACACGATGGTCTGGATGATGACCGATAGCACCACCAGTGGGACCGCCTCGAATGATGACTGCGGCTTGACGACATTCATCCATAGCTCAAAGGCTGGGATGAAGCTGATTGCCGCAACGAGCAACATGACAGCGTACAGCAATGTGCTCGCCACCATGATCCCGGTCAGTTTCGAGTCTGATACTCTCTTGTTGCGCGGATCGGGCTTTGGATAAATGACGCTCTCCGTGATGTGTGTCTGCGGCGAGACCAAAGCGTTGCGGACTGTCACACCCGGCGCGCAGGTCGTCAGCATCCCGATGCTGCTGTCCTCAATCGTGACTCTCCTGTATTCGCCGTTTTCCTCGATGTGGAAGGTGACGACGGATACGAACGATCGTCGGATGGTGATGAGGTCGACTCCGGACGGATCGAAGCTGTCCCTGAAGATCTTTGATCGCAGATCGATGTCCAATCCATGAGCCATGTGGATCAGGTTCCAAATGATCGAATTGGTGGTCAGTCCGTCGAGCATCATGCATGCTCGGTCGAAGTGATAATCGCATGCCCAGTCTGCAAATTCACTCCAGATACCGGTCCTCGCTTGGCCCGGTCTCTTCTTGCCGATCATCACCCACTTGAGTATGATGCTGGATATCACTAGCAGCACTGATGACAGACCAATGGATACAACCCAATATTGCAGTTTGGAGTATCTCCAGTCTCGGAGGTCATCGCGGACCAAGATATCGGAAATGAGGAAGCAGCAGAAGGTCATGTACAGCTCGACGAGCAGCCATGCTATCTTCATGCTACCCAGGATGGCCCATCTGGTATCGTTGTCGTTCGGCGTTACGCTTCCGGCAATGTCTGCAGCTGTGCTCTCATCTGCTTGTTGCGGATCGTCGATGTCATTGTCATTGTCGCCATCGTCGCTGTCGTCAGCGCTGATACTGATGCTGCTACGTGACGCTGCCGTGCTTTCGACATATCCAGGATTGCCCCGGATACCGGT
This sequence comes from Craspedostauros australis, assembly GCA_026770025.1. Taxonomy (NCBI): domain Eukaryota; phylum Bacillariophyta; class Bacillariophyceae; order Mastogloiales; family Achnanthaceae; genus Craspedostauros; species Craspedostauros australis. Next base: position 645,090 of record JAMXDE010000022.1, read on the forward strand.
GTTGGGCGGTGCTTGGGCACCCTCCACCAGCACAGAAACGTGCTGCACGTAGCAGTTGGAACCGACCTTGACGCCTGGACTGATAATGCCCTTGATCGTCGCATTCGATCCCACCTGGATCTTGCGGAACCGCAAGCTGGGCCCTTCTTCGTCTTTCCATGGTCCAAACATTCGACAACGGATCGGTTTGCTCACCAAGGCATTGGCGTCAACCTTCGCCAGATCGAACTCCCGAATGAAGGAATCGATGTTGCAGGACCGGTGGACATCTGCACCCATGAAGAAGCAGAACGCTGTCATCAATGGTGTGCCCGCGATGAAGCGTCCGACGAAGCTTTCCCACATATCCACGAGTCGGTCCACGAACCACCATCGAAGATAGTAGGAGTACGCGAGGTTGGTGTATCCCTCTTGGTACCTGCCAATGATGATCCACTTCGACAGGATGACCTCCAGCGTGAGCGTGAACAGCCAGAATGGGACGACCAGCGGGTAGCACATCCAGATGAAAGGCGACGAATCGATGAAGAAGACAACGCGGGTGCGATTGTCGTTGGCCAGGACTTTGCCGATTTCATAGGCTGGGATGATGGGCAAAGCGAACATGAAGAGGATGATGAGCACGCCGATGACCTGGATGACGGTGGATGTTGTTTGGGGGAACCGTTTCTCATTGTGCATGGTGGTAAGCTTGTTAAGCGCCGGGAGACGCGTTGGGAGCGGTTCTCCATGCGATGTCTCGAGGAATGTTTTGAGATCCATGAGCGTTGGAAACATCTCGAAGCAATTTGAAGGGAGGGTGGTGCTGTACCGTTTTGACAGTGATTGCCGGAGCTCCAGTTCTGCCATGGATGACAATCCAACATCCTCCCACGTTTCATCTCCCTTGACTTGCGATCCCGTTGCGTTCGCGATGATCTCGTTGAAGGTCTTACTTTGGAGGTCGTCGTCGTGGTCTGCGTTCCTCGTCAATATCGTTGCTGCTGTTGACGACTTGGCACCGCCATCCTGCGCTATTTGGGAGGTTGGATTTGGGTTTGCGATGAAGTTCAAGATCATTTTCTGGCCTCCGTCATGCAAACGTTGTCGGTTGCGGCGTCTCTGGATCTTCCCGCTTGTTGTTTTGGAGATGGTGCGTTCTTTGACGGCTGCGACTGTTGCCGGTGTCAACCCGATGTGTTCGATCACGTCCTTTCTGACCTCCCGACACACCGATGCTGCATCATCCGCACGGCTCGCTCGAATCTCAAATACGATCTCGAGCTGTCCGTCGTTGCCTGAATCATCAGATGAGAATGCCGCGACACATCCTGGACGGACGGCAGATGAGGCCTCTTCAACAGCATGCTCGATATCTTGCGGGTAGTAGTTGACACCATTGACGATGATGATGTCCTTCTTGCGTCCGCAAATGAAGAGATGATCATCTTGGAAGAATCCGTAGTCTCCCGTTCGCAAGTACGTCTTGGTTGAAGGGCGGCCTCCATTGCTGTCACTGTCAGCGGTGTTCTCGCCATTGCCATTGCCATCGGATGGAGGATCTTGCAGCTTCGCATGAAATTCGTCGGCGGTGAGCTGGGCTTGATTGTAGTACCCGGCTGCGACAGAGGCCCCGGCGATCCAGATCTCTCCCGTGACGTTGTCTGGACGTTGGACGCGGGTGTCCGGGTCCACGATGATGATATCAATCGAGTGGTGTAGAGTATTGCGGTGTGCAATTGCCACAGATGGATGCAGATCTTCACCTTCGCGGATGGTAGAAACATGAAATCCATGCTTGAAACTCACGCCAACCACATTCTCTGCAAGACCATACCCAGCCACAAACCATTCCTTGCGCAGGCCGTATGGGCAGAATGCGTCAGAGAAGTGCTTTTCTGTGTCCAGCCGTGTTGGTTCGGCCGCGTTTTGCAGATGATACACGTTGGATAGGTCGAGGTTCGGGATGGGATGACCTTTTCCAGTCTGCTTGCTCTTGGCCTCGTTGAACTTGCGTGTTGCAAGACGGTACGCAAAGTCTGGCGCAGCACTCACGTGGCACTTGTGCTGGGACATGAGATCAATCCAGAGCAACGGGTTGCTGATAAATGAGACGGGCGACATCATATGGAGACGGAAGGCACTGGCCAAAGGTTTAATGCCCAACTGGATCAGACCCATGTCGTGGTACTGCGGTAGCCATGAGCATGCTGTGATCCGCTTTGGTGTTTTGCGTCTATCACTCAGATCATTTTCAAAGCAATCCAGCCAACCACCATGGAGAAGTTCGATGTTAGCTCTCAGTGCGGCATGCGTCACCATGACGCCCTTGGGATTGCCTGTGCTTCCAGATGTGTACTGGAGGAACGCCAGATCCGATCCTGCGATGTTGGGTTCATCGAATGAAGGCGGCGGCGATGATGAATGGCCAGAGATGAGGCTGGAAAGGAAGCCTTTCTTGGCTTGCTTGTTCTTGCCGTTGGTCTTGTCCGTGATGAAGCCATCATGGCAAATGATGCGATCGGTGACTTGGTACTTCACCCCGCTTGGCCACATGGAGCGGCTCCTGGATGTTGGGTTGGCGCGATCGGCGGCTCGAAGGAGATTGATGGATGTTTGGGTGAGGATGAGTGCTGGCGAGCAATCCTCGATCACCTTGTTCATCTTGGTGAGCGACTTGACGAGCGGCGGTCCAGGAGGATAGACCAGCACGGCAGTCACGCCTGCACGAAGACATCCCAAGAAGACAGCGAAGAAGTGCAGACCGAAGTCGTAGCAGAGAACGACGCGATCGCCTTTCTTGACGTCCCACTTGTTGCGGAGGAGATGGGCGCATTGGCCGGCTTCATCCCAAAGCTGCTGGAAGGTGTAGTTGTTGATTGCCTTTCCCTTGTCGTTGTACCAAGTGGAAAAGACGGTGTCGGACTTGAGCTCGACGACGAACTTGAGATGGTCGAGGAAGGATTTGTTTTGGATGGATTTGTGGATGACATCATGCTCGCTGATGACAGCAGGGCTGCTGATGCCGTCGGACGAAGCCAATGTCGTTGATGCCTGCGACGGAGGCAATGATTGTGGCTTGATGATGCCGGCTTCGACATCATCTGTGATGTCTGGCAGAGGAGAGTGCTCATCATTGCCGCTGGGTGTATCGGATGCGGTTGTTGCGACATCGCCAGAACTGTCTTCGGTCGTTTGATCATGGTCGTCGTCGCGCATGATGGAGGGAGAGAAGGTGGGTATGTGAACAGATAGTCGTATAATATTAGATTATGCGAGATGGATTTGCTCTGTTTCTTCATTTTGTGACCATCCACTGCGATTCCATTGTTGTTTGTCCCTGTTGGTTGGTTATCACTGACAGTTGACACAGTTTCCGATCAAGACGGAAACGAGTTGGTCAACTCGGCTCAAGAGCATTTGTCCCTCACGTCCTGCCAAGAACATCCCGAAAAGACCGTCATCGGCAACACGAGATTCATACGGAGCATTATGACTATCGCATCCAGTTTCTCAGCCACCAGCCCCTGTGAAGGCCCACATTGAGTTTCGAGCAGCGAAACTGCACAGGACTGCCGCGCAACCGAATAGAGGGATATAGCCGCAATCAAATGAGTGACGGACTGATTCCGAATTTATGGAGTCCCACCCCAATGCTCGAAAATCAGCGTGCGCGAAATCGTCCGACTCCGACGATCACAACACCCTTTTTCTCCTCTTCCTCTTTTTCATTCACGAACCATTGCCTGACCCTATTGAGAGGACAATTGTATGAGTGATGCACACACACATCAACATGCATGCCGACTATTTGGTGCTGCGATTGTGTTGTCCCCTTTGTGTTGCTACTCAACAAGTAAGCCATTATACTCTTAAAGAGTTTCACGTAGGAAATGTACATATGTGGTCTGTCTGTCTGTCTGTCCATCTAGAGAGTCAGAGGTAGCCTTCTGGCTTGATGACATGTGTTGTTTGTCCACAATATTTGTTTTTGCCGCTACTCCGTGTTCGTGTTTGATTCATAAGTCTGTGTCGTTTGCATCATACGCTTGTGTGGTGGTCAGCATTTGCTTCGTGCTTGGCAGACAGCCACGACAACAAGTTCGGACAGACGAGCGACTCCAAACAATGGCCACGAAAGAGCGACTCAGACATATCGTCGTTAATTCTTCAATGCATCCGTGACAAAGACTCGGGAACAAAGAGAAACGTCTTTGATGTTGACTGACAGAACTCTGTATGCAATGTTGTGTTTCTTGTTTCTGATTGGTTAATAGAGGGGTTCGAGTGGCTATTTTTTGGCATGGCCGGCGACCCCAGCCAATCAAATGTCTTAGACTTTATCACTGCTACGAGCAAGCCATCCCATTGAAGGGTGAATTGAGGGGAGATTGAGTCAATTTTCCCGAGCTTTGTTGCGCTTGGGGTTCTCATTTGGAACCATGTGACGCAGACGATCTGTTCCCTGTCCGATCGATTCTCGTTGTGAACGCTGGCAGAGGCGGTGGGATTGCGTGGTTGGTTTCGCACGAGGAATTGTGGAACTTTGACACTTTCTCAGAAATCACGTATTGAACAAATTAAGACCCACGTCAGCCAATGACCGTACGACCACGGCAGGATTCTGAAAAAATGGGCTCCTATGGAGACTAAAATTTAACCATATATACTTTAACACATTGGTAATAAGGATCAGGTGCTAGACAGTGAGTCCAGCCTTTGGTTATAAACTTATGATGGCGTCAGCCTAGCGTTTTAGAGGCAAAACGTGATGCAAGCGGCCAGAATTCGCTTTTTTGGAGCTCCTGTCACGACACGTGGCACCCATTTCTATCTGATTTTCGCTTTCTTTGTGTTTTGCTTGGTGGGAAGCTCGATTTGGAACAAAATGACGTGCTCATTTCGACGTTACGGGCGTTAGTTCGAGTCGAAACTGTGATGACGTGTTTCTTCTTGTCGTTAAGTGCATGGCAACGTCGCATGTTCCATGTTGAGTGAAATCGTCAAGCCCACGAGTGGTTGGACAGACTTTTCATTTGATATCTTCGTCCCACCTGGTTCAGATCGATGCTGATTCTCACGGTTTTCTGGGTCGCAGAAGCGTGTGCTCGCCAATCCGTTTCGAATGTGCATTTGGGACGCTCGTCGTGCGATAAAAAATGAAATCAACTGTATTTGCGTTTTGCAACACGTGTCGCCACAGAACACGGCAGAGAGTCCGTCGTTGCTCATGTGATCCTTTTGTGCTGGTTCGATTCTCGCTTTGTTTTCCGTTCTGCACTGCGCGTTTTTGTTGAGTGACCTTGTGTCATGCTCCTCTACATCCATTACAATATCATGTGCACTGCATACTCTACGCACATCCTACTATTCTACTCTGCATGATGTTGCTTTTCTGCATAATCGATCTGGGTTGTTTGCCAACTGCTATCTTTGCTATTCTAACATGACGTGCACAATCACCTCCATCACTGAATGGGAAAGAGTAGTCTTTCGCATCTTTGTTTTCGTGTTGTTTGTGTGTCGGAATGTGCATAGGTGTATGTGCATTACTCACCTATTGTTCTCTTGTACTCTCTGTGCAAACGGCGCTAACATTCGTGTCATCAATGAAGCGTGATTGAGTGAATCACATCACGAATTTACGCGCGCCAATGTGTTCACCATTTCAGAAGGCAATGGGTGAACAACATTATCTGAAAGCATCAGATATTTGGTCTGTCCATCCATTCCACAGAAACAAGTGACATCAAGTCCAGGTCGAAATATTTCACAACTATCCCTTCATGACCTAGGGGATTACTTCGATCCAATATATATTTCATTCTCACCCCATTCCGTTTTTGACCGCAACTTTTACATGTACCCCTCCACTTTTCTTGTACCAACGGAATCCTTGGGAGTTGGCGCTTCTTCTTATCTTCCTGAATCAGGGGTCTTCTTACTGCGGTCGGGTCGCCATCGTCCTCCGAAGTACTCGTGAATCATTGTTTCGGCGACGGGACTGATGGGAAAACTCATCAGCTAGGCCATCATCGCTGATTTTCGTGACACATCAATGATTTCTCGGTGCTCACATCTCTCAACTCGATCGCCGTTTTCGCATGCATCACTTGGCATGCGTGTTCATACAGCTCCATGGATGCCTCCCAGCACATTGCTTCGCTGATGATCTCCGTGGCCCATCGCTCATGGATCATTCTTCGTTGTGCGCAATCTCTTTGATTGTTTCTTCTCACCGTCGAAGAGATCATCGCGATTGGTGATCACAAAATTGCAATCGCAATTCCAACCATTCCACATCATCGATCGCCCATCACAACACAAGCACAGCCGATCTCATGCACCCGCAGCCATGCCTGCATCATTTCTGGCTTCTCCCACATCCAAGCGTGCCAAAGTATCCAAGCCTTCTTCCAATGGCGCGGCAAGCTACAATTGCGCCAAACCCTTCGTGGTATTCCTCAACAGCAATCGGAGAAACTCCCTTCATGCTACCAATGGAGTGATGGGAGACCGTTCTGCAGGAGCACCAATCGCAAGCAGCAAGGGAGTATGCAATGGCAACAGTGCCTGCATCAGTGTGGCTGGTACCACCACTGCCAGCAGCACTGCAAGCATACTCGAAAGCAACAGGCGCAGCAGTCGCATTATCGAGCGCCTCAAACGCAAACTTGCATTGAGGTGCGGAAGAAAAAACGAGAGGAGTGGCCCGATTGCAACCAACAACAGCAATGATGGCATGGCCAGCAATGATGGCACGGCCAGCAACAATGGCATGGCCAGCAATGATGGCACGGCCAGCAACAATGGCACAGCCAGAAATGATGGCACGGCCAGCAACAATGGAGCAATGGATGCAGACTGCACCACTTCAACTGGTGTTGCCGTGGCTCCTGATGGATCAACTGCTGTGGATGGCACAGCCATTCCTGTGCATGGAGCCGACAACAATGTTGCCTATGCACCACTCCCCATCAGTTCCCACAAGCCACTCTTCCGGTCAGTTGGAGGTTTCAACCCATCAGTTGATACCATCCTGGAAGTTTACTTCTCACGGCAACTCATCAAGTCCATGCAAGTCCACACCAACAACCATATCTTCAACAGTGGATCAACAGCCAGCTTCATTTCAGTGAAGGAGATCTACCTCTTCCTTGCAATCTACTACTACATGGGAGTCTTCAAGGCACCAGCCAAGCGGGATTATTGGCGTGCCCCGTCCATTGGTGTACCATCCCACCTGCTCACAAAGTACATGACACGAGCAAGATATGAAGTTGTGTGGAACCACATTCACTTCTCAGCTGTGAGGAATGCAGTTGCTTCTGATACAACCAATGCCACTGACTCGGAAGAAGAGGATATCAGTGACAGCGAAGACGATCTCATCCAGAGTCGATATGAATCTCTCATGAGTGCAACGGCCAGCAGCTGCTCTCCCTCAAGTCGGTCTGCAACTTTGAGCTGCTCCACATGCACAGGCAGCAACCAAACCCTGTACATGCAGCCCCACATTCTTCCTACACTGATTGTTGACAGCAACAGAAGCTGGTATCACAAGATCCAACCACTGCTTGACCACATCAACCAGGTGTCAAAGAGTATCTGCATCAAGCCAGGCTTTGCCTGTGCAATCAATGAAATGATGGTGAGATTCAAGGGCAGGTCCAGGCAGACCACTCCGATGAAGCAGAAACCCATCAAAGAGGGGTACAAATTCTATGCTCTGTGCTGCTCGAAGACTGGATTTGGATATCATGTACTGCCTGCAGGACGTCTGGACACAACAACAAAAATCAACAACACTGTGGAGGAGCTCATGAAAACATTGGACCCAACAAATCACCATGTTGTTGCAATGGACAACCTCTTCACAACCAAGACAGTCATGGCGAAGTCAAGAGAGATGGGCATCAGAGTTGTTGGCACTGCAAGGAGGAGGAATGGATTCCCCAGCACAGAGGTGAAGGAGGTTGAGGACATGTGCTTCAACTCACTCTATGTCTGGATTGAGAACAATCAGTACGTGGTGGCCAGGTGGATTGACAACAATGTGGTGTTGATGGTAAGTACGGTGCGCCATGGGAACGAGTTGGTCCTTTGCAATCGCCACAAGCCAAGAAAGAACAATGTGAATGCAGGGTACTTGGAGATGGTCTGGGGTGTTGGCAAGTTCCGCTCACGGTAACCTACGATCGTGGAAGATGGTGTTGGTTGATAGTCGTTCGTTTGCTATTTCATTACTTGGCTACTCCGATGCTCTCGGTGTACGCCCGTTCTCTTGCCCGATGCTCTCGGCGCTTCAATCTGTTTCGTAGATTCAATCTCCGACTATGAGTCGGTATGCGAGATGCTCTCTCGCTCCTCTCTGTATTCTCTCTCTTTCTCTCTCTCTCAACATCGTGTGCTCGTGCCACACGATACTCCGTGTTCGATACGTACTCCGCATTCGACACTCTGTTCGTTCAGTACTGGTTCCTACTCCATGAGTACTTACCATTTGAAGTTCACCTTCAGTATCCATGATCTTCATGGGTCATTGGATCTTCGCCTCCTGCTCTGACTTGGAGACAGATGTCGACGTGGTGACATGATGACATCCTGTTGACGTCAGTAGGCGTCCTTCTGCTCTCCAGATGTCACGTTCCATTGGTGATGCGGTAGTCTGTCAGATGATATCGTCATCTGAGGTTTAGTTGGGAAGTACCTCGAGATTCTCTTGGTACCATTGATGGATGGACGGACGATCTTCCAATTCTCTCAGAAATCGTCATTTGCAAATTTCCTCCAGAAATCTTGCCCCTTTTCGTGTGTTCCGTTTCCCCTGTAATTCTGACGAATCACAGCATACTATCGACACGAATGTAGTTATACCGTCCAAGTGCGTATGAGAGAATAACGGGTGAACGATGCACATATACACGTACATCTCGACATATACTCACATGTACATCTCGACACTGGGGGAGCAAGTACTCTGCACACATCCAAATTCCGAACATGATTGATGACTACAATCATTGGATGCTTGGAGTTGACAAATGCGATCAACTCATCGCATACTATCGCCCTGACTTGAGGGCTCGGAGAGTATGGATGCCCCCCATGTTCCACTTGTTCGACATCATGCGCGTCAATACTTGGATTGCATTCAATCACCTGGCAAGAGAGCAAGATCGATTGGGGAGCAAGGCATTCATGATCGAGATGATTGAGGCTTTGGTCCGCAAAGGGAATGAGGCAGACTTGATGGCAACAAGGTCAAGCCGCGAGAGAGTCCCACACACCATTCGAACAAGGAAGCGGATGAGCCCCTGCTCTCCAAATCTTCCCAGATTGAGGTTGGAGGGGAGATTCGAAGATCACAAGGAGATCATCAGCAAGGACGGAAGCCAGAAGACTTGCAGATACTGTTCTTATCTCAAAGCAAAAGCAAAGCTCGAAGGCAGGCCAGCACATGAACCAAGCAGAGTCAGAAGGATGTGCAGTGTGTGTGGAATCCATGTCTGTAAGCTGCACTGGAATGTATTTCATGGGAAGGATGATGAGAATACAATCAACTCTGACGAAAGTGAACTGACCATTACAGTCTAAAATCCAGTTTAGATACAGGTACAGAACTAGTTTTCATACGTAGGGCATGGTAGGAAAAAACCGTAGAAATTTAACACGGAGGCTTTACAATGGATCTGACAGATCCTTTATGGCTGGTCCATTAAGGGATACCCAAAATGACAATACTTTTGCCTCCCATCTACATCATCAACGGAATATGGAATGTGAAGGAGCATGGAACGACAGCTGGCACTGACATGATGGCATGTGTCCCCACATCAACAGCTGACTCCACATCAGAACAGAATTCAAAGATTCTATTACTGTGGCGTCATGGAGATCATGGATATGTAAAGGAGGAGTTCAAGCAAGACATTGAAAACTCCACATGAAGTAGTAGATCAATATGAGACAGGACAATTGAGTACGTATCGAATACAGAGTATCGCGCAGTGATAACATGGAGAGAGAGAGAGAGAGAGTGTTGGAAGGCTCCGCGCATGGAGAATTGGTAGTAGTCACACTCTTTGGCTGTAAGTGTTTCCGTTACTTGTTACTGTTACTGTTATCGATTGTTGATGAGCGAGCGTGCGGAATGAGATGATCAAGATGCTCTCTTGATCCATCTCTTCCTTGCTCTCATTGTTGGTGCAGTACTCTTGCACCTCCATGCACATTGCTCTCCTTGTTGCTCGTTGATGTTGACTTGATTGTTGTGTTGTTGTTTCTCTCTCGTTGTCTCGTCGTTGTTCCATTCTCAGGTTTTGTTGAATCTGATGATTGATGGAATCTGATGGAATATTTAAAACATATTTCATTCCTGTAGACCTGGTAGGTAAGGCCTTGAGGTGACGTCACATGTGGTGGATACTGTGGTATCTGCTGGTATCGTGGTATCCTGGCATTGTAGTATTGTAGTATCCTTGTGGTATCATGGTGGTATCGTTGTGACGTCATTAGTTTTGGGTCTTGATTCCACCACCAAATATTCTTGATGGCACGCAAGTGTGACTGATGCATACACATCCGAGTACACACATTCCGACAATGTCATCCATATCGAGGTCAAGCCCAAGGGTGTCATCGCTCCCGGAAAGGGACACGGTCCATCGGAAACTCGCGCCGAACGGATCACCGATGAAATGGACCCCAGGACTGAATCTGGATCAGAAGGGACAGTCGTACGCAGGATGGCTGCTCACGCATGCGTGGGGATGTTCGCAAGCTCTCCAAGTGGCAAAGGCATGCGCGCTGCAATCTTGACGCAGTCACGGGACGGAGCTCGCGTTGCAGGATAGGAAGCACAGCTGGGATGGAAACTGCATCGGGTTGATGTTCCTGAAGGACAAGGTTGTACAGGAGCTGCGGCCCTGGCAATCGCTCCTGAGCGTTGTAGTGAGCCTTGTCAATGGTGAAATGGGCCGTTGTTTTCACTTGGCCCGTGGATACGTCGTTCTACTCAATGTTGGACGCTGTAGCAGTGTATCCCAGGAAAACGCCATCACGGGAGTGCCGATGCAGCTTTGCCCTTGGCTGTCCAGGTTTGCGCGCAAACATCCTGGAGCCAAGAGCCCGTAGGTGTACAAGATCAGGACTCTACCATGGTAGGCCTCATGTGGCGTGTGGCAACTGGCGAGTGCCATAGTTGCTTCTTCAAATACATGGAATGCCATACAGCATTGCATGTATTGCGGCGATAGGCCACTTGAGAAGAGAAGCCCGCTGATGATGCTGTGGCATGCGTTAGTGGAGTAGTTTGGTGGATGGCTTCATTGGTGCGTTCATACCATGACAGTGTCTCATGGTCGTTGACAACGCTGTTGATACCAAACTGCGCAGTGTTCCTCTACTCAACGCACATTGAGCATATGGTCGATGGCCACAATGGCGTCGTTGTTGGTGACAATGTTGACCTGCGCCCCTGGTTGACTTGCTGTGGTGGACGTAATTGCGTTTGTTTTTCTTATTTCTGTTGCTAACGGTGTTATTGGGGCGAATGTGTTGGTGCACTCAACACCTCTCGCCAAACGATGTGTTGGATTTGTTTGGTTTTGAAGCTTTGTGAGAACAAACCACTGTCTGTCCGTATGTACTTGTGCATACGTCATGATGATGAGACGAAATGATTGGACAACGCAATTTGAGAATGACGTATGACGAATGTCAATGATAAAAGATGAGAACAATCTGGAAATTTGAAATTTGAAATTGAAACGTTCATATCAATTAGTAGTACAAATTACGTACAATTTTGCCATACATGAAGAAGGACGCTTTGGGAGTTGCGCGAGCCGATATTCGAAATGATGACTCTCGCTTTGGATTGATGACGACCGGATGGGCTCCGCGATTGCTTCTTCCCCAGCACACCCACTTCAATCCAGCAGACTGCATCTCATTGTATGCTTAAAAAATGATCCACTTCAGAGACTGGAGACAGTTTCTTCGACAAGGGTTGGATTGAACCACTGGGATCGAACAAATGTGAACAAGGACATTCCCGACAGTCCAACACGGTGATCCACTGGGGTGATAATGCCAACGCCACTCTCCATCATCGCCGTGCTCTTTGAGTAGGGCATGGACTGGACCACCACTCGTGCATGAGCGGTTATTCCTCCCCCATGCAATATATTGAGCCAACCCACACAAAGATGAGCGTTGGAAGATTAGCTGAAGCACTTGGAGCAGTTGTGCACGGTGGCTGCTTTGTTTCGCGACGTTGAGTGTGTTGTGAAACTGTGTCGTCTGCCCGTGAGTACGTTTCATTCACGAATGTTTGGCCCAAAATCGAGTTCGAGAGGGTCTCGGATCCGTGAACCAACCAAAAATGTACCGAATCAGTCTCATTGAAGAAAACTCACAAGACGAGGAACAACGCAAAAACGCACTCACAAAGGCCCTATTAGAGGTAGCTTGGCCATGTTCATCACCTCATAACTTTATAACCAATGCCCGGACTCACTGTCTAGCACCTTTCCCTTATTTCCAATGTGTTAAATTGTACATGGTTGAATTATAGTCTCTATAGGAGCCCATTTTTTCAAAATCCTGCCGTGGTCGTACGGTCATTGGCTGACGTGGGTCTTAAGTGTAATTATTTACATGCAGTATCTCTGTTTGAGTATCTCGAGGTGACAAACTTTATTGTCGTAACAGAACGACGATTCCGACCGATACGTTCATGATATCGTTTCGATGGTACTATAGTGTGCTCAGTATTGTTGTCGTTTATTACTAGTATTACCGCAATAGTACCAAGACATACGCAAAATTGACAAAATTGTTTTCTACAAAATCCCAACAAAACAAGGACAGAAGTGTTCCTTTGATGTGAACGGCGACACAGCAGTTGGCTGTTGAGATACTTCTGTCGGCAGTATCCGTTTTGGTATCATGTCGTCGGCTGTGACTTTGTGAACACAGTTGTGAGTGAGATTCTGGGTCTTTGTGTGACACCAGAAAACAACAACAACAACAGCAACAACATCGGCATCAAGATCGACAATGGCATCGGTGCTGTCGCCGAGTACACGTACCCACAGGTCTGTGTTAGCTAGCAGGATGAGCTCACGCTACAAATGTATGCAATACTTGGCACACCGGTCATATGCAACACATGCGCACATCACAGCAAACCAATAACAAAAATGACAATGCTGATTACAATGGCATAAACACGCTGCTGTCGGTCACAGTCACCACTGTGGCCTGCAATATGGGTTGAATTCAGGATTGCAGCTTTGGCAACTTCACTGATGGGGCATCTGCTTTGGTGGTGGGCATGCCATATTGGCCGCAGCACAGGACCCACCCACCCATCTATTCATCCATGAAGATCATCTATCCTTGTACCAGTTCTGGCGTTGGAATCCAGGTTGGGATCTTTCCTCTACATTCAATGGGCAGAGATCCTTTGAGAAGCGTATGATTGTTGGCGTTGGAAAGAGTGTTGGAGCAATGTTGTGGTGGCCTTGCGCAAGCAACAGGAAGCCTTGACACCATTGGACTCCATTCAATCTCAAGCATCCAGCTGTGTCGAGATGTACATGCGTGTATATGTCAAGATGTACGTGTATATGTGCATCATTCACCTGTTATTCTCTTATTCATGTACGGACGGTACAACTACATTCGTGTCATTTGTATACTGTGATTTGTCAGAATTACAGTGGAAATGGAACACACGAAAATGAGCAGATTTTCTGGAGGAAATTTGCAATCAACGATTTCTGAGAGAATCAGGAACATCATCCGTCCATCCATCAATGGAAACATATGGTATCGAGCAAAGCTCGATGTACCTCCCAACTAAGCCCCAGATGATGATATCATCTGACAGACCACAGCATCACCAATGGAACGTGACATCTGGAGGAACAGGAAGACGACAGCTGACATAGACAGGATGTCATTGTGTCACCACGTCAACATCTGTCTCCATGTCAGAAGCAGAAGGTGAAGATTTGATGACCGAAGGGCATCAAAATCATGGATACACGAGATGGAGTTCAAGTGGCAAGCACTCGTGGAGTAGAAGTCAGTAGTGAACAAATGGAGTGTCGAATGTGGAGTATGCATTGAACACGGAGTATCATGTAGCATGAACATGCAACATTGAGAAGAGAGAGAATACGAATAGCAGCGAGAGAGCATCTCGCGTACCAACTCATAGTCGGAGACCAATCTACGAAACACAGAGACGCGCCAAGAGCATTGGGCAAGAGAACGGAGACACAAAGAGGATCGGAGTGCTCAAGGAATGAAATAGCAAACAGAACGACTATCAACCAACACCCGTCTTCCACGATCACAAGGTATCCGTCCATGTAACTTGCCAACATGTGTGCTCTGTTCTCTGGATACTCTGGTGTTGCAGATTTGTAGCTTGTTGGTTGTTGCTGATTGCTGATTGCTTTGCAGTAGGTTTGATGTTCAAAGCTCGATGCCTTGCCTGCTGCTGGTTGCTTTCTCCTGGATCCTTTCCATGGATTTGTTGTTTGTGGCTGCATGCTCAGCTCTCTTCTGGATATGCTTTTCTGGAATCTCTTGGTTGGGTAAACTGTGGATTCTCTGGTTGGGTCAAGTGGTGTGCTGGATGCTCCTCCCTCTCTCTCTCTTGTAAATCCTCACTGCCAATTCACTACTGCTTGCCAAATGACATCTGGCAAGGATCACTGCTGATGCATTGATAGTTGGTGGTGGCAGAATACTCTGATCGATGCTCAGCCATGTGTGAAGTTGTTGGGTGTGATCAGAAGCTCTCCAGCTGCTGTCTGGAGCTGCCCACTCATTGTTGATCATTGGCAGATGTTTCAGCTCCTGCCGCATGCTGTGTTCTGATTGGCAAGTTGTTTCAGAATACAGAATGCAGTCTGCATGTTGGATAATGCTGACAAATTCATTGTACATTGGTGTCTGGCAGATGCTTCGCTGGATGTTTTGCCTGCTGTTTTTACATTGGCAATGTGTGGTCTGATGAGATGGTGAAGACAGAGCAAAGGAACAATGGATACACCATGCATGCCCACTTCAATTGTTGCAAAGGATGATGGTGTCATTGCTGAAACGATCAGTGACGTAAGCATAGCATGCCAAGTCCATGACTCAGTGCACCGCACATCTGCGAAAGTCAGGAGGTTCTGCAATGAATGACAACTCTGTTGCTTTGCTACAGTGAGGAAATGTAATAGAGCCCAAACGTAATGGCTGTTGTCTTGTTGGCTGTTGATAGCTGTGGGCAGAGGCTTGATTGGCAAGCGGTCCGAACGTGAGTCTTCAGGATCACAAGTAGTCAATTGAGAATACTAATGATGGGTGAAGAAACGTGCAGATTATGAGATTAGTGCTAAAGGTCTTCCCTGCGGGGAGGATCTCCTGTGGTGTCCTGAGTGACAGTGTGTATGGGTTGTGTAGCCCAAGTACCGTGGGTCGAGATCCCTTGGCTGAGTTCCGTGAGAGACAATGGGTGATGATGTGCGATGCCGGGGCGCTGTTTCCATGTGTCGGCGTTTTGGCGATGGTGGGTGTCAGTGGCTTGGTTATTGGAACCCTTCTGGTTCCTTGACATGGGTTCCAAAGATCTTCTTCAATGTTCTGGATCTGTCCCCAAACATGGGGGCCGGTGAAGCATTCGTTCGATCTACTGGAATGCTGACAGGTCAGACAATTTGTAGTCTCTCTCTCTAAGGTGGGTACTAGTTTAGCTCTATTAAAATGTGTGACGGATCCCATCAGGTTGTCCACTACAGCTGGGACAGTCTTTGTTTGGTGTGATGTGAGACAGGATGGAGCATCCCCCAGGTGTCGATACTATCTATCTCTAGAGGCACATTGGCATGGCATGGCATGGCATGGCAGGGATGGATAGATGGATGGGTGTTTGTTGAATGCCAAGTCTGGCATGGCTGAGTATGAGAGGGTGGGAGACTGTTGTGTTGGAGTCTATTTGTTGTTGGGGATTGTTTGTTGGCATGGCTTGGGTTCTTGGCGTGACATGCTTCTTCTTCCACTCTCGATCCCACTTTCACATGAGCTACATACTTGCTCTGCGGATGAAGTTGAGTTGAAAGGAAGGGAGGGAGGAGGTAGTGTCAATTGGCAGTGTTGTCAATGAGTTTCTGAATGAGTTGTGTTGAGAGTTGAGCATGGATTGCCACACAAGAAACCAACGCTCCTCCTCGTTGCCAACAACGCGAATAGACCACAGATCAAAGTACTCAAGTTTTGGCATTATCGTCCTTATTTTTAACAATGTGCATTGTTTTGACAGAAAGAAACAAGAAGAGACAAGAATCATGCGATGATTTGCGTACAAGAGATGCAAAAAGAGGGATCTGGACAATCGAATCAATCATTTTGGTTCAGATTGGGCAAAAATGCGAAAAACCATGTTGGTACCATGAGAAAACAAACAGTTTGACGAAACAGTGTGGGAAACAGGGAAGGAAGAAAGCGAATCGTGACGTCACATGGGCATTGCAAAGACCTAAATCCCCACGAAAGTGGCTGTCTCCATTGCGTCCAGACAAGTCTCAATAGCGGGGCTCCCCCTGGAATTCCGACAGCCCGGCGTGTCCCAGTACCCAAGTTCTGGGGCCACTCGAACCCCTCTAATGGATGTCTTGGGGATGTTCAGCTTGTGGATGCTTGACAGCGTGAGGAAAAGGTGTGGCTTCGCCTTGTTCAGAATCTGCACGAATAGGAACAAACACGTTGGGAAAGTCCGTTGTGAGGGTTCTGCGTGAATCACGGATTTATCGTGCCATTTGTCATACTGTGAAATTGCGTAGACAAGGCACTACTGTGTTTATTTCGTGACACAAGGCAACGACTGTGACATCCGCGTCGCTTTCATTGAAGTTGCACCGTCCATCGCGCGTTGCAAGCATGGTTGGATCAAGGAGGATTAAGCGTGTGTGGCAAAAACGATGAAGGTTAAATGACGCATCGTTGTTGACACAAGGAATAAAGTCTGCGGGTAGATTTGCCGAACGACTTTCACCGCGGTGCGACTCCACCTGACACAGAAGAGCAATCCACAACAACCACCAGCGAAGGAAACAGAACGTTGGGAGAGAGAAACGATCACAGACCAGACACCAAACTCTGTATGCACGCTATCTCGCGAGAAGCCAAGCAACAAGCTTCAACACAGCACAGCACAGCAGACACGCTCCCGCGTTTGCTCCACTACACGTTGTGGGCGAATCGAACCAACGCAGACAGGATGCGACACGAAGTAAAGCAGATCAATACAGAGATGGAGCAACACAACATGACGAAACGCAACAAAGCACCAACCTCATCCCATCCTCTCACAATTTGATCTCGCAACCAATCAGCTCATAAACTCAAACTTCACGCATCACAAAGCAAAAGACACAAAACCACATCATCATCATCATCACCGTCCAACCATGATCGCAATCAACTCCACAATCCTCGCATGCGCGCTCGTCGCCGTGATGCACACATCGGCAGTCACAGCTTTCGCACCAACCCACGCATTCATCACATCCAAACACCATCAACAGCAGCAGCAACCGCTCGCCGCGGCCTTCGTTCAGACCGCCACTGTCGCTGCCACTGCCACTGCCACTGCCACTGCCATTGCCACCGATACTAGCAACATCGAAGATGCCGCACAGCAGCAGCTCCAAAAAGCCAAGATGCTGAGACAGCAAGCAGAGCAGGCCTCCATCGATCTCAAGTCCCAGCGCCTGCAGAAGAAGATGCAGCAGGATCGCTCCACCGACGAGCTCATTGAAACCTACTTCTTCGGCATCGATCGATACACGGACAGCTGCTCTCCGGATGATGCTCTTCTCAACCGCCTGCGAGACAGACGCGTGGGAGTCAGCACCCTCCTGCAGATGGTCGATCGCATCTTCGAACGTGAGATCCTCGCCAACAACAACGACGAGAACATGCTCGATGGATGCATCGAAGCATTGATCGAGCTGCACGAAGTCTTGGACGAAGAGTTCAACCTGCAGCAGCACTGCACCGCATGCGTCGCACATTCCGTGGAGGAGCATTACGGAGCCGGCAACGTTTCCCACAAGCTCCAGAACCGATTCCAGCAGCTGCAACGCCAGACTCAAGTCGAGACCGAAACTGCCGCGACGACCGCCCATACAGCGGGAGCATCTGATCGTCATCACGATATTGCGCAGACATCAACCGTCTCTGTTCCGGTCACAAGGGCAACACCGTTTTGAATTCGATCACAGCATCGTTTGCGGTCTCGTTCGGCGAACCAATTTTCCCTTTCCCCAAACCAGGACGCCGCAAGCACAAGATGCACAGCACCATGTATGGTAGTTGCAGAATAGAAATGTAAATAGAGCTCGACTTGTTGTATAACATGTACTCCACTCTGCGCTTTACCACATCACAGCATTTGTTCAAGTGGTCTCAACAGAGAGAACTATAGCAGCTCGTTAAAGAAGAGTACATTGGATGTACGAACTGATACACCATACATCTTTTGCGCAACGGTGACATTGGTCGCGTGGGATGACGATGCTGGCCAATACGCTGGCTACCCACCCCTCCTTGTGAGGATTGTCCACGTCTACGCCAAGTCGACGTTGCTGCCCTTGCTCGCTCGTTGCAAGATCTCCGTTGATGACTGAGAGCACGGCTTTTATCAGGGCTCGGTATGACCGTGGCAACCTCCCCAGATGACGGCAGCAACCACACGTTGACCTGGCAAAAAATGGAACAGATCATACTCGCAGAGATGAGGGTAGCGAAGCGCATACCCTTATGGAATCCGCACCACTCAGATGATTGCCTTGTCCCATTTGATTGTTTGATGCGAAAGAGCTGTTCGTTCATCACGAAATCGAAGCGCTGGCCGCGGGGAATCCGGCCTTCCTCGTCTCGGACCTTGATCCAAGTCCCAGATGCCGCATCGTTCAGGCTATCATGCAGCACCTTTCAGACGAGCGCGTCCATTTCGCCAGAGCGGTTCCAAATCTCAGGTCAATCATCAGCGCAAAGCGCCCCATGTCGGCGCTCCTGGGAGGTTTGTGCTCCCGAGTGCCTTGGGCAACCGACATTCGAAGCAATGGATCGAAGTACTGTGGGCTCTGCGAGATATGTTCGTTAGGTGTGAAGGATGGGGGTGAAGGACGAAGTGGTCGTCGCAACAGACGACCGCATCTGCACATTCACAACAAAGGGAAGGATTGGATCTTGTCGCGTTGGCCGAATGTCCGAAGATCTTGACAGTTCGTGTCGGAGCGAAACTCAGCATTGTTCACAAACGTGCGATGACGGACGCGATATGTGATGCACAATTTATGGACGAGAAATCGGGATGAATCCGCTTTTGATTCATTTGGGCAACTGGAGGTACCGACAAAACAGAACAGCGGATCCTTTTGAACGTGCGCGTGCCACAAACTGGTGAAACTGGATACGCAGCATCCTCTCACTGTTGATGTTGCTGTTGCTCTTGTTGCCATCGCTGATCCCCGTGCGCAAACAGTCATACCAACATTCCACTCTCTGCACTGCATACTCTGCACTGCACACTCCGTAACCCACGCTCCGCAGCTATACTCGTACAACACGATATTCGAATCCGCTTCTGCTGTTCCTTGTGGGCTTTGCAACACCGTACTACTGTACTCAGCAATATTTTTCACCGCGGTAACGCTGGTTGTTGCCCTCCAGTGTAAGGTTTGTCGTGTTTCGCAGCCCAGTCTAGAGCAAAATTGCAATCCATCCCAAAAAGTGCTTATGATGCTATATTGCAACACTACATCATTTATATTTGAAAAGAAGTGTGCCATGTGAACAACTCACTGGCGACATATCCGTAAGGATAATTTTATGTGGGCGTTTTCGTAAATGTCCTCAGGAGGACATTTATCGCTTCCTGTCGATTTTTTTCCCACAACTGTCCTGAGGAGGACAGATAAATTATCTGTCCTCTTCAGGACATTTAATTTTGGCGTTTGACTGGCTGGAACACGTATCCACGACACAAATTATGAGTGTCACAACAATTCATCGTGTTGTGGCTGGTGTCATTTGCTCCGTTCTTCCGTGTGTGCCTGTTCCGGGCATTGGTGGACCTCCACTTGCAACATGGTACTTGCTTGTTCTGGTTTTGTCTCCTGCTGCGTCAACACAATCATGTTATTGTTTCTACTGTCCAACAAGCTTGGTTACGTCTATTTTACAGTCTTTTCTCAGCGGATGCGTTTGCGTTTGCTTTTGACTTGTCTTCCACTGTGACTATGTTCCACCACGTTTGCAAGTCTTTCGTTCATTCGAGCTTCCGCCGCATCTCTTCGCGACGCTGCCAATGCCGATTCCCAATGTATCTCTCTTTCTTTCGGGGTGGCTGTTTTGTTCAGACCTTTTCTTTTCTTGTTGATTGTTGTGGTTGCTGTATCCGTTCCTTGGTCTTCGTCACTGTTGCCATCATGTTTGTCTGACTCTATGCTCGCAAACAATTCGGTGGACTCCGTTCTTGTGACATTGGGAGGATGTTCATCATAGTTGCCGTGGTCTTCCCTGTCGGTGCACTCTGCATTTTGTTGGGAGACGATGATTGCGGAATCGCTGTCACTGCCAGTTTCGCTGCTGTTTTGATTGGCTCTATCATCAGTCTTGGGATCCTCCATTTCATCGGTGCTGCTATTTGACGCAACATGTTTGTCTGTGGACTTTGATTTGCTCCCACACTTGTTCCGAGGCTTCGTTTTGCCCTTGCTGCTGCTCCTTCCTAGGTGTCTATCGCTATTGCGATTCTTGTTCTCGTCCTTGCCTTTGCCTTGCGTCTTCTGTGCCATCATTCTTTTCTTCTCCTCTGCATGCACCAGAGCTTTGGTTAGCCATGTTTTGTCAGGTAGATGTGCAATCCGATGGCAACAGTTGTGAATCTCCACAGCTTGCTTTCGCTTTGGCACCTTCTTCAACGCTTCCATAGAGGGGATGCCAAATTTCCTGATGATCTCCTCGGTCTTTGGGGTGAGATTTGCGCATACAGAAATTCCACAGCCAGCACACAACCACTGGGTGCGAGAGAGGCACACCAAACAAGTGCCTTTGAACTTCTGACAGTATTTGGGGGTATGCTGCCCCTTCTTCATCCTTTGCATCAGCTCCAGCACTTGCTTGTCTACCGCTGTGCGCGAGCTGTTCATAATTGACTGTAGCTTGGATGGACGTTGCGGGGATCCCTCGGGTTGTATGTTGCCATCATCCACTCCAGTGACACCTTCTGGCACCAAGGCCACTGGGTGACACTCGGTATGCTGGCTATTGTCGTTTTGTGATGATTTAGTCTCTTCATTCAGCAGATCTACCACCTTCTTTGCAAAGCGGCCAATGATGGTTGTCATGGATGTGTTGAAACTCCATGCATGATTCGCTCGATTGCGGTAGTGCTCGATGGACTCATTAGGTTGGAAGAGGCTGCCATGTTCGTCCTCCTGCTTTGTTGTGTGTTGGAACATTCGGTGAAGGCCAACAAAGACGGCCTGGAGAAGTCGACCGCTCGCCACAGCATTGGGATTTCCCTGTGGGGGTGGGGCCTCATGTTGGCGAATGAGCCGTGTTGTGATGTCTGATCCGCCCTTGAGTCCATTCCACCATGCACAGCCATAGGGTAGAAATGTCTTCACTGGCGGTACAGGAAACTCAATCTGTTGTTGGCAGCTTTGCCACAACTTGAGATGATGAAAGAGATCATCACTTCGTAGGTGCCATAGAGTTTTGCTGGCTCCTCGGAATTTGTTTGTCTGTGGATCGGTATCGAGAAAGTTCGACATGAGATGGCATGACGATCGTTGTATCTCGTTATCGCAGTCTTCTGGATACGCAAACCCCAGCACCAGCCAGAATATGTCATCCATAACATTCCCATAGTGTTGAAGCAATGCGTCTGGAAATCTGGTGGCGATACTGCGGATGATTTCACCATGCCTGTGTTGGAAATCCGGGGTTATAGTTAGTACTGTATTCTAATCTGCTATTTGAAACTGTACCGTTTTAGAACTGTGAGCACAATCTCACTTTCTCTTCCGATTTCATTTTTCGTAGTAGGCATCTGCCGCGGTGGCGACTCGGGGCGTCCTGTTGTTCTTAGGTGCTTCTTTTCCCCATTCATCATGCTCTGTTCTTGCTTCCTTATCTTGGCATCGTTGTTGCTTGCCTCTGCATCGTCATAGCTGTCTACGCTTGCATGGTAGGAGTCTTCAGTCCTGAGCACTTGCCTATCACATGTTTCCGTTGTTGATCTCATGACACCATCGTCCCACGATCGATGTCAACCTTGGCGATGTTCCAAACCTGCTAATGTTCTGATCCTTTCTGATGTTCCAAACTTGCAGTTGTTCTTGTCCGCAGGAGGGGCGCATGCTGTCCTCTGAAGGGGGTGCGTCACTTGCCCATTGACCTGCTGTTCTGATCGACGTCGTCGTCTCCATGGTTGTTGGAAATCCGGGGTTAATGTTAGTAAGAACTAATTGGTTGTTAGATCGTACTGTTTTAGAACTGTGAGTTCATTCTCTTCAGCTCCTTTGCCTTTCAATTCACATATAGCATCTCCTGCAGCAGCATCACATTGTACTGTTGCCTTCATGCATCTTATCTTCATGCTTCTGCGCTTGCATACATGAGATCATATCTGCAGGCATCTTTGTCATGCATTTCGCTATGCATATCGTCATTCTACATTCCCTGTGGTACGATTCCACAGTCATGCGTTTCTCTCTTGGTCTCCTGACACCAAACTTTACGATTGGTGTCATGATTGATGTCATGGTTGATGCTCTTTCTGAGTTGTTCTAGTCCGTGGGTGACACGTGCCTTGATCTCCAGATGGGGTGATCACCAATCTGTCGGTCATCATCTTCCTTCACATGATTTCGATATCGTGGCCTTTTCTTGATTCATTGAGGACAGGCTTGTTTGCTTGGTAAGACTGAGGTCATTCCCGTGTGATTCGTGTCGTGGGTGGAATGGACAATATTCAATGGTGTGACGAATAATATCCAAAGGTGTGACAAATAATGTTGGGAGTTGCGGCAATCATGGGTATCTTCGACAGAGTCGTACCCTCGATTCCTGGCACATGGTTGCCATGGTTGGTTTGGTATCGGGACCTCCTGATCCGCCATAGGCGTCGTTCTTACATTACCAGAGGACAGACTACCCTCCTCGTGGCAGTACAGGTATCAATCATGTCCGTGTCCTTAGTCATAGTCATAATGACATGGTATTCAAAGATGTGACGAATAGTCTCCGAACATGTGACGAATAATATTCAAAGGTGTGGCGAATAATGTTGGGAGGTGCGGCAATCATGGGTATTCCGACAAAGTCGCACCCTCGATTCCTAACACAAGTTTGCAGCGCAACTGGAGATTGACATGGGTTGACTTTTGACAGACAAGTCGAGCTCATAAAACGGAGAAAGAGGAATCACCAACCTACAAACCCGGGATAACAGAACAACTAACTTAGTGAACCAATTGTAGCCCCACCCGGTCTACATGAGTAACAGGATTGAGACCTGTTTCAACAGACGACGACGAATAGCATCAGCTGCATTTGTGATAGCCGAGGCGGTACTGGCTGTCTCACCAATTGCAAAAGCCCGCACTGTGATACGTAAGCTCGATCCAAGTCGGCAGGCGGCAATCGGCATCATCTTTTCGTCCGATAAACGAATGCGACGACGGTTCCGATGCAATGTCAGCACAACGATGGTACTATCAGTACGGCATTGTCGGCGGCGGAGAGAACGAGGAACTGCCACAGAGTGTTCATCATTGATGTGGCACAGAGAACGGATTCGCAAAACCATGTCTGTTGGAAGTAGCTATGGCAATGGTTGGGGAGAGCAGAGTGCCCTGTGGAGAGAGTTAGTGATTTTACAGTGAATTTCTTACTCTCCATTGTTGCGCCCACTGATCAGACTGCAATCCTTGCAGCTTAATCTCCCCATCGTGCAGCTCTCTACTTCTTAAACTCCATGGTGAATGATGTCATGATTGCATTGTGATAGAACACAGACAAGAATGGGTACTTACTTTGAAATTGGGAGTGATCAGGTCCGTCAAATGAAGTAGAGTGAAGCTGGTAATAATTTTCAGTGTGCTCTGAGTGGTTAATAGTATTAGATGATGTAAGCTGGCCCAATTCAGAACTGTTGGAGTCTGAATTGTGAGCAGATGAAGATGAAACGATGAAAATGATGCTGAGGCAACATGTGTTGCAACACACAGCAGAGCATGAATTGCAGTGCATGAAGTGCAGAGCATGAAGGTGTTGTCAAGTTTGCAAGACTGAGGAGGTTCATGGCACCTCCAATACTGATCTTGCTTCTTGGAACAGCAATGATGCATGCAACAA
Organism: Craspedostauros australis; assembly: GCA_026770025.1. Lineage (NCBI taxonomy): Eukaryota > Bacillariophyta > Bacillariophyceae > Mastogloiales > Achnanthaceae > Craspedostauros > Craspedostauros australis. Next base: position 669,510 of record JAMXDE010000022.1, read on the forward strand.
ATCCAATCATTGCAGAAATGCGATCTTGCCAAATTTGATGGGATTGATGAGCTTGTATCTGAGCCAAGATGCTCAGATACATTCACTCAACAAGACAGTAGACATGCCCTGTGAAGGTGGGTTTGCTGGGGATTCAGACATACATGTTCATGTACACATAAGGAGGATGACAGGCAGGGCCTGACATCCATGTATTAGCTTGCTACCACCTTCAGACACCAAGACAGGTATCTGAGGGCCGTCGGGATATGCGGGAAATGAGGTCAACAGAGAAAGAGAAAACGGTTCATGACTAAAAGTCTCCTGCGTGACCTGATGCATTCTATAGAGAACAAGATTTGACATAGAGTAAGGTGAATATAGACTTTTGATCTGATATGTTATGCGGTCTCAAGCTGTACCTGAATGGACCATCTCCTGGGAGATTTGGGTTTGTCCTCCACCCAGCGATTGCTCCGAGTTCATGAGGAGATGCTGAGGTCCATGCTCAGCCAACCTTGCTTTGTCCGCGGTTGCTGCCGTCTTGGTTGCCATCATGACAGCACAATTTTGGTGCAACACTCCGCTGACATACGACTGTCCCAAACTCAGTTGATAGAATACGCCGCTGTGACCAGTGATCGAACATTCATCGACGACACATCCATCTGCGAAGGTGACGTAGGTTGGCTCGTAGAGGCGGAAGCCGAAGTAGAGCAAGCGACCTTCCAAGGTGACCCCACGAAAGCGGAGAACGCTGTTGATCATCGGTGTTCCCCAGAGCATGGGATACAGCGACCAAATATGGACCGAGTAAGTAAACGATTGGTACACCATGTACAGCGGCAAGCACCATGGCGTCGTTCGCTCATTGCTTCCAGCGAATGTGATCAAAGAGTGCACACGCAAGAGCATGGTCCATACGATGGTCTGGATGATGACCGATAGCACCACCAGTGGGACCGCCTTGAATGATGTCTGTGGCTTGACGACATTCATCCATAGCTCAAAGGCTGGGATGAAGCTGATTGCCGCAACGAGAAGCGTGACAGCGTCCAGCAATGTGCTCGCCACCAAAATCCCGGTCAGTTTCAAAGTTGATTGGCGCTTGTTGCGCGGATCGGGCTTTGGATGGATGACGCTCTCCGTGATGTGTGTCTGCGGCGAGACCAAAGCGTTGCGGACTGTCACCCCTGGCGCGCAGGTGGTCAGCATCCCGATGCTGCTGTCCTCGATCGCTACTCTCCTGTATTCGTCGTTTTCCTCGATGTGGAAGGTGACGATGGATATGAATGATCGCCGGACGGTGACGAGGTCGACGTCGGATGGATGGAAGCTGTCGCTGAAGACCTTTGATCGCAGATCGATGTCCATTCCATGAGCTATGTGGACCAGGTTCCAAATGATCGAATTGGTGGTCAGTCCGTCGAGCATCAAACATGCTCGGTCGAAGTGATAATCGCATGCCCAGTCTGCGAATTTACTCCAGATACCGGTCCTTGCTTGGCCCGGTCTCTTCTTGCCGATCATGACCCACTTGAGTATGATGCTGGATATCACTAGCAGGACTGATGACAGACCAATGGATACAACCCAATATTGCAGTTTGGAGTATCTCCAGTCTCGGAGGTCATCGCGGACCAAGATATCGGAAATGAGGAAGCAGCAGAAGGTCATGTACAGCTCGACGAGCAGCCATGCTATCTTCATGCTACCCAGGATGATCCATCTGGTATCGTTGTCGTTCGGCGTTACGCTTCCGGCAATGTCTGCAGCTGTGCTCGCATCTGCTTGTTGCGGATCGTCGATGTCATTGTCGCTGCCATTGTCACCGTCGTCGCTGCCGTCAATGATAATGCTGTTGCGGCTACGTGACGCTGCCGTGCTTTCGACATATCCAGGATTTCCTCGGATAACGGTGTTGGGCGGTGCTTGGGCACCCTCCACCAGCACAGAAACGTGCTGCACGTAGCAGTTGGAACCGACCTTGACACCTGGACTGAGAATGCCCTTGATCGTCGCATTCGATCCCACCTGGATCTTGCGGAACCGCAAGCTGGGCCCTTCTTCGTCTTTCCATGGTCCAAACATTCGACAACGGATCGGTTTGCTCACCAAGGCATTGGCATCGACTTTCGCCAGATCGAACTCCCGAATGAAGGAATCGATGTTGCAGGACCGGTGGACATCTGCACCCATGAAGAAGCAGAACGCTGTCATCAATGGTGTGCCCGCGATGAAGCGCCCGACGAAGCTTTCCCACATATCCACGAGTCGGTCCACGAACCACCATCGAAGATAGTAGGAGTACGCGAGGTTGGTGTATCCTTCTTGGTACCTGCCAATGACGATCCACTTCGACAGGATGACCTCCAGCGTGAGCATGATCATCCAGAATGGGATGACCAGCGGGTAGCACATCCAGATGAAAGGCGACGAATCGATGAAGAAGACAACGCGGGTGCGATTGTCGTTGGCCAGGACTTTGCCGATTTCATAGGCTGGGATGATGGGCAAAGCGAACATGAAGAGGATGATGAGCACGCCAATGACCTGGATGGTGGTGGATGTTGATTGGGAGAGCCGTTTCTCGTTGCGCATGGCAGTAAGCTTGTTAAGCGCCGGGAGACGCGTTGGGAGCGGTTCTCCATGCGATGTCTCGAGGAATGTTTCGAGATCCATGAGCGTTGGAAACATCTCGAAGCAATTTGAAGGGAGGGTGGTGCTGTACCGTTTTGACAGTGATTGCCGGAGCTCCAGTTCCGCCATGGATGACAATCCAACGTCCTCCCACGTTTCATCTCCCTTGACTTGCGATCCCGTTGCGTTCGTGATGATCTCATGGAAAGTCTTACTTTGGAGGTCGTCGTCTTGGTCTGCGTTCCTCGCTGACATGGTTTCGGTTGGCGATGTCTTGGCATCGCCATCCTGTGCAACTTGGGCGGTTGGATTTGGGTTTGCGCTGAAGCTGAATATTGCTTTCTGGTCTCCATCGTGCAGACGTTGTCGGTTGCGGCGTCTCTGGATCTTCCCGCTTGTTGTTTTGGAGATGGTGCGTTCCTTGACGGCTGCGATTGCTGCTGGTGTCAATCCGATGTGCTCCATCACGGCCTTTCTGATCTCCTGACAGATTGTTGCAGCATCGTCTGTATGGTTGGATCGGATCTCAAAGACGATCTCGAGCTGTCCATCGTTGCCTGAATCATCAGATGAGAATGCCGCGACACATCCTGGACGGACGGCAGATGAGGCCTCTTCAACAGCATGCTCGATATCTTGCGGGTAGTAGTTCACACCATTGACGATGATGATGTCCTTCTTGCGTCCGCAAATGAAGAGATGATCATCTTGGAAGAATCCGTAGTCTCCCGTTCGCAAGTACGTCTTGGTCGAAGGGCGGCCTCCATTGCTGTCACCGTCAGCGGCGTTCTCGCCATTGCCATCGCCATCGGATGGAGGATCTTGCAGCTTCGCATGAAATTCGTCAGCGGTGAGCTGGGCTTGATTGTAGTACCCGGCTGCGACAGAGGCCCCGGCGATCCAGATCTCTCCAGTGGTATTTTCTGGACGTTTCACGCAGGTGTCCGGGTCCACAATGATGATGTCAATCGATTGGTGTAGAGTATTGCGGTGTGCAATTGCCACAGATGGATGCAGATCTTCACCTTCGCGGATGGTAGAAACATGAAATCCATGCTTGAAACTCACGCCAACCACATTCTCTGCAAGACCATACCCAGCCACAAACCATTCCTCGCGCAGGCCGTATGGGCAGAATGCGTCAGAGAAGTGCTTTTCTGTGTCCAGCCGTGTTGGTTCGGCCGCGTTTTGCAGATGATACACGTTGGATAGGTCGAGGTTCGGGATGGGATGACCTTTTCCAGTCTGCTTGCTCTTGGCCTCGTTGAACTTGCGTGTTGCAAGGCGGTACGCAAAGTCTGGCGCAGCACTCATGTGGCACTTGTGCCGCGAGATCAGATCAATCCACAGCAGCGGGTTGCTGATAAATGAGACGGGCGACAGCATATGGAGACGGAAGGCACCGGACAAAGGCGCAATGCCCATCTGGATCAGACCCATGTCATGGTACTGCGGTAGCCATGAGCATGCCGTGATTCTCTTTGGTATTTTGCCTCTATCACCCACGTCATTTTCAAAGCAATCCAGCCAACCACCATGGAGAAGTTCGATGTTAGCCCTCAGTGCGGCATGCGTCACCATCACACCCTTGGGGTTGCCGGTGCTTCCAGATGTGTACTGGAGGAACGCCAGATCCGATCCTGCGATGTTGGGTTCATCGAATGAAGGCGGCGGTGATGATGAACGGCCAGAGATGAGGCTGGAAAGGAAGCCTTTCTTGGCTTGCTTGTTCTTGCCGTTGGTCTTGTCCGTGATGAAGCCATCACGGCGAACTATGCGATCTGTGACTTGGTACTTCACCCCGCTTGGCCACATGGAGCGGCTCTTGGATGTTGGGTTGGCGCGATCGGCGGCTCGAAGGAGATTGATGGATGTTTGGGTGAGGATGAGTGCTGGAGCGCAATCCTCGATCACCTTGTTCATCTTGGTGAGCGACTTGACGAGCGGCGGTCCAGGAGGATAGACCAGCACGGCAGTCACGCCTGCACGAAGACATCCCAAGAAGACAGCGAAGAAGTGCAGACCGAAGTCGTAGCAGAGAACGACACGGTCGCCTTTGTTGACGTCCCACTTGTTGCGGAGGAGATGGGCGCATTGGCCGGCTTCATCCCAAAGCTGCTGGAAGGTGTAGTTGTTGATTGCCTTTCCCTTGTCGTTGTACCAAGTGGAAAAGACGATGTCGGACTTGAGCTCGACGACGAACTTGAGATGGTCGAGGAAGGATTTGTTTTGGATGGATTTGTGGATGACATCATGCTCGCTGATGACAGCAGGGCTGCTGATGCCGTCGGACGAAGCCAATGTCGTTGATGCCTGCGACGGAGGCAATGATTGTGGCTTGATGATGCCGGCTTCGACATCATCTGTGATGTCTGGCAGAGGAGAGTGCTCATCATTGCCTCTGGGTGTATCGGATGCGGTTGTTGCGACATCGCCAGAACTGTCTTCGGTCGTTTGATCATGGTCGTCGTCGCGCATGATGGAGGGAGAGAAGGTGGGTATGTGAACGAATAGTCGTGTACTGGTATTATGCGAGATGAATTTGCTCTGTTTCTTCATTTTGTGGCCATCCACTGCGATTCCGTTGTTGTTTGTTCCTGTTGGTTCGTCATCACCCACAGTTGATACAGTTTCCGATCAAGACAGAAACGAGTTGGTCATGTTGGCGCAAGAGCATTTGTCCCTCGAGTCCCTGTGAAGAACATCCCGAAAAGACCGTCATAGGCAACACGAGACTGTTTCGGAGCATTTTGGAACAACCGGCAAAATGGGTCGGATTAGTCAAGTGTTGATGCGACTGACTCACCCAATCAAAAATTGTCGCAAACAGGGATACGTGTGAAACGGTTAAAACGGGGTTAACGTGCGAACACGGGCATCGCCCAACCACGTGAGAACAGTGTATGCTCTGACGATCCTACACGACCCTATAACCCTTATAATCTGAATCCTTTGGGTTTCCAACCCTCTATGACAATGCATGTGTGTGTTAACTTGGTTTATCATTACGCATCCGCTCACGCGGGCCATGCGCAAGCACGCGGGGACCGCCTGAAGAGGCGATGACAATACTGGGACCCCGCTCCGAGGGTGGACCGCCGTGAGCCGGCACAGCTTGAAATCTTGTTGCATCCCCTTTGACAATGATGTTCTGGTGCATTTTGGCCGGCGCCAGAGGGATGCACTCCCACTGTTCGCTTTGGCGTGGTGTGGATGGCAAGACAAGGTGGACGCACCGACCGCAGGCCATGCGGAACCCCTACTGAGACACGCGCTCGCAATGAGCGAAAAGATCGTGTGCCTCGTCGCCACATCCGTGCTTTTCACCGTGGGTCGAAACATCGACACACACACGCTGCAAAACTCACACGACGAAACACGCCCTGTCCCAGCTGAGATTTCTGTCACAACTCTACGTCTTGCTTTCTTCTTACTCTCTGCGTTCAACAGCCACACTCTGACCAAGACCGAAGCCAACATGTTGACCAACAGCGACGAGATTCGCAACTATCTGACCAACACCATGGGCTTTACCAAGGCCGACATTGGCCAAGCACTCAGTGTACAGGGGTTGAACACCTTCGATGACCTATTGATGTTCTCCGATGACGACCTGCAAACGCCTTTCGACCATATCCGTAAAGGAAGCAGTCTCGTTGCCAATCCAGCCCAAACGTCGGGAAACCGCTCCACCACACCAGCGCAAATCAAGGATCCCGGCGTCAATTTTTGATGGGTGCACGAACTGAAGCTACGAAAGCTCCGTTATGCACGTTTCCACTTCGACCGTATCCAGCGTCCTTTCTCTGCCGCTGAAGCGCCAATGGAGCGCCTCAACGCCCTCTGGTCCCTCTTTGAGGAGGAAGTCCACGCAAAGGACTTGGCATTGATGGACCTGCCCGAACCCCTCACTCGTGTGGACAACGTCTGCGAGACCCTTGAGGATATCGCCAACTATCTCGAAAACACGCTTGGTGCAATCGACACTCCACTGTCGTACATCATCCGTGAGAACCCACTCAAACCAGAAGACAGAGTGCCAGCCATCACTACCCCATTTGGCACCCCGTCCCCCAAGGAGGAGCTGATCGACAGAGCCGCACTCACAGGCCTCAAGCACAAGGTCGACAACGCAGCTGTGTGGCAGGTCATCCGCCACGTGACTCATGGTGGTCCAGCATGGAACTGGGTGCAAGATAACAAACAATCCAGAGATGGACGTGCCACATTTCTTACACTCCAAGAGTATTTCCGCAGCGACTCATACCAGGTCCGAACTAAGACAACCGCAACCGGCATCATCAACAACACCTTCTATGATGGCAAGTCACGCAACTTCACATTTGAAATGTACACCCAACGCTTGAACTCTGCCTTCGAAGACATGGCTGCATGTGGTGAACTGCTTGTAGAGGATGCCAAAGTCCGGCATCTGATGCATGGCATTTGTGTGCCACACTTGACCACCGTGTGTGACGCTATCATGCTAAACGAAAGCATCCGTACCAGCTTCCCTGCCACCGTGAATGCACTCAGCGAAGTGATCGGCCAAAAACAGGCATCGACTCCCACGCGTCAAATCTTGTCCATGGGATGCAACAACAACAGCAGCGGCCGGAACAGCCATCACCGAGCCAACAAACCAGGACGTGGAGGCCAAGGACGGACCAAACAGTACAATCCCAACATGGTCAGCACTGACCAACATTGTCTCCCCAAGGAATGGGCAGCCATGTCATCCGCCCAAAAGGCACGCGCGTTGGAACTGCGCGGTGCACGTGACAAGCGTCGAGGTGTGATGTCTGTTGGTCGGGGCAGTCCGCCCAAACGTCCCTGTGAGGATACGGATGGCCACTACGGACCTCCTACCCCACCAAACCAGAACAACAACTCTGGTACAAACCAAACGGCTGGTATTGGTTCCATGATGTCTTGCTGCAACCAAAACAACTGCTCCTGATCGCGGCATGGTGGGAACCGGCAGATCACATCTGTCAGTCATTCCCCATCATCTGACACACTGTGAGCAGAGCTTGACTCGCATGCTGACACATGTTGCTTTGGCGACACAGCGTATATTGTGCACACCACGAATCAGACTGTGACTGTGACCCCATTTCTTGACTCACTTGGGAACATCGATAACGTGCCAATTGTCATGGCAGCGATAGCATATGATGATCCCGTTACATACCAAACATTTGTTCTCTTCTTTCCGCAATCAATCTACTTTCCTCGTCTTGAGCACCCGTTATTGTGCCCGAACCAGATGCGAGCAGCTGGTGTTGTTATTAATGATGTTCCATTACTCATGATCCATGAGGATGAACGGAAACCGGAGGATCACTCAGTGATCTCCTCCTGTAACAACCTCCATATCCCGCTCCGACTACGTGGTACCATATCGTACTTCCACACACGAAAACCGACATGACAAGAAGTCCAGTCCGATCACAACTGTGTCCACATCATGATGACACAGGAGTCTACCTGGGATCCAGGGTGCTGGTCGTCAGGGGACGACGAGGACGCCATCAGAACAACCGTCCCGTCAATGCCGCCGCCCGTGTCGCCAACAATCATACGAGACATTAAGGCAGTCAGCGGCACTCAGTCCTCCAATCGAAAGGGGACGATCACGCCGGAGGCACTGGCGCGACGTTGGCGCCTTGGCGTTGACGCAGCCACTCGAACGCCACAGGCCACAACACACATGGCTGTGCGCGACTTCCGCAATTCGACAGGCACGCGGCGACTCAATCCGTATGCCATGCAACTGCGCTATCGTCGCCTGAACACACAAGTGTATGCCGACACAATGCACGCGAAAACCAAATCGATCCGTGGCAACAAATGTGCGATGATATATTGCACACCATTCCACTGGGTTCGTGTGTATCCGATGACGGAACGCAAGAACGCACACCTCACCCTCGACGAAATGTTTCGCGACCACGGCATTTCTCACACAATCATCCCCGATAACGCGAAAGAGCTCGTGGCTGGCGAGTTCCGCCGCAAACTACACAAGGCGCAAGTGTCCATCCGCCCGATCGAGGCGTACATACACAACCAAAACCGTGTGGAGGCAACCATCCGCGAACTGCGTCGTCATTATCATTGCTTGATGACCTCAACCAACACGCCCGAATATCTGTGGGATTACTGCTTTGAATACTGTGCGGAGATCCGAAGCCACACAGCGCTATCTGTGTACGACTTGCATGGAGAAACACCCGCCACGATCCTATCAGGCGACACAGCCGACATCTCACACATTGCCAAATTTGCGTGGTTTGACTTTGTCTGGTATATCAACATACAAGATGCCTCCATGAACCTGAAGCAACTTGGACGCTATCTGGGGCCAAGCCGTTCTGTCGGTGAGGCCATGTGCTCGTACATACTCACCGCTAATGGCATTGTTGTCTCCAAATCCTCTGTCTTGCCTCTTTCACACGATGATACGAACGATGACGTCCTACAACAGAAACAAACCGACTTCATGTCTAACTGAGCACTAAATGGAACAAACGCATGGAAGGCATGGTGCCCGAAGACGACGGCGACGACGTTGACGACACCGCCGCCGACATCGCCTATCTACAGAACACAGAACCACTGGAGTCCGTCATCGAACCCAAAGACGTATCCAGCAAGGTGTACGATCGCTACATAATGGCCAAGGTCGTCCTGCCGACGGGGGGCGAGATGCGATATGGCACTTTGAAACGGAGGAAACGCGATGCAGATGGCAACCTCATCGGCCATTCGCATGACAATCCGATGCTGGACACATCGCGCTACGAAGTCGAATTCCTCGACGGGCATCAGGAAGCATTAAGTGCAAACCAAATCGCAGAAAACATCTATGCTCGTGTCGACGACGACGGTTATGAGACCGTCCTCATGGACGAAATCATTGACCACAAACGCTTACCCTCAGTCTCTTTTGCTTCTCCCAAAACGAAATCCACAAAAGGCTGGAAACTGTGCATACGATGGAAAGACGGATGTTGGCAAGTTCCATGATTGGAAGCCTACGATCATGGAAGACGGTATTGTTGATAGTCGTTCTGTTTGCTATTTCATTACTTGGCTACTCCGATCCTCTCAGCGTACGCCCATTCTCTTGCCCGATGCTCTTGGCGCTTCAATCTGTTTTGTAGATTCAGTCTCTGACTATGAGTCGGTGTGCGAGATGCTCTCTCGCTGCTCCTTGTATTCTCTCTCTCTCAATATTGTGTGCTCGTGCTACACGATACTCCATGTTCGATGCGTACTCCGCATTCAACACTTCTTTCATTCACTACTGGTTCCTACTCCATGAGTACTTAACATTTGAACTTCACCTTCTGTATCCATGATCTTGATGCCCTTCGGTCATCGGATCTTTGCCTCCTGCTCTGACTTGGAGACAGATGTCGACGTGGTGACATGTTGACATCCTGTCGACGTCAGTAGGCGTCCTTCTACTCTCCAGATGTCATGTTCCATTGGTGATGCAGTGGTCTGTCAGATGATATCGTCATCTGAGGTTTAGTTGGGAAGTACCTCGAGATTCTCTTGGTACCATTGATGGATAGACGGACGATGTTTCTAATTGTCTCAGAAATCGTCGATTGCAAATTTCCTCCAGAAATTCTGCTCATTTTCGTGTGTTCCATTTCCTCTGTAATTCTGACGAATCACAGCATACTATCGACACGAATGTAGTTGTACCGTCCAAGTGCGTATGAGAGAAAAACGGGTGAACGATGCACATATACACGTACATCTCGACATATACTCACATGTACATCTCGACAAAAGTTGGAACAAGGTTGCTGTCCACTGGAAGCATCGGCTTCACCTCGATCGTGTGAACGATGTCGGTTGGCTTCTGCGATCCAGCAGACAGCTTGTCGGGCAACAGCTGCTCACGAGTAGGTGCCAAGTTGCCATCCAAATCAAAAGGAGAACCGAGAGGGTCAACACAGGAATGAGGCTTCTTACGAGGAGACTGGTTTTGACCCTTGATTGAGGCTTTGGCGGCGGTGGAGGACATGGTGTTGATGGTAGCAGAGTAGCTTGATTGATCGATTGATTGATCGATTGATTGATCGATTGATTGATCGATTGATTGATCGATTGATTGATGAATTGCACTGTAGAACGATGAATGAAAGTGAGTGGAGGAAGGGAGCCCGAAGGAGGTGTTGGATGAAGCAGCAAAAACAACAACTGCCAATGTCATTTGTACTCTCACTCCTCCCAATACGACCGCAGCACAACAGATACAATAAGCATTGCATCGGCGGAGGCACCTTTGGAATGAAGCAAAAATGTGACGGTTTTTTGTGTCTGCGTGGCGACGATGTGTGCGTGCGCATGTGGTGACGATGTGTGTGATGTCCACAAACGGGAAATGTCAATCGATTCTGGAGCCGCTAACGTTGTTTAAGACCCACTCGAGTGACCGAAGGTGCAGTCGTGCCTGATAGTGACTTAAAATATAACAAAATAAGTACATATTCGGAATCTACGTAAAATTCTGTCGAGGGGTATTTAATTAAAAAATCGGGAGAGTTGTGGATCAAAAGTTATAGACCTTGCAATAGTTTTGGTCTTCGGCCGTTGTAGATCTTCCTTAGACTTCGCTGAGTATCGCCAAAACTCGCTGATGATGTCACACCTGTTCCTATTTTGAATTATTTGTCGCTTGCAATCTGGTTCTGACACGATTCACAATTTCCCACGTCACATTTTCCTTCAATGTTTCCGCACTTTCGACTGTTTGTTTTGCCGCATGTGGATGCAAATCATCGTGGGTTTGCTCCAAATTCTCGTCTTCCTTGGCTTTGCACCGTCCAAATTCTTCTTCGTCACAACCAGAATCATGCAGCGTTGGTTGCGCACTGGCGCTCGCAGTCATACTTACCATTGTGCACTCCATCGTTTCAGCGGTTTTTGACTTCTTTTCTTGTTCTTTTTTGAACTTGAGATAGTCCGTGATGAGGTATGCTTTTACTCTCAGTGGTGATACGTGTAGTTGAGCGTACCAGTCTGTTTTCACCCGTTCCATCGCCATCAGTTGTCAGTGTGCGTCGTACTCCGACATTCTGTTCCTTGAGTCATGGCAAGCAAGTACGCAGATTTTGTTCAGCTCTGCCAACACATAGTCAGGATAGGTTCAAACGATCGAGTCTTCTTTGCAACGCAACCCGGTGTTGCAGCAGGAGGAAGATCCATAGCAGCAGTTGTATCCTTCCCCATCGCGTCATGATCAGCAGTTTCCATGAGGTTGTTGCAGAGGGCTGTTTTGAATACATTCGCTCCACTCTGTTTCCCACTCTTCTGGGCTTTACGCCTCATCTTTGCCTTTTTGTATCCACTGGTACTGGTTGGGGTGACTACTTGTGGTCTTCCTTCACCGTCGCGCCAAGTTCGTGCACAACGGAGCACTCCCAAGCCTCTTCCTCCACCAAATTTGGCATCAGTGACATTCGAAGCTTCAATTAACCAAGCTTTCTCATCCTCGTATTGAATCTCGTGAGTGTTGGGAACACCAAGCATGTTTGCGGACCATGGAGCTCTTGGGCTTGTACAGTGAGTCAGCCACTTGCCCTTCAATAGGGAAGCGTCAACCAGCAACATCGTGGTGCCTTTGATGTCTCCAAATTGCAGGGCTTTCAAGATGATCGCCATCCCTTCCATTGCTATCGCCATCACCTGTTGCCTTGTCACCATTGCCATCCCTGCTGTCAAAGTGCACAAGAAACTACTGAAGACGTATTGGCCCGTTGTTGTGTGCCCTGGTCGGAGCTCTTGTTCTTTTATTGTGAGTTGTCCGAAGACAATCCCCCAACCAGTATTTTGACTATTTTTAGTAGTAGAGAGGTAAAAGGTACAGAGAAAGCTGTCACACCCCTTGATCTCAAGGTGGACCCCCGTAGAACAGGGTTGTGGCAAGAAGTGTTAGTGTTGGCCTCACCAATGCTTTGGTGAGCATGTCAGCAAAGTTCTGAGCCGATGGGACGTGGACTGGAACCAGTGTCCCAGCTCCCACAGCCTCATGGACTCAGTGAAATGATATTGCCACATGCTTCTTTTGCAATAGGCTGTCTGCAATCGTCGTTTTCGAGATCACCACATTGTTGTCGCAGAATGTGACCGTCAGTGATTGGACGTGGACTCCCAGCAATCGGAGTGCGTATCGGAGTGTGTATCGGAGTGCAATGATTTCTTCCGTCACTGATCGCATCGCGTTGAATTCTGCTCCGTATGTAGACGTTGTGACTGATGTCTGCCACTTGCTCGAGAAGTACACAGGCGTCCTGCCGAGGAAAAGGATGATCCCAGTGTTTGATTGGCATGTGACAAGATCGTGCGCATGGTCAGCATCGACAAATGCATACATTGGCAGCTCTGGATAGATTGGCTTTGGTGACCGGTCGTTGACGTCCTCCTGTGTCTCAGGGTATTCTTCCTTCATTTGCGCCACCAATTCTGGGTTGGACGGTGTCGAGTTGAAGTTGTGGAATATCATGGGTCTGGAGTCGATTTGTGTTCTGAGTGTGGACATACTCTTGAGATAGCCCCAAATCTTGAGTGCTCTTGCTAGATGTCTTTTCCATGGTGATGCAGTGAATTGAGAGAGTGAAGAAGTTGCAAAGGTGACGTGGAAACGTCCAAGTTGAATGACCCAGTTCAGCATGCCGATGAGATGCTGGAACTGTTGATGTTCGTTTGGTGTGAGTAGTTTGGAGTCATCCGTTTCTGGATGGTCCTTGTCCCACATGGGAACATGCTGGTCATGGAGTGTTCCATGCTGCCGTTCGATGTTATCCATCGCATTTGCAATGTATTTGTCACATCCAATGCTCCATTTTTCTTTCACATTCCTGGAATCGTCGTTTCCCAGATAGTAGTTGGGTGGTCCAATGTCTTTGATGGCGTAGACTTGCTGGATGACTTTCATGTATTGGTCTGGTTCTTTCGCCACGATCTTGAAGTCATTGACATGCATGCATATGTAGTCATACCCAGTGTCATTCCTCCACTTGATCCATACGTCCTGGTCATGCTGTGATGGAGAGAACCCCATGGATGAGAGTGCATTTACAAAGTGAGCATGGAAGCTTTGTGTGCTCGATCGGATTCCATACAACACCTTCCTGAGTACGATTGTCTGACCCTCTCTGAAATCGAACTCTGTTCCTGCCCTTGCGTACATCTTCTTGTTGATGTAGGCATTGACGAATGCATTCCCCATGTTGCCGCAGAGTTGCTTCAGCTTGTTTGCGTCCATGATGACATCGAGTATCTGTACACTGGTTGATTTGATTGTGGACGAGTATACTCTGATATTGTCAACAAGTTTGATGAGGTGACTGCTGGCCACCAGCCGCCCCTTGCGCCGCAGATCCTGTTTCACAGCGAAGATGAGCCAGAGCTTGGTGCTCTGGTAGTACGATGAAGGTTGGTGAGTGGATGGATGGAATTCAAAGCAATCAAGGTCAATCAGAGCATCGATCTCTTTCTTTGCTGCGTCCTTCCACAATGTGTTGCCATTGGCTTCGTCAAGTTGGAGTGCGTGCCGTATGTTGCGTGGCACTTCTACACCGTATTGGAATACTGTAGCGAATAAGTCCTTTTTCGGCTTCTTCTTTCCTGGTTGTATGCGCCTCAGGATGGCGATGCTGTGGTTGTTGTCGACTGTGAAGATGTGCGTGCGCTCGATTCGTCGCATGCGTCTGCGTATCGCTCGAACAGCGTGCTTTGCCCGTCTTAGTATTGTCGTTGACTGTCGATTGTGTCTGTCGTGCCGTTTTGGCTCGTTGGTGATGATATATCGCGCCACGAGCTCGGGATGGTCTGCCCTCAGGACGTTGTATCGGAACCATTGAGTTTCATTGTTGTCCCATTTCACATTGAGATGGAGATGTCCATCTCGGAAGGAATGACCTATTAGAACACTATCGAAAAATCACAAGGGGAGAGCAAAAGCAAAGTACCATGCCGAGATTCGAACCCGGAACCTCAGTTAGAATTACTGGTGCTCTACCGTTGAGCTACAGGCGATGCGATTGCTGAACCGAACACAAGTGAAATTTATAGATAGTGGGGGCTACGGGAGTAACGTACTTAGCACTATTTGATTTTGTGCTGATATGACCAGTGACAGATGTGATTGCTGGTTCGTTCGTGTCTTCTTTTGTAATCTCATTTTGGAACATCTCATCATGCTCGCGCTCAGCCAGAGTGTCAATATGCCCCTGAATCCGCCGCTGGGGAGGATCTGGAATCCTCACTGCTTCATAGTCATCGGATTCTCTCGAGATGTCCGCAGTTGAGAGCTTGTCTTCCCCTTTGCCATCGGAAATCATGCTTGTAGGCCCACTGTTGTGGTTGTCGTTGTTGTCAATGATGACATTCTGCTGACCAAACCATCAGTCGTCATGCGGAATAGAATTTTCGTTGACCACGACGCCCCTGACCTCCAGTGGTCCCTCCTCAGGAATGCAAGCAGCCGCCCCAGACCGCACGGGAATCGCATCGATGGCCTCACGGACCTGTCAAGCGAGTTGCATCGGCATTGTCTTGGTTCGCGTTCGTTGCCCCAAGTTGTCTCTGGTAGTAGTGTGTATGAGATCGAGGCGTGCGATGCGCTGAGCTTCCTTGTTGGTGATTTGCGGAGCGCTTGCGTCTTCTGCAATTCGTGGTTCCACAATGTTCTGTACCAGGGCGGTGCCTTTGGTTACGTTGTCGCCCCGTGGCAACCATATGTTGTACGTGAAAGGGTCTCCATGGTCCCATGCGATTCCCAGGAAGTAAGCTGGTTTGAATGGGTGATGTGGAAACTTGGTCATCGGCTCGAAATACCAGACCTGTTGAAAGAACGTGAACCTGAACATGGAGATGTCCAGAGTGTTCCTGTGGAGCAGTTTGATGCGATTCTTCCATTGGATGCTCTCCTTTGCCATGTAGTTCCATACATCAATGACGTGTTGCACCGCGTAGCACCAGAAGGTGAGTGGCACGGACTCCGCCCAAAGCAATTTGTATGCGTGTCGCTTGATGTCGCCGATCGCCTGCTCCGCTCGGTTCTGATTATGATTCATGGGAGCAGTGAAGGAGTGCTTGATCATGTACCGCATTGTCACAGCTTTCCATGCCTTGACAGTTTGGACCTGTGAGTAGTCCAAGATGAGTAATGTTGGCAAGTTCCGCTCACGGTAACCTACAATCGTGGAAGATGGTGTTGGTTGATAGTCGTCTGTTTGCTATTTCATTAGTTGGCTACTCCAATCCTCTTGGTGTACGCCCGTTCTCTTGCCCGATGCTCTCGGTGCTTCAATCTGTTTCGTAGATTCAGTCTCCGACTATGAGTCGGTACGCGAGATGCTCTCTCGCTCCTCTTCTGTATTCTCTCTCTCTCTCAACATCGTGTGCTCGTCGCGCACGATACTCCGTGTTCGATACGTACTCCGTATTCGACACTCCGTTCATTCAGTACTGGCTCCTACTCCATGAGTACTCGCCATTTGAAGTTCACCTTCTGTATCCATGATGCTGATGTCCTTCGGTCATCGGATCTTCGCCTCCTGCTCTGACTTGGAGACAGATGTCGACGTGGTGACATGATGACATCCTGTCGACGTCAGTAGGCGTCCTTCTGCTCTCCAGATGTCATGTTCCATTGGTGATGCAGTGGTCTGTCAGATGATATCGTCATCTGAGGTTTAGTTGGGAAGTACCTCGAGATTCTCTTGGTACCATTGATGGATGGACGGACGATCTTCCAATTCTCTCAGAAATCGTTATTTGCAAATTTCCTCCAGAAATCTTGCCCCTTTTCGTGTGTTCCATTTCCCCTGTAATTCTGACGAATCACAGTATACTATCGACACGAATGTAGTTGTACCGTCCAAGTGCGTATGAGAGAATAACGGGTGAACGATGCACATATACACGTACATCTTGACATATACTCACATGTACATCTCGACACCCTTCCTGTGTGCATTCGGTCATTCGAATGTTCTCGATGTGTCAAGGTACGACTTCTCATGTTCACGTTGCAAGTCAGCCTTGATGTTCTTGGTGAATCCGTCGCTTGTGTTTTGCTCGGATTTGACGAAAATGATTTCGATGGTTTTGTTGATTACCATGTTCCTCACGTAGTGATGGCGCACGTCGATGTGCCGCGATCGTTGGGATGTCGATGGGTTCTTGGCGATGAAGATCGCTCCGATGTTGTCCACACGACCTTAATCGGTGTCTTCACTGGGACGCCCACACTTTCGAGTAGCTGCACGACGAAGAAGATCTCCTTTGCCGCTTCGGAAAGGGCAACGTATTCTGCTTCGGATGAGCTGAGTGTGACGGCCTTCTGTGCCTTGGATCGCCAAAGGATTGGCACCTTGCACAGGTATAGGATGAATCCCCCTACGCTGATTCTCGTGTTCTTGTCTCCTGCATATTCGCTATCGCAAAAGAGCTCCATGTCCCAGCCGTCGTCGTCTGGACGCGCTGGATGGATCTTCAATCCATAGTCCTTTGTATCGATCACATACTTGATGATCTGATACATCTCCTTCATTGCGGCCTTGGTGGGCCTGATCAATACCTTGGAGAGTTCCCTCACAGGGTTCGCGATATCTGGTCGCGAGTGCTTGATGAGGAAGAGTAGCATACCGACGCCTCGGCGGTATTCGGCATGTTCTTCCGTTCCGACCTTCTGCAGTCCGTTATCTTCGGATGGTCGTACGATGATTTGACCCGGGGTTCCCGGTGTTGCGTAGCGCTGCATCTTCTCAACCTTGGTTCCGAACTCTTCGATGAGATGTCGGATGAGGTGTGGTTGACGCAATGTCGCTCTAGTCTTGTCATGGTTCAGTTCGATGTTGCAGCTGAGGTAGTCTCCGAGTCCACGCTCGATTGTCACCTTGAACTTGCTGCCTTGGATGTCCTTCAGGAATGTCTCCAGTGCCTTGGAGTCTCCGCAGCAGAAGCAATCGTCCACGTAGATGGCCACGATCATGCTTCCTTCGTTCGTCTTCCTGTAGAACAGGCACGGGTCTGCCGCGCTCTGTTCGAAGTTGATATTCTTGAGGGTCGATACCAACATCTTGAACCATTGCCTGGCGCTCTGCACAAGTCCGTAGATTGGCTTGTGTAGGGTCAGGGCTTCGTCTGGTTGATGATCCATCCCGTTGGGACAGTTCATGTAGATCTCCTCGTCGAGGTCTCCGTGTAGGAATGCCGTTACGACATCGACGAGTGCGCAGTCCATCTTCTTGATCAGCATGATCACCATCATGACCCGATAGGTCACGTCATGGATGACGGGTGAGTAGTGCTCTTGGAAGTCCACTCCTGCGACTTGTGAATAGCCACATGCAACGAGCCGCGCTCGATGTGTGCCGTCACGCTTCAGCTTGAAGACCCATTTGCATTTGCAGCATCTGCGGCCGCGTGGGATGGCGTCTCGTTTGATCTTGCTGTACACTTTGCGTGTGTCCATGGAGTCGAACTCCTTCTTGATGGCTGCTCAATATCCCTTTCGATGGATGGGATCTGGGTGATTGAAGGCTCCATCGAATGTTGTAGGTTCGATGTGCTTCTCTGGTTCTTTCTTCTCGTCCTGCATCGACAGTCCGATGTCGATCGCTGGTGATTCGGTAATGATTGCATTCATTCCGTACAGTCCTGTTGTGCTATAGTGAGTGATCTCAATGTCTCCTTCATCTGCGATTTCTTCGTCATCTGTAGTTTCGTTGTTGAAGTCGTCGATCATTTCGTCGCTGAGTTCGTCACTCGCCTCATCAGATGATGGATCGCTCTCATAGCCTTCTTCCTTTCGACCTCGTTCGTTGAAGTCCGAGAGCTCACGTAGAGCTCTGGGAATACTCTTCCCTGTTGTTGATTTGGGATTAGTTTCTCCCTTCCTGCCTCGTGCTTCGTGACGTCGGATCCTCTCCTTTCTAGTTGTGTCACGTTTGCTTGGCTTGCTCGGTGGAGGTCTGGATGGTGTGCCATGTGTAGACTTCGCTGGTGTGTTCGGAGGAGTGACACTTGTGTCATCGTCGGCTTCGTCGCCGGATGGTAGGATCTCGTCATCCTCATGATTGGATTCGCTCCGATCTTCCTCGTCGTCTTGGACTAGTTGAGTTACTACGCCGTCGTCCTCATCATCCTCATCGTCGCTGTCCGATAGGATGTGGTACATGTTACTGTTAGCGAAAGATACTCTCTTTGCTTTCGATGTTTGACGCGTTGCCGTCTTTGGCATTGCTCCCTTCCGTCCAATGGTTGTGAAGCCGTCTGCGTCCGTTGTTTCTGCTCCGTTGGATATGTTCGGTGCTGATGCCCAGCCACGGAACTGTCCGTATGATTGGTTGAGCCACTTGATGTCGCGTGAGCAAATGAGTGACTTGGTTGATGGTCTGTACATGTTGTAGACCCCTGATGCATGTTGGTGTGCATATCCGATGAATACCATCTCTTCTCCTCTATTCTTGAGTTTGGCGGTGATCCCGCCGTAGGTAGTCTTCACAACACCCACCTCTCCGAAAGTGCGGAGTGCATCCGCATATGGTGGATCGCTTCCGAAGAATTGTCGATGTGGTGACTCCTTTTGATTCTTCGCTACGGTGATGTTGGCGATGGCGGTGGCAGTGCTAGCAGCTGCTGCCCACAGGCCATGCCTATATTCTTCGTCGAGCTGTGCTCCGTTGAGCATGGAGCGGATCTTGGTGTAGAGGTACGCGAACTTGCGTTCCACTCTGCCGTTCTGTTGCGGCGTGTTCGATGCCGTGAATTCGAATTTCATATTGAGTCCTGCATCGATGAGAATATCCTGCGTGGATTTGTTCTCTCCGCTGTTGTCACCTCGGAAGATGATCTGTTGGTCACCAGTCTGTGACTTGATCGTTTGGATGAATCGTTTGATGTACCCTGGTTGATCACTCTTGTTCTTGAGGAAGAAACTCCAGCAGTGATCCGTGCAGTCGTCCACGATCAGGGTCCAGTAGCGTTTATCTCCGAAGCTTATGTGTTTAGTGTAACTAATGTCAATGAAGAACCGTTCGCCACGGCGAGTCGCTCTCGGAATGGTTGCCTTCGGAATGTTCTTCACTCTTGCGTTCGCGACCGCGCAGTCACGACATACCGGCATCTCGCCAATCATCTTCCATCCGTATTGGGCGGCTGTCCGCTTCATGGCTTCGAGTGGCGCGTGGCCGAGCATTCGATGCAAGTTCACCGCGCTGATCTCCTTGGATGGGTTCTTGACGAGGGCTGTGCAAGCCTTGTCGTTGTTCGTTGGCATGATGGGATGCATCTGCACTCCCGTGATGAATCCGTTGGCTGTGGGGAAGACTCGGTCGAATACGATCTTCGTTCCGAATCCGTTGATGATGTCCATCAGAATGCCGTTGCTACCAAGCTGGTAACCGTTGTACAGAGCCTTGTTCGTAGAGAAAAGGTTCACCGCCATTTTCGGTGTGTACTTCACGTCATCGAGCCGGATGATGTGGCCAGTGTTGTCTCGCTGCTTGACCTTCAAGCGAATGGATCCCATCTTGGGAGAGTCCAGCTTCGTGCTGTCTCCCACTTGGACGAAGGACTTGATGTGCCGCACGTTGAAGAGAGCGGCGTCCGAGTTGATGATGTGACACGAAGCTCCGCTGTCGGCGAGCCAGGTGTCCTTGTTGACCTTGTCCTTGTGCTTGGTGCTCAGCTCGTGGAGCTGCTCCACGGCTGCTGTGGCCATTTCATCCATGAGGCCGTCTGCCTCTTCATCTTCATGCACTCCATCTTCGTTGTATGGATTGTGATTCTCGTCAGCTTCGTCGTCGCTTGGTAGTTCAGCGAAGCTCGCTGGGACAGTGCTGTTACGATGAAATCCGGTGACCGTGTCATACGGTGTGACGCGTGGTCGTTCACGCAGGAGCACCTGCATGCATCCTCCGAGCACGTAGTGTAAGTCCAGCTCAGAGAGTTCCTCCTCTTCGTTTGCTTGCAGTAGTCGGTTGAGGATGGCTGCGTTTGCGAGGATCTCTTCAATCGATTTGAAGTTATCCGATAGGATGGTGCTTACCATGTTCACCCAAATGTATCGCAATGGTTCGTTCACGAACCCTGGGAACATCGGCAATGCAGCTGTTAGGACCGCGTCGTAGATGAGCTGCTTCTGCATTCGTTTTGCAGTGACCGTTGGTTCCGGGAAGGTCTGGAGTCGGTAGATGTCTTCGACTCTTCTGGGATTCGGCTCCGGTGGGAATTGGATTCGAATTGGGTAGACGACGACCTCGTAGGGGTTGAATGCATCGTTCGTATGGTTCTCAGCTTCGTCGCTGTCCTCTTCATCGAAGATGCCCGTTCTCTCGTTTCGCATTGCTGCGGGAGGCGGCGCCTCGCCGCGGTTCGCCCCGTCACTGATGGTGTCGTCGTCGTCTTCATCTGCGCCATTGTCGTCGGCGTCTTCGTCTGCGCCGTTCTCGTCAGCGTCTTCGTCTGCGCCGTTCTCGTCAGCGTCTTCGTCTGCGCCGTTCTCGTTGGCGTCTTCGTCTGCGCCGTTCTCGTCAGCGTCTTCGTCTGCGCCGTTCTCGTCGGCGTCTTCGCTCATTGCCTCTTCGATGTCACTATCGATGGCCTCGCTGTCCATCTCGGCTCCGTCGCCGTATGAACCGATCAGGTTGTGCGCGTTGAAGCAGCATTCGTAGCTCACTTCGCGTCTTGGATCCACCTCGTGGATGATTGGCTCTTCGCTGAGCCACTCCGGGACGATCTCATCGTCCTGCACTTCGTCGTCATTCCCGACGCATTCGAAGTTATCGAAGAAGGAGTCTTCAATGTAGTCGTCGGACACCAACATGCAGAGTGGCAAGTCCTTTGCCGAGAGCACCATCTCGTGCCCGCTCTTGTCGTGTCCTTCCGTAGCCGTGTTGGCTTGTTCGTTGTTGTTCTTGCTCTCGTTGAGCTTCTTCTTTCGGCACTCCGCCTCGCGGTGTCCGAAGATGCCACAGTAATTGCACTTGCCCTTGAAGCCGCTTCCCTTGTTGCGCTTTCCGTTCATCTTGTTGTTGTTGTTGTTGTTTTTCTTGTTGTTCGATTTCTTGCGTTCTGGGCAATCGGCGGATCTATGGCCATACACGCCACAGTTGTGACAAGTACCCTTGAAGTTACCGGTGCTCGTGAAGCCGGTGTCGTTGCTCTTCGTGTTACTGTCTTGAAAGTCGTCGACGTATGCCTTGCCTCCTCTGTGAGTGGCGAATGCAGTACGGAGTACTCCTCTGATCGTGTTGATGGTAACCAGTTCCGGATTGAACGTGAGTTGGTGTTGGAAGTTCACGATGTGAGTTCTGTACTCGTTGCTCACCGTGCTGAGGATTTGCATGATCATTTCCTCGTCCGTGATCTCGTACTTGACATCGTGGAGACGTGATCGTAGACTCTCGAGTTGCGTGATGTAGATGTCGGGGTCCGTGTCTCTCTTCATCTTTTCGTTGTTGAATTGGCGCTTGAGCTTGATCTTCGTCACCGCATCGGATGGTCGGAACTTCTCCGCGAGAACTTTCCACGCTCCGTGTGCGTCTCCTTCGGGGTAGTCGTCGGAGATGCATTGGTTGATGTACTGGATGGCCTGCTTGCCTTTTCCTTTCTCTGCATCCATCATAAGGATCAGATCGCTGAAGCAGTCGCATCCCAGCTCGTAGATCTCTTCCATCGCTTCCTTGGCTTCACCGTCGGCTGCCGCGATCTCGCTCACTGTTGGCACTTTGGTTTTGCCTAACATCACGTCTCTCGTCTTCTGTGCACGAGCGTATGCCTTCGCTTGGGACTCCCATGCGCTGTAGTCTTCCTGTTCACCGCTGAACATCGGCGCCTTGATGCGTCGCTTGTTCATGTTGGCTGATGTTGCCATGTTGATTCGTTGTTTCGTTGTTGGTGCGCTCGCGCCCTTGATTTCCGTCTGTTTCTGTGTTGTCGATTCTTCGTTTTTTCGCTTGTTGTTTCGCGAGGGTTGATTTGCTCACAAATTCTCCTCCTGGTGGTGTCTCACTTTTACCACTTCGTTTGGCTGTGCGGATGTTCTCCGTCACACCAGTCTCCTCTTGCTTGTACGCCTTGAGGATACTCTCCTTCTCGCGGTGTAGCCTTGCAGACCGTTCTTCTTCGGTCTCGTCGATCGCGCTTGCGTCTGCGCCTGATAGGACAGTAGCCGCGGCTGCTTCCTTCTCTTCTCGTGGTGGAGTCTCACTCGCACCTTCTTCTTGTTTGACAGTCGGGTTGGACAGAGGGATGTCTCTCAATTCCTCTTCCTCGCTCATTCAGCTTGTTGCTCTTGAATGATGTTCGTCTTCCTTGCACGATCCGATCCGCGGGCTCGCCCTGATCTATCGTTTATAAACGTGTTGGCAAGTTCCGCTCACGGTAACCTACGATCGTGGAAGATGGTGTTGGTTGATAGTCGTCTGTTTGCTATTTCATTAGTTGGCTACTCCAATCCTCTTGGTGTACGCCCGTTCTCTTGCCCGATGCTCTCGGTGCTTCAATCTGTTTCGTAGATTCAGTCTCCGACTATGAGTCGGTACGCGAGATGCTCTCTCGCTCCTCTTCTGTATTCTCTCTCTCTCTCAACATCGTGTGCTCGTCGCGCACGATACTCCGTGTTCGATACGTACTCCGTATTCGACACTCCGTTCATTCAGTACTGGCTCCTACTCCATGAGTACTCGCCATTTGAAGTTCACCTTCTGTATCCATGATGCTGATGTCCTTCGGTCATCGGATCTTCGCCTCCTGCTCTGACTTGGAGACAGATGTCGACGTGGTGACATGATGACATCCTGTCGACGTCAGTAGGCGTCCTTCTGCTCTCCAGATGTCATGTTCCATTGGTGATGCAGTGGTCTGTCAGATGATATCGTCATCTGAGGTTTAGTTGGGAAGTACCTCGAGATTCTCTTGGTACCATTGATGGATGGACGGACGATCTTCCAATTCTCTCAGAAATCGTTATTTGCAAATTTCCTCCAGAAATCTTGCCCCTTTTCGTGTGTTCCATTTCCCCTGTAATTCTGACGAATCACAGTATACTATCGACACGAATGTAGTTGTACCGTCCAAGTGCGTATGAGAGAATAACGGGTGAACGATGCACATATACACGTACATCTTGACATATACTCACATGTACATCTCGACAGAGTAAGTCAGGTGCTCTGGCCTGCACAATGAAATTGGTGAGCGCCTCTGGCGCCATCGCCTCTCTGCTGAGCGGCTTGGCCCAGATGAATTTGGACTCGCTGTGTGCAAAGAGCTGGAAGCACTTGTAGTGTCAAATGGATGGGACCGTGGAGAAGAATGGATCGGTTTCCACTCTTCCCTTGATTCGGTGTGACCGTAGCGCGCCCGCTCGCTGCGCACGGTACTGCCTTGGGATGAGTCTTGACTCCGTGTCGATGGGAGTATCGGCCAGCTGCGTCGATGCTGCTTTCGTTTTCTCGACCACCTGTTGTGGGAGATGCCAAAAGACCTTGTTGAAGTCAACACTGGTGTGGGATCGCCAAATGCGTCTGTGTCTGTCGCATATAGTAATATGCTTAGTTTGAGTTTGCTCGCGAGCTGTCGGTTTACGAATTGGGATGCGCAGGATATTGCCGTCGTGATTGGCCAGCGGGATGCTGATGTCGCCAGACGATATCTGTTGCTGCCTGTTGTATTGTCGAAGCCGATCGTAGATGCTGATGTCGGACGTGCGCATGTGGTGTGTATTGAACAGTGACTGCATCTGCTGTGGATGCTTGTCAAGAGACATGTAATATGCCTTGATGAGGATCATTCCGCCTTCTGGCGGCTCGTACGCTGCCACTGTGTCAACCATTGGAAACGTCTCGATTTGCGAGTCCACTGTCGCCACTTGGGGTGGAACTGCTGCTGGTGATTTTGGGCTACCACCCATCCAGACTTATGAACAATGTCACCGTCCGCGCCTGAGTCTAGAATGATATAGCTGTTGCTACTATTCGTTACTCTTGACCGTCGAATTGTGTGCTCTGTATGTGGGTCGGCGCTTCTTGGACGCGAATCTCGTAGCATATCTGGGGTCATATGCCCTGGCCCGCTCTCCGCGGCCTTTTGCGTCAAGTCCACACTGTCTTGGTCCTTGATGTATATGGCGACCCCCGACTGCCGGCACAAAGCGCCCATCATTGGTTGTCAGGAGCCATTGTCACATGGTCCATACTTCTTGGTTCGATTGGTCTTGTTGCCGAATCTGGTGCGCTTGTTGGGTTTGCGCTGAGTGTGATGCTCCTGGGTCTTCGCGCACTCAGCGGGTTTGTTGCACTTGAACGTCTCCTTGCTGATGAGTTCTCCTGTCTCGCGCAAGTGACGCGAGGATTCCACCACAATCATTTGTGCAGGGGCGGGAAGGCTACAGAATATAATGTCTGGTAGTTGGTACATCGGTGGTTTCTTGTGATCCCCGGATGTAGATTCAAATGGTCGCTTGCGGTCCGTTCGCCTGTCCTTCTGGTGTGCGCGTCGATTGCGCCATGGAGATCTGTCGATCTCCGCGTTGGAGAGGACCTTGTTGTGCTTCATGAGAGTCTCGCGGACCCAATTGAAGGACTCGTCTGTCTCTTGGAGGCGAGAGACCATACTGGTGAATCGCTCATCGCGAATGTTGCGGAAGAATCTTGCAGCCTTCTGCTTGTCGCTCATTGCCGTTCCGTTGTCTTCTATTGCCTGAACAGACATGGAGAAGTCATTGACGAACGCGCTGAACGGTCCAGATCCGTCGTAGACGAGTTTGGACAGTTTGTCTTCCTCTGTTGCCACATTGTCAGCCCTGTTCTCAGTGGATTCGTATGTGCAGATAAGGGCCTGGAAGGCTGCATGACCACTGTCTCTTTCTGCGAGGATCATGTAGTTAGCGTGTCCTTTGCACGTTTTCGAGTTGAGCACTGTGTAGAACTGGGTGTCGACATCCTTGTGGTAGTGGGCCTGGCGTGTCTCTTGCATGTAGTCTGCGTATCTGGTCGTGACCAGCTGGCGGATGAAGTCGATCTTCCACTGGTACCATTCGATGTTGAGTCCGCTGAATGGCTCCACCTCTAGCAGGGTGACTTGTCATACTTCCATCCAGTTGACGTTGATGGCGATTGGCATACTTCCAGTGGGTGTCTTGGTGAGTGTACCACAACCTTGCAGCTCATTGCCTCAGCGAGTCCACGATTGGCAGCTTCCTTCATCGCGAGTTTCAATCGCATTTGGGTTGCCTTGCTGGTGACAGGAGTCTCGATGGTTGGTACCTCATACCCGGTCGTTGTAGTGAACTCGTTGATGGCTGCCCAATCGGTTGCTTGGTTGATTTGCCATTCTTTTGCGAAAGCGAAGATGCGAAGGATGTTCTCAATGTTGATCGAGGTGAGTGTTGGTGAGAGAGCCAGTGCTTGGATGATGTTTTTTTCTGGACTCTTGATGGCACGTTCGATCCTTCCAAGTTGATTGTTGATGAACTCCATTTCTTTGTCATCGAGGTCAGCAAGTTCCTTGGTTATGGCTGTCAAAGCTCGGTTGTTGATCAGTCTCGCCATGGTGGCTGATGTTGAAAAGGTGATAAGCTTGTTGGTAAACCACAACTCTTAATCTGTCAAAGTGCACAAGTAACTACTGGAGACATATTGGCCCGTTGTTGCGTGCCCTGGTCAGAGCTCTTGTTCTTTTATTGTGAGTTTTCCGAGGACAATTTCCAACCAGTACTTTGACTCATATGATTAGAAAAGAGGTAAAAAGTATGGAGAAAGCTGTCACCTGCCATCGTCACCATCGTTTCTCTTACCAACACCACCTTCATTGCCATCACCATTACCTTCCGTGATGGGATCATTCAGGTTGCTTTCCCCATCACCATCTTTGTTGCCATCACAACCATCGTCCTTGACAACAGCATTGCTGTGGCTAGCACCACCACCTTCGTTGCCATGGTGGCGACCATAGCCACTGACAACGCTATCCTGGGCGTCATCATGGCTGTCTATGTCAATGCTGCCCCAATCAACACCACCGTCGCTGTCAGCATCATCATGGCCATCGAATGCATGACGGATAACGCCATGTCCGTCATGAAAAAGGAGTAGTACCTTTGTGTGCAGTCTGGGGTGGCCATCGTCAAAAACAGAATGGTTGATGTACATCTTCATGAACAAGTTGAAAAACTCAGATGATAGTTGAATTGGATAGATCGCCCTGATTATTTTTTGTCGATGGCATGGATGATACCAATGGAGGGTTGTTGACAAACAGGATGGCGACGAGGAGCACGTAGCCTGTGACGAACAAGGCAATTCGCATGCACAAGAAGCTGCAGGAGAATCAAGACAACCAACTGCGGAAACCAGAGAATAGCGAAATGAAATGCCCATCATGAATAGATCAAGATAGTGACGTTGCGATAGGAAGAAACACTGACGAGGCGCATATCGCCAAAATATAACCGTAATTAACCGAAAAGACACCATCAAAAATATTAAGTCACGAACAACCAAGACCCATTTCCGAAATTTGAGGATGAAAAATAACACGGCGTTGTGCGTGGTAGAGAAGGGTGTATAACTCTTGAAGCAAAGGTCGGATGAAGACCATTTTTATATGGATAAGATCGCACGGTGGTCTAGATTTTGTTTTTATATGTCATGTTAAATTTTACGAAAATCTGAGTCACGACTAGGCGCGACTGCACCTTCGTTCACTCAAGTGGGTCTTAACGTGTTCGAAGCGATCGAGGAGGAAGGAAAAAGCTGGAGACACTAACGTGAATGGACACCTTCCATTATTAACTCAGAATAGCAAAGAGCTTTCGGCAAAACTACATTGTGGAACGCGACGTTTGACCCAAACGATTCAAAATATTGGATGGTCCATAAACTTAAAATAGGAAATTTAATATTCTTGGTAATTTTCCTGTTGCTATGGGGACTATATTGAGTAGGTTGGTATGCTTAGTTCTGTTGTAATCGAAGAAAAAGTGCCACTCTACTTTACCAACGGCTGGTCGACTCGCTGACCCGGGTCATATGTGTGCTCGGTGAGGGTTGGGGTGAAGGGCGTAGTGGTAGTCGCAACAGACGACCGCATCCGCACATTTGCAACAAAGGGAAGGGCTGGATCTTGTGGTGTTGGTGGAATGTCTGGAGACCTTGACAGTTCGTGTCGGAGGGAAACTCGACGCGCATCCAAACAAATGTGCGATGACAGACGCGATATGTGATGCACAATTGATGGACGAAAAACCGGGATGAATCCGCTTTTGATTCATTTGGGCAACTGGAGGTACCGACAAAACAGAACAACGAATCCTTTCGAAGGTGCGCGTGCCGCAAACTGGTCAAACTGGATACGCATCCTCTCACCGTTGCTGTTGCTGTTGCTCTTGTTGCCATCGCTGATCCCCGTGCGCAAACAGTCATACCAACATTCCACACTCTGCACTCCACACTCTGCACTGCACACTCCGTAACCCACGCTCCGCAGCTATACTCGTACAACACGATACTCGGATCCGCTTCTGCCTTTCCTTGCGGGCTTAGCGACATTGCGCGCACGCACCAATCGCTGCACAGCCAAGCATGACATTGTTGGGACTATTGGGTGGCATCGTGGTGGCCGCGCTCGCCTTTTGGTTCGCGTACGGCCAGTCATCATTCGCAGAGGTCTCGACCTGCAGCGATGATCCGATGCTGCTCTTCGAACGCAATGCATCGCACGTTTTGGATGCGATCGACTTCCGCATGACTTCGTGCGATGCCTTTTCGTTGGGCTACGTGGAAGCGCGCGCGAAGTTCCGAACCGCGGTGCAATCGATACCGACAGCGGAGCTCAGGACCATCGTGCTTGATGACAATGACAATGACGACCTCACGATCGATGTTGCCATTCTACCTGGAGATAATGACGCAACCATCGTGCATAGCTCCGGAATGCACGGGGTGGAAGGGTACTCCGGCAGCGCCATCCAACTCGCATTCCTTCACTGGTATCAGCACCACCGCCACCAGCAACGCCAGCAACACCAGCAACACCAGCAACAGCAAGCAGATAATGACAACGCCATGCCAACCTTCGTCTTCGTGCACGCCGTCAACCCGTATGGCATGAAGCACTACCGCCGCGTGAACGAAAACAACGTCGATCTGAACCGCAATGCTATCACCGACTTTCCCAAGTTCCTCGACGAGCGCCCAGAGAATATCGCGAACTACGACGGTTTTCGACCGCTGATCAGCCCGCAGCATGCGCCGTCGCTCTGGGACGAAACCTTGGGATACTGGATCACCGCTGTTCGCAACATATCCAAGCACGGGCTCCTCGCCATCAAGCGCGCCATGGTCGCGGGGCAGTACCATCATCCTTCTGGCTGCTTTTATGGTGGCAGAGATTTGCAGCAGTCCCTGCGGAAGCTATTTCAACTGGTCGAGTCCGATACATCAATCCTCGACGACGCGGCCGTGTGGGTCGATGTGCACACAGGGCTCGGTCCGTTCGGGAAAGACACGCTCATGATGAGTTCTGCTCCTCAGACAGCGCACCCCGATGAGCATCATGAAGCTGGCGCCGAGAAGGAAGTCGGAACGGTCGACGAGGACAGTGGCGATGACGATGGCGATGGCGATGGCGATGACGAGAGAGGAGAGGCGCATCAAAGCGTTGCTTCCTCTCACGTCATGGATCACATCCTTTCCGAATCCAGAAGCAACAAGGAGGGCAGGCGACGTTTGTTCGCATCTGCCTTCGACATCGTCTACAGGGACGTCATCTCGCTGTCGGAATCCGCTGCGGCATCCGAGGATGAAATCGGAATGCAATCTGATGCATCCGCCGGTTACGATCTCACACAAGGCATGGTCGTGCAGGAGCTCGCGCAGCGGCAGTATCGCAAGAAGACTGCAACGATGGAGGACGAGAACGACGATAACACGGAGCAGCGCACTTCCGACGGCGTTCAGAAATATATTTCAGCGCACCCGCCAATGTTGCCGAACATCTTCACGAACCAAGAGTTCGGCACGCTGCCACCAGTTCTTGTCGGTCGCAGCTTGATTTTGGAAAACGCCATCCATCATCATTCCTCCGATCCCGACCAGCACGAGTTCGGCCGACTCTTGATGCAGCGCGCCTTCTACCCGTCCTCCACCAAATGGCGCAGATCGATCTTCCAGCGCGGGCTGGGTCTCTTGTTCGATTCCATCGAGTACAGTACCATCATTTCGAAGCAGCGCAAGCAACTTCGGGAGGCCACCGAGGCGTTGATTGCAGATGGTGGTGACGACGAACAGCAATACGAAGACGGCACAGCGAGCGAGGTGCTTGGGATGGAGGGCGATGGCAGTGTCAGCAAAGGTGGCGGTGTGGCCCACGACGACGCCAACTCCGAGGATAATGAAGATGATGACAAACACCCTGAACTGTAGTCCTCACGAGAGAATCGAGTAATCGAGTACTCGCATGTATTCATGCCATGGTCACCTGGACCTCTGTCTCTCTCTCTCTCTCTCTCTCGTTCCAAATCGATGTGCATGGTGTGTATGTCACCTCCAAAGGTTACCGCGTGATGGCGGTGCCATGCCTTGGTTCGTGCATGGTACAATGATGCACGTGTAATCCAAACATTCCCACCATCGTGGTGCACTGATGCAAGAGTACGAGCACGAATAGTTGTGTTCGGCAAATGACGTGTCATGTTCGCTCGTTGGACCGACTGTCGCAACTTAGCACTCGGATCGCGGATAGTATTGCTAACGCCTCTCTTCCTGGTACTGGTGCGAGACGAATGCAAGATACTGGTGTGCGGATTGATCAAGTGAGGCGATATCACATCGAAAGGCTCACGTTTCGAAGAATCACACGAGACCCGCAGCCCTTCAGCCTTCGGCTCCGGACAGCGTCCCCTCTTGATTTGATCTATTTCGTGGTGTCTTGTACGCGTTGTTTTGGGTTGCCGGTTGCAACTGGCGACGAAGCGACCACCTCAGAGAGGTGAATGGGCTTGTTGAAGCACAAATGGTATGTATAATACCATGTCAATTAGAGTACAAGTGCCCGAGAATATTGTTGAAGACGCAAATCGCGGTGTACCAGTCTCAGGTGTGGCTCGCGGGCACCATACAGACTGAATACATGTCAACTGGGTGCGAGGCTGCGGAAAGTGCCAACGAGACCCGTCGTGGCGCTGTTTCCAATGTTCTTATTTTCTGGAGGGGAGAGCTGTGCCTCTGCCTTGCGTACCAATGCGAGTACCTGCGAGCTACTCTGGCTTGTACAGCACCATTGCCCCAACGCACATTGAGCACCTGATGCGCTTCTGCTCGGATTCAACAACATGTCAGAACGACCGATGACCAAACGTCGCGCCGTTCAGCTCTTCGTGCGAATACTCTCGCTGTTTGGATAGCTATGCAAGTGAGATCGATTCTATCGGAAGCTCCATGGAAAAGGACAGAAAGCACGGCGTTCTTCATGCTCTGACTATTGGTATGATACCCGGCATATTCGTCGTTTTCAGCGCATGTGCTATACCATACATGGACGCGCATCATCATGATCATGCTTGATGCGAGTCTTTGCAAGAAGACGCTGGTACTGCTTACCAAGAACACTGTCAATCGTATCGGTGGAGCTTCATCATATAATACTATGAAGATTGGAGCACGCAAGAGAACCAACATGCTTGCTTTCCATTGTTGAGCTGGACTGGGAATGTATAGTCGATGCCATGCTACTTGTTGTCAACTACGGGATGCTCGCACCTTCCGCTGTGCGAAGATGATCAAGTAGAGCAGTACACCTGCGTTTGTCTACAGCGGCATTATGGCCGGATGTGGCCGAAGTGTTTTGCGATACAGTGCAGCGAAGAACAAGATTTCTGGACTCTACTTTTCTCTAATGTTTTATGTTATGTACTACTTCGTTGTAGTTGCTTTAACTCCGTTGCGTCTACGAGCATTGGAAAGCTACCGTTGACGATGGTGTGATGACTCTGGCCCACTGGCATGCTCGTACTAGGAGTACGCTTGTTCGCATCCTGCTTGCTTGGCCAATTTGTTTCATTCTTTGCTGCTGCTGCGTGGGGGGTATGGCTGCCAGGTACCATCTACAAATGCGTCGATGCTGATAGGAATGGATTCTTGTGTGGCTACCTGCATCACGTTCCCGATTATGATGGCGATGGTGAAAGTACTGGCAAGGAGACATGCTGAATTCTGCGTTGAGCAGTACAGCTCCTACAAGCCAAGATGGGACGGTCCCTCATGAGGCTGCGGGTTTTGGCGGGTAAGTATATGTCACACTTGCCCATATGCTCTTCGGCTCTAACTTTGCGCATGGGGCGCGAGTAAGACCGCCACCGCTCATATCCGTATACATCTATGAATGCATGGCTGCATGTGGATGCACGTGGGTACATGTGGCTTGCCGGGTGTGGTCTTGTGGACGCCGGTTGAATCCTTTGATTAATGATCCGTTGGCAGGCATGCTGCGGTTTGAACGTGTTCTTCATCTTGGAAGGTCCATCTTGTTCGCTCCTCCT
This sequence comes from Craspedostauros australis, assembly GCA_026770025.1. Classification (NCBI taxonomy): domain Eukaryota; phylum Bacillariophyta; class Bacillariophyceae; order Mastogloiales; family Achnanthaceae; genus Craspedostauros; species Craspedostauros australis. The sequence continues at coordinate 701,707 of JAMXDE010000022.1, forward strand.
TTTCTGGAAGGATTGGAGTTGCTGCCATTTTCCATGGCCATGGACGTTGGCATGATGCACGGTACATGGTACATGGTACATGGTGCATTGTGTACCAGGTGTATCTACAACTCGGCGTGGGGGGTTGTGTGCATCCTTTACGCCGCCTTCCAACGTTCGCGAATGTGCTCTTGCGATGCGATGCATTGAATGGTCGGTGGATGGTGGGTAGTGGATGAATGTTAACGAGGCCCTTGCGCGTCTGTTGAAGGCATGGCGTCTTGGAGGTGAGGGAGAGAGCGAGCGAGAGAGAGTCGCGCTGCTTCACTTCTTGACCATTCCAGGATGAATTCTCGCCTATGGAATAGCATGTCGCCGCATTTGGCATACCGTCGAAGTGGATACGGGTGTGGTAATATGCTGCTGCTTCAACAGTTGCTTCACCGTTGGCTTCGTTGCCCGTATATCTTCTTGTATTGGGCCTGCAGAGACTTGTCAGCCTTCAAACCTTCGAGGATGCGCTGGTTACCTTCGAGGAATATCTCGCTGTACTCCTCGTCATTGGAGGGTTGCTGCGTTCGTAATCGCTTTGACATGCAGTATATCTCTCGTCTGACGTAGTTCAAACCCTGAACGACGGATTCCAAACTGGAGCTCTGTCGATCCTTCAACTCTTTGGATCGTTGCTTTTTGAGCTTTGTGCTGGACTTGTAGATGGAATGCAGTCCGTTGCGCAGGCTCTGCCCGACTTTCTCTCGAGCGAATTCGTTGGTGCACTCCAACCAATGCCTGCCGTCGGACGATCTCTTGATGAATCCTCCCGAACCATCGGCACCTCGGATGGAGTTGATGACGAACGAGACGACCTTGGTCTTGTCGTTCTTGTTGACCGCATTTGCGTAGTACGGTGTGGCCTGCTGGATGATCTGCCGGTAGAGCTGATTGCCATCATGGTCTGCGTAGAAGGTGCCACGGGCGCAGATTACGTGCCTCAGCCCTGGCACGAAGTTGATCGGGAGCAGGAGCTCTCGTTCTTCATTCATGAGCAAACGGCAGAGCGGCAAGGCTCCGCGAGGACGATGATAGTGACGATGATAGTGACGGACTTGTGGGTTTACCTATGTCTGCGATCAGCGCTCTGGATGATCGCAGCAGGGACTCGGCAATCGCAGCCCCCGACGCAGCAACAAGACCAAGACCTTGAGCGAGAATTAAAGCGGGCCTGGGTTTAAGTGTGATTGAGAAGCGATGGGAATGTGTGGAATGAAGAGGGAGTGCAGATGTAGGTGCAGATGCAGATGCAGACGTAGCTGCAAGTGCAAGCGCAAATGCAAACAGCGTGTTGCCTCGGTAAGAGCGATGCCAGGAACAACCGACAGATTTGGTTTTGGTCAGCATACGTGCACGTGTGCCATGGGATGGATGGATGTCCGCATGCGTGAGATTCGAAGATCCAATCCTCAGTGCTCCAGTGGTTGATTGGAACCTCGGTGCGAGAGGGAGGCGTCAACATCTGACGAACGCCGGCAGTGGTTTTTGTTTTTATCCGGCGGTTCGAGGTGCCTGACGGAGTTGAGGAATGTCCCAGAGGAACAACAGCTTGCGGGGTCTGGCGGAGTTGCCGATGTCACGGGAATGTTCGACGAAGCAGAACCATGCAAGCTGAAATTTCCGATCTGTGTTGCCATCGGAATGAACCACCAATAGCCGTAAGGGACGTTCAGAAAGGTGGACGAAACGGGTACTTAAGCACCTATAGTGTTCCATAATTGATAGGCTTTGGAAACTCCTTTGGTGCACTGTTGTGGAAGAAAAACGACTTGTTCCACATCATCTCTTTTGCAGATTGCTCCCCTCCGCATATCAAATCGAGTAGTCTGCTGAGTGAAGGGGACAGATATGTACGAGTAGTCACAGCCACGTCCGTATGTAGGCATGGTATGAACGATAGCATAGTGCGTGGAGACAGTAGCTGTACTCATCCTGTATGGTACCGTATTCAAGCTACGAGTGCGCTAACATCATCGTATTCATTCGCAATCAACCAAGGGGCGTACCATGGCTCGTACAGACAGAGGCAGGCAGTTGTCGGCGTTCTGTCGCTCATCGCACCTCTCGGACACCGTAGGCGTTGTGATGTTTGTGTTTGATTGCGCCTCCCCAACAGCTGACAACTTCGAAGTGCCCCATCACCCGCGTTTCATAACTGGAAACAATAAAGAATGTCTGGATCTGGAAATCGCCGACAGCGTTGCATCCGCATCCGCAAGCCATGAAACACAACCACGTCGCCATCGTTTCGGTCGCGACCACGTGCACACGAAGTGAGGAACAAGTTCACGACAACGGATCCTGAAATCAAAACTTCGCCAGTGATCTGGATCGCCGGTTCGACAATCTGATCATCTTACCATTTGCCAATCTGATGATTTGGGGTTGCGTTTCTGTCTGATCGACTTCGCTTGTGGTAGGATGCTACCGCAACGTACGACTTACGAGTAGGTCGTAGGTGGTAGGTCGTATGTCGCGCATGTGCCGCCGATCTCCAGAGAGAGTTCGAAAAAGGAAACAAAACGCCCGACTGTCCTGGTCTCGGCGCGTCGCCTTTCAATGCACAACGCACAATGCGCAGCAGGGAATGAACAATGCTCGAAGTATGAGGTACCAAATGCGGGTGGAGCACAGACAAACAAACGGAAAGTCCCCGTTAGGGCAAAACTGAAACAGGGCAACGGTAAGCAGGAGGTGATAGTCATCGGGAGTGCTGCACAGAAACAGAAACGAACACGCACACAAAGACGCACCCAAACAAGGAGAGGACCATGTTTCAACATCTCTTCCATCTGCTGAACACATGGTGGGGTGTTGTGGGAGGGGCAACTTCGTTCAAAGAATAGGTCGTAGTACGGGTCGTTGACCCTTGTCAAATGATGTGGCGCGGCAATTTGCGAGAGGGCGAGGCGACGATGTTGGCAACCGTTACCGCAACTCTTGTCTTCGGCGGAATGTCTGGCAATGGCAAAGGAGTATCATTCGTGACCTGCGCATTTTGGTGTGGAGTGTGCCTTTTGCGAAGTTGGTGGTGCCGAGTACGCAGACGAAGACGGAACATGATTCTCCGATTAGAGCCCAAGCGGGACACTCCACGTCGTTCTGGTACCTTTGGTCTCGTGTTGGACTAAGACGACCACATTGAAATCCACGATCTTGTTCTGACTGTTTCGGATTTCTGCGTCATCGACAGTTTCCAAGATCTTCATCGTGTTGCGTTTCGTTTCGTTTCGTTGGATGGCCAAGAGACGCAACAGGTCTTGGCGCCGTTGCCGCGACGATGATGGGTGGAAGATTGCGTGAGAGGCCGCACAGTACTACTACGACCAACGTATTGGCATCTTGCCGTCTTCGTCTCCGTGTCTCCCGCCACCTTTGCTTGCAGCAACAACCATCTCAAGCAAGAGCATCGAACACCTCAAAGAAGAAGCAACCGAGCCATCAACCACGATGAAGCGATTCCTCTCCTCAGCTCTGCTCTTGGCACCGGCGGCTGTCAGATCCTTGCATCTCTCCGGCAATTCAGCCTCCGGAGCTGGACCGTCGGCAGCATCCACGCGGGCGCGGTTCTTGTCGGCAAGCGCCGCCACGTTCCTCACCTCCGCAGCGGTCATGGCGGCGGAACCCGGGAAGTGCGAGGCCGCCGGTCCGGCATCCGCAAGCCAAGCCAACCCGAGATACATCGAGGAGGAGCTCCAGATGAAGTTCGGGGAAGACTCGAAGGGCAATCCACGCACGAGAGGGGTTCTGGTGCGCCGCTTCACGGGAGACAGCACGCCGTACTCCTTTCCGGTCAAGCCTGTTCGGTTGGTGTCCACTTGGCCGGAGACGCCGCCGTTCAAACCGGAAGACTTTTTCCGCGCCGATTCCGGAAACGATGTCAACTTCTACACGGTGCCCAGGCTCGTTTACCACATTGTGAGTTCAATTTCTCCAGGAGCATTTGCTGATTCGTAAACTCGCCTCGTCGCTAGTGTGCGAGCATGGTGGGAATAGTGCCTTGAAGCTCAGCGCCAACTGAATGCAGATGTCAACCTGCTCACTCCATCCGACAATCAACTAACGCATTGCATTGCATTACACTCCACTTGCGCTCCCGCACTCTCGTGCCTTCCGTTTGCCATACGAAATCAACAACTCCTCTGAATCGATACACCATCCCAATCATTTCCACGACGTCGACAGGATGAGCCAGCAGTATGCTCGCTGACGCAATACTACAGGAACAATATCAAGCCAAGGTCCGACATCTTGGACATCTGCAGTTCGTGGGTGTCGCATTATCCATTGGAATTCCCAAAGACGATGGGCAAGATCTGCGCAACTGGCATGAACTCGTTGGAGATGCAGTTCAATGACCAGCTCACGGGCGGATTCAAGCAGAAGGACCTCAACGACGATGCCAAGCTTCCGTATCCCGACAGCAGCTTCGATGTCGTCACGTGCGTCGTGTCCATCGACTATCTCGTCAACCCGGTCGAAGTGCTGAAGGAAGTCAACCGGGTCCTGCGGCCTGGCGGAAAGGTCATCATCTCGCAAAGCAACCGATGCTTTCCGTCCAAGGCCATCGCCATGTGGCTCAAGATGAATGACCGTCAACACTTGGAACTCATCAATGGCTTTCTGCAGTACGCAGGTGGATTTGAGGAGCGCAAGGCATTCGACATTTCTGCGGACCTCCCGGACGGTGGATACAGGGACCCCATGTTTATCATCGAGGCAGTGAAGAAGGCGTAGAGGGATCAGACAGAACGCTACTCTACGCTCTGCTCAACAACGTGGACTCCGCATACTCGACGAAGTACTCATTCCGTTTGTTCGCACCTGAATGATTTGGCTTTTCGTCAAGGCAAGGGCCAATACTGCCATTTTACTCTTTCTGTTCTACGCTACGAGCTATTCTATGTCCGTTAGAACCGAAACGTTATCATCCTCCGTGCTTCCGTCCTGACCGCTGCCTCCTGCCGATGACGAAGTGCCGCTGGGCGCAGCTGTTTCTACAGCAACGCTGCCTCCCATGACGGTATGTCCGCAACCACCAAAGTCCAAGCGGATGGCGTTGTGGGCTGTGTGGAGATGCGATGGCAGGACGACGACATCGAATTCTCCGTCGCTGACGGGAATGACGGGTTGTGCCTGGTTCCGATCGACGTACTTGCTTCGCCGTTGCTTCAGATCATCAAGCTTCGCAACGGCGCCCCATCTCGAGTAGTACGCGTATGCCCTGGACATGTAGGTGATGGCACCTCGTCTTTCCCCCATGCCGATCAAGAACTCGGCACAGCGTTCGCACGCTAACGCCACCTCATGGACGTGCCCGATCTGATCAGAAACGAAGATGGCAACGTCGTACGCACGCGTGACGGTTCGGACGCCAGCCGCTTTGGCGACGAGGCATTCGGCCCGAAGAATCAAACAGCGATTCCTAGTGCATTCTCCTCGCGTGTTGCAGAACTGCTCGCTGGTCTTGTACATCCGCCTCAGCAGTCGTTTGTACTTGAGGCGCTTCGTCCGCTGGTACAGCCCTGCTGCCATCATGCCGGCGTACAGCGCCATGGTAGAACGGAACTGGTGCACGGGCTCGACGGGGAACCTGTGGTCCAGCCGATCGAACAGCGTCTTGGCAACCTCAGGCTTCTGGAAGAATATGGCGAGGTGCATCCTGCCCCAATACCCAGCCTTCACCGTGAGCGCGTTATCTTTCGTAATCTTCGTACCTTCGGCATATCGGGCCGTCTCAAGCCAGTCCAAAGGCCGTTCTCCAGCAAGGATCGCCGACGACCTGGCGTGCTGCTCGTGTCGTGAGAGGTGGGATGACACCTTGTAGAGCGCCATCTGATCGAACATCGATTCGTAGGACTGGTGGAGATGACTGACGGGATAGCCTTCCCACTCCACGAACACGTTGCAGGAAGACCAGCAATCGAAGCCCATGAGGAACTCGCCATGCCGCATGCACGACGAGAAGCCTTGGTGCAACCGCTCCACGATCAGAGCCGCTGGTCGACTCCAGCCGTAGATGCTGAGACCGCTGATGACGTCCACCGAAGCCTCGACGAATCGGTCGTTCCACTTCGCGAGGATCTTCTTGGCGAGATCGGCGGCGCGTTCGGCCTCTCTTTGATCTCCTCTGATGGCCGCCACGAGGCCGTAGTTGACGAAGCCAAATGCAGACTCGGCGCAAAGTCCGTTCTTGATCGACATCCGGGCGATCTTCGTTGGCGCCAGCAGGCACTCAGGGATATTCTGAGCCACCAGCGCTCGGATCCAGACCTGAATCAACAATCTGGCAGAGATTCGTTTGCTTTTCTCCTGTAGCGCTGGAAGCGACAGAATTTGCTCATCGGTGTGGCGGCCGAGGTACGACCTCAAGAAAAGCAGGTTGGAAACGGCATGCACCGCGTACGCCCTCTTGGGGTACTCACCAAGCAACAGAAGGGCACTCCTGCTGACCTTCATGCTCAGGTCCTGCTTGTCCTGTCGTCCGTATGCTTCTGCCATGCTGCAGTACACCGGGATCTTCTCATTGATGCCGGCTGCTTTCTCTAGCACCACGTGGCCCAAGTCGAAGCCCAGTTGAAAGCGGCCCAGCGTGAGCTCGGCGTCGGTCCGGAGCTGATGCAGTCGCAGGGAGAGGTCGAAATGATCCCCCCATGGATTGCGAAGCTTGCGGAAAGCATTGTGCGCCAGTTGCAGGTACACTGCGGAAGGCGCCGTCGCTGCTATCTTGGATGCCTGTTCTCCAACCTCCACGTTGAGTTGCATCGAGAATAGGTGATCCTTGGTGGGGACGGAATTGAGATGGTCCGCAGCGACAAAGAGCAAGCTGGTGTCGATGGTTGGTGTTGCTTCGTCGTTGGGCGGCTCGGTTGGCGTTGCTGCTGCTCCAATGGGTGCAGATTCTGCGATTGACGCAAAGGGCAATCCATTCTGCTGGCAGTACAGGTTCCACATGTGCATCCCAATCCTTTGCTTGAGCTTGCTCCTGGTCTCGCCGAATGGGACCAGGCTCAACGCCGCCTGTTGGATACGGTCGTGCGCGAAGCGGAATGTCTGGCTCCCGACAGTGTTGGAGAGTAGGCCATCCAGCACTGCCTGCTCCAAAGAATCGAGCAACGCCGATCGTCGTTTGGACGTTGCGATCGAAGCAGTGGTTAACTCCATTCTTGTGCCCGCATGCTGACCGCTGTTTCCGTTGCATGCTGCAAATGCGAAGCCGTGCACAAAGGGTTGGTGTGCACTCTCTTCTGATAAAACGGACATCAACAGATCGAAGTCAAAGCTGAAGCGGATGTACGAGGCGATGATCAAGGCAGTGCGAAGCTCTGCGGGTTGGTTGTTGAGCTTCATCACCATCAGTTGCACGATGTTGCTCGCGGATGCGAACGCGCTTTTCTGACGCCGAGGTGCTTTCGGGTTGGACATGCCGAGGTCATTGCTATCAAGAGAGTCTTCATCCGGCAGATGCCACTCCCACTGGAACGATATGCGGCTGTAGGCGATGGCGTTGGTGCGCTCGAGTTCTTCCAGCAATTGGAGCAAGAAGAAGATGTTGCCGTTGGTTCTATTGTGAAGCTTCACCGTCAACGGTCGCAGCTCATCCACCTCGCGGTCGAGCAACTGCGACAACCACGAGCCGATGTCGTCTTGTGTCATGTTTCCGAGATGGATATTCGTCCAGAATCCGGTCTCACGCTGCTCAGGCGGCCTGGGCCAAGATCCCGCTTGTTCCAGCTGCGGAGATTCTGTGGGCAGCTGGTGTTGAGAGGCATGCAGCCTGTCAAACATGTTGGAGAGAGGTGAGGTGGCTTCGAGTTCCAAGGGTTGATCGGTGTGAGGGTTGATTTCCTGGCGGATGGCACCGATGAACAGGAAGCTCTTCAATCCCTTGTCTTGCAGCAAGGTGGAAAGGAGATCCAGGGCAACTTGAGAACTCCATTGCAGATCGTCGAGGAACATGACGAGAGGCCGCTTCTTGGTCGCGATGGCCTTGATGAAAGAGCCAAAGACGTACCGCAGTTGGTTCCAGGCCTTGTCGCTTGAACGGATCATCTCGTCCACCTCCTCGCTGCTGTACGCCGAAGTTGTGGATTGGGCTGATCCTCGTGGCTGGACGGTTGGAGCTGCAGACCAGGGTCCAGTGTTGTCCTTGCCTCCATCTTCTGCCTGTGGCAGATCCGCATTGAGCAAGAAAGATATAGACGGCACCATCGTCGTCAATGTCTGCACCTCGCCATTCATGCTATGGCGGATGATCTTCGCGATGCGCCGACGCTCGGCCTTGGTTTCATCTGCGACCTGTCGGCAGAAGTCGTTCAGGGCCTGGATGATGGCGGAGAAGGGGTCCTTTGATCCTGTATTTTCGTCATTCTTGCCTTGGATGATGTACGCGCGTTTCTTTGGCTGTGGGTGTTCTTCGACCGTTTTGATGGAGTTGACAGTGCCAGGATTGACATTGCTCCCACCATTCCCGCTGCTCTTAACTTTTGCTCGTCGCCCATCCGCTGCGTAGTGGAGAGATGTGGCAAACTGCTTGACCAATCTCGACTTCCCAGTTCCGCTGAGTCCCCACAGGAAGGCTGCTGGGAGCCCTGAGCCGCCCGATCCAAAGCCAGGGCTCGAGTCCGCTTTGGGACCTTTGGGAACAACTCGGTCATCATTATCGGATGCGCTCTTTTTGCCCTCTCGTTTCTCTTTTTGATGCCGTCCACGTCCTTGGCTGTTCCGTTTGGAAGATCGCCACACGATGCCATCGAACGCATCGTTCAGCTGCCGCAGTTCGTGGGAACGACCAAAGAAGCTCGTATTGCGGAAATCCAGCTTGCAGTGGATCTGAGCATTAAGTTCGGTCTCGCTGTATCCATCGTCGTAAAAGTCGTTGCCGGAGGTGAACGAGACCCTGCTCTTTGCTTGCGATGTTGCATTGGAAGCACGAGGCTGCGGTTGCGGATGCGTTAGCGGTGTTGGCATCGTGCTTGTGTATTGGATGGGAGCCGCAGTGCTGTGCGTGCTCCTCTCGGTCTTGTCCATGGCCGTAGCGTTCATCGATGACACTTGTTGGATGCCTTGCTTCTGTGTCGTTTCCGCCGCTGGTCACAGCTGCGATTGTGATTGCGACAAGACGTGTGCTTGTGCTGTTTTTATGATGTGCTTGTGGCGGTTGCAACAACCAGGGCAGTTCACCACGTCGTCAATGCGAACAAATGTAGATGTCGTCGAAGTTGTGCGCAACCATAACACGCCAAATAGTTGCATCTCCGATGGTCGCTTGGACGAGGCTCTCGTTGTTAGATTTGGTCCTGTGCCAAGGACTTCTGGCGCGTGATGTACACGAGCAACCAAGACATGCATGTTCGCCAAAAGTGCGAGTGAGGCGTGATGCTTTGTGACCATTGGCACAAACCACGCAATAGTTGTGACCAACTCCTGCCGTGCAGAAGCACGTCGCGGCTCCAAAACGTACACACAACCAGTCTCGAACCGGCCAGGCCACTAAGTGCACTGACCCAGAAGGCATGTTTCTCTCCGGTTCTCCTTATCTTTGAAGCACCAAACGTGACAGAAAACGGATAACTGTTGTGAGCCGCCAAGCAACATCAATCCCGGAAAGCAATCGTTTCTCTTCGTGCGATTCTTCGTGATAGTTTTGGGCGTGTTCTCTTGTTCTTCACTTCAACACGTGCCAGATTAGTCGGACAAAGTTGTTCGAGATCGCATCATGCGATTGAGGAAAAGCGGAGAACAAGTCCAAAGAAAACGTCCAATCACGAAACCATCCATGAATGGAATCGGTCGAAACGGGATTGATTGTATGATTGACGGACGGACGTAGCATGTGATACATGGAAGTCAGAGAAATGTGCGATGTGATGTGGCGGACGAGCAGCCACGGAAGGTTCCGCGCAGTAGCTCGTAGTCGCGGAGAAAGTGGAGTGCCTTCACGCAATCCCTCTTGGATGCTGATGCCTCATCATGTCATCCCATTGTTTGTATTCATGGTTTGAAGCGATGCGATACGATGCGCAACGATCACGAACATGATGATCAAGAGGTATGTGTGTGTGTTCATCCTCTGCTTCTCCGTCATGACGTTGCACTTCCTCGTCTTGTCTCATTGCTTTGCAAGCCTCACGTTGGGTATCATTTCTGATCGTTGGGGAGGGTCGTCATCGCGATTGTCGAACGGAGTTGCGATTGAACAGAAGTGATGATGGTGCTTGTGTGTGTGTGTGTGAGCGTGTTTGTGCGTGTCATCGTGGACGACTCCAACTGCGCAGTCACCCAACCACAACAAATTCAAGCGCGTCATTCAAGAACAATGAACTTCGACTAGATCGACTCACTTTTGGCGCGGCGTTGGCGTTCGTGTTCGCTCTTGGCACCAACAAAAAGAACAATGAGGATGGGATGGTGAGGAACACACCACGGTCCGTGTTGACTCCATTGCTTTGCGTGATTCCACACTCGCAGGATCCTCGGTCGTATCCACATTCCAAGGATGATAACACGCACAATGATGACTTCCGACGCCTGCGCCCACGATCAACTTCTCTTTCTGTGCCTGGCCACGGCCACGATCACGATCACGTTCAAGAGTATATTCAAGAGCATCTCCAATACTATGTTCAAGCTGACGCCAAAGTTGATGGGGGTGACCACAGTGGTATCGCGGCAACAGTGTGAAACGACACACATCATGAAACAACCATCAACGTAATACCGTGCACGCTGCGTGAAACGGAACACACGGGATACCACCACCAACGACCATGAAGCAGAACATGATCGATTCATAAAAGCAGACAGAGATGAGATCAAGGGACTACGATCAGCCAAACAATCATTCAATCACATCGAAAAAGCCCGTTGCATTGATCACATCTGAGCAACAAGTCATTCCATCTCGACACACACCAGCTCCATCATGGTCTTCATCCTCCCCCCACTCGTAGCGCTGCTCGCCTCGCCATTGCGCAACCACAACCATCAAGTCCGGACATCACTATCCACAGCCTCACCGTCTCTCATTCCGCTCAAGTCGACCCCTGGTGATGCATCCAACCCAACCATCACCGACCGGGATCTCCTACGCGCCGCAGAACGAGGTGACGTGGATACCCTCACCACATGGAAGACGACATTTCCACAAACCTCCATCGACTCGATCAAGGATAACCGCGACAAGACTCCACTCCACCTCGCATGCTCCAACGGCCAGCTTGAAACGATCAAACAGTTGATGGAGTCATGCGGAGCGGACGCCAATGCCCAATCCATGGATGGAGAGACTGCGCTACACTATGCATGCGCACAGGGAAACCTCGACGTCGTGGAATACCTGGCCAGGTCGCATGCTGCAAATGTCAACCTCCAGGATAACTGCGGCAAGGTGGCACTCCACGACGCATGTACCGAGGGACATGTGGCCATCGTGAAGACTCTGATCGAGTCATATTCTGCAAGCGCTCTCGTGCAAGATGAGAAGGGTGAGAATGCCCTCCATGCCGCGTGTCTTCATGGACACTTGGATGTTGTGGAGTACCTCGTTGGATCACATGGAGTGGAAATCAATGTGCAGGATGATTTCGGCAATACTGCGATCCACGATGCGTGTCTGAAGGGTCATCTTGATATCTTGAAGTACGTGATGGAGGCTAGTACTGTGGCCATCGACGTCCAGAACAATGATGACGATACCGCGCTTCATGTTGCTTACAGACATGGTCATCTGGATGTTGTGAGATGGTTGGTGGAGTCAGGTCAGGTGGACATCAATATCAAGGGTGAGAATGGCGACACTGCCCTTCACTGCGCAACCGCGCATGGCCATCTGGATGTTGTGAAGTGGCTGGTTGAATCCGGCAAAGCCAATATCAACGCTGAGAACGACAACCGTAAGACTCCAATCTTCAAGGCATATCACAACAATCACTTCGACATTGTCAAGTATCTGGTTGCCGCACCCAATGTCGATTTGAACGTAAAAGATCAGAGTGGCAACACCATCCTCGATCGCGCAAGCGCTGATGGTAATCTCGGCGTTGTGAAGTTGCTGGTTGAACAAGGCAAGGTAGATGTCAACATCAACACTGACAGGTCTGGCAACACTCCACTGCACGAAGCGTGCTTCAATGGCAGATTGGAGGTCGTGAAGTATTTGGTGGAAGTCTGCAACGCAAATGCCAACATCAAAACCAACAGGTCTGGCAACACTCCACTGCACCAAGCGTGCTTCAATGGCAGATTGGAGGTCGTGAAGTATTTGGTGGAATCGTGCAACGCAAATGTCAACATCCAAAGCAAGCATGGCAGAACTCCGCTGCACTACGCGTGCTTCAATGGCAGATTGGAGGTCGTGAAGTATTTGGTGGAAGTCTGCAACGCAGAAATCGACATTCAAACCAAGTATGGCAACACTGCGATGCACCTTGCGAGCATTCATGGCAGATTGGAGGTCGTGAAGTATTTGGTTGAACAAGGCAAGGTCAATATCGACATTCAAAACAAGTATGGCGACACTGCACTCCATCTCGCAAGTGGCAATGGACATCTGGATGTTGTGAAGTGGCTGATTGAATCCGGCAAAGCCAATATCAACGCTGAGAGCAACAATCGCGAGACTCCAATCTTCAAGGCATATCACAACAATCACTTCGACATTGTCAAGTATCTGATCGCAGCACCAAATGTCGATTTGAACGTGAAAAACCAGTTTGGCAACACCATCCTCAATCGCGCAAGCGCTGATGGTAATCTCGACGTTGTGAAGTTGTTAGTTGAACAAGGCAAGGTAGATGTCAACATCAACACTGACAGGTCTGGCAACACTGCACTGCACCAAGCGTGCTTCAATGGTAGATTGGAGGTCGTGAAGTATTTGGTGGAAGTCTGCAACGCAAATGTCAACATCCAAAGCAAGCATGGCAGAACTCCACTGCACCAAGCGTGCTTCAATGGCAGATTGGAGGTCGTGAAGTATTTGGTGGAATCGTGCAACGCAAATGCCAACATCAAAACCAAAAGGTCTGGCAACACTGCGATGCACCTTGCGAGCATTCGTGGCACATTGGAGGTCGTGAAGTATTTGGTGGAATCGTGCAACGCAGAAATCGACATTCAAAACAAGTATGGCAACACTCCACTGCACCAAGCGTGCTTCAATGGCAAATTGGAGGTCGTGAGGTATTTGGTGGAAGTCTGCAACGCAAATGCCAACATCAAAACCAGCAGATATGGCAACACTCCACTGCACAGTGCATGCTTCAATGGCAAATTGGAGGTCGTGAAGTATTTGATGGAATCGTGCAACGCAAATGCCAACATCAAAACCAGCAGATATGGCAACACTCCACTGCACAAAGCGTGCTTCAATGGTAGATTGGAGGTCGTGAAGTATTTGGTGGAATCGTGCAACGCAGAAATCGACATTCAAAACAAGTATGGCAACACTCCACTGCACCAAGCGTGCTTCAGTGGCAAATTGGAGGTCGTGAAGTATTTGGTGGAAGTCTGCAACGCAGAAATCGACATTCAAGACTACTATGGCAGAACTCCGCTTTGGCGGGCAAGTTACTTTGGTCATTTGGAGGTGGTCAAGTACTTGGTGGGATCATGCAACGCAGACATCAGCATCAAGGGCGACAGTGGCTACACTGCACTGGATTTTGCAAAAAAACTGGGTCAGACTGATATTGTCAACTACTTGACCAATCTCACTTGACGAGAGCATGGCTGTAAATTGGACAAGAACCAACCAACCAACAATCTGTCAAAGTAGTCTCCCTTAGTAGCTGTCAAGTGGTCAACATCCATCGTTGACGTAAATCAGTCATTACTAAACTATCGCTCAGTGGGCTACAATTATTGTATCATGGTATAGTTTGCTGCAATCTGCTTCACCTCGCTTCGTGTTGCAAGGTCCTGGTACCTCTGTCTAACCCATGCATTGTGATGTGTTACGATGTGTTGTGGCAGATACATGTGTGGCATGCGATTGCGCTTTGCATCTGTTGGAGGAAGCGGCGCCATGGTCTGAGATTCGAGATACATCTCAAGAATGCCATCGGCGCCATGATGCATGTGTGGGTGTGTTCATCTGCATGTTGATATGTGTTGATGTATTGATACGTCGCGCTGTCGTTACGCCTCGATGCACCAAGTGTCAACGTGCTCACTTCTGCACACCCATCTCCTTGTCACTCTCGGCGGCACTGTCGTTCTCCTCCTCCTGGTTCAGCTTGTTCATGGCGGCAGTCTCCATGCGAAGAGCAGACTCGAAGACGACGGCATCCTCCTCGTTGCTGCACGAATTGATTTCCTCGCGGAGGCTCTTGATGTTCGACAGGATGCGCTCGCGACGGACGGAGTACGGCTCATTTTGTGCAGCGTGAGCCTTCTGGAGCTCGAGGTACTCGCGTGGGACGGCGGTGGAACCGGCCTCGTTGACAAGCAAGTTGGTTCCCAAATGCAGGTTGCGGTTGCTCTTGTGGTCTGGCTTCATGCCGGCGGCGCGCTCCTCCGGGGTACCAATGTACACCTCATCGAGCTGGAAGCCAGAGACGGCCTTGTGGACGGAGGCAAGGACCCAGGCTCCGGAGCAGATACCAGTGGCTTCCAACAACAGACAGAACTGAAGAAAGATGTAGACGATCGGGTTGGAAAGGAGGGCGATTGGGAAGACGGATGCAACCAGCTGCCATGTGATGGAGGCGATGGTGGTGATGATGATGGTGGTGATGAGGGCTCCGAGAAGTCTGGTGTTGAAGAATTCCTGGGTGCTGTCGGAGACTCCGAAGATGTTCTCGCCAGTTCCGACCTCGACATCGAGCGTGGTGACATGGGCGATGATGAAGAAGCACATGGTCACGCAGATCTGACGTCCGATCATGAATCCTGGAAGGTTGCGTCCGTCGCCGCCGAAGAGGAGCTCGCAGGTCTTGCGGGCCATTGGGTGGTCTCCACGCTCCTCCTTTGGAAGCTTGGCGACAGCGAAGAGGGCGATCTGCATACCCTCGAGCATATCCTCAAGCATACCGACGAGAGGGACGGCCATGGCGTAGCACAGGATGGCGAGGGAGACGAGGATACGGCCCCAGTAGAAGAGGTTCTGGGCACCGTCGCGTGGTGGTTCCTTCGACTCGATTTCCTTGCCGAAGGCCCAGACAAAGAACATCTGGACGAGGTAGCATGAATGCAGAAGTCCAGAGAACTCGATGGCGAGGGCGACATAGAGGGTGAAGATGGCGAAGAAGTTGTTGATGTAGTCAAACATGCAGAGGGAGGCGTTGACTTGGGAGTTGAGCTGTCCGGCCATGGCGGTCATGAGGATCATAGCGGCTCCGGATCCGAGGAAGATCTGGATGATGATGTCTGGGAGTCCAAAGACTTCGGCATCGGCGAGCGGGGCACCGCACTGGTTGATGGTGAAGACCATGAGAAGGACCATGAACTGACGCCCCATGAGGTGGCGGTCGAGGTTGTCACCCTTGTGGGCGAGGGAGGTGCACCCGTGGCTGGTTGGGTGGGATTCTACATAGAGGTCGCGGTCGACTGGTGGGAGACCGACGAGGGACCCCTGTCCTCCCTCCACCATGTTGAGCCAGACGAGGGCGGCGATCATGATGACGACGGCGACCACTGGGTGGACCTCGGACGAGACCTTGGTCTGCTCATTGAAGATGAGTCCGCAGACGATGGTGATCGAGAAGATGAGGAGTCCGGTAGAGTACACCGACTTGATGAGCTGAATGGGATCCATCTTGTTTGTGGTGGTTGTTGGGTTGCTTGTTGATACTCTGGTTGTTGCTGCGATGTGTTGCAGAAGTGGTAATGGTTGAAATTGTGAGTGATGCAAAGTCGGGTTCGATGAATGCCGTGGAGGCATGTGTGGTTGTGCGTGATCGTATGCAGTTGTACATAACGCGTTGCTTTCGAAAATGACGGATGTGACACAATCACATGGAGACGCGCACATGTTGTGCAGAAAGCGAGTTGTGAGTGTGGATTTGACATCAAGCTAGAGAGTAGACTGCTCAACGCCCTGCGAACACAAGATGATGTTTGTAGAGTGGTCGATTGTGTATTGTATTCTTTGTTGTATTCTATTCTATTGCGTGTATTCTATTGTATTCTATGTTCTATGGTGTATGGGGTGCTGTATGGTTGTTGTGCATATGATTGCTGTATTGATGTTGGTGCTCGGTCGTGATGAGATTCACTTCCTTGCGTGAAAAATTGGGTGTGGAGATGTGCGAGAGTGTGCACGAGGATGCGCGAGGATTCACAACAAGCCTCGTGGTGCTGCAGCGCATTTGTTTATGCCATGACGCTGTCATCCGAAGACTGAAGACGAGCCATGAAGAGGTCAGTCATGCGGTTGCCGCCCTGAAGCTTCGCAGACTTCACAATGCTTGACACATCCTTGTCCCAGATCTCCTCGTATGACTTGATCAGTCCGGACACTGGGCAGCGCTTCATGACGACGGTTCCGCTCAGGAAGCACTTGGGCGAGAATGGACCGCGGAATGTCAAGTCCTCCTCGAAGCGGAAGGTCACGGCATGCTTGGTCACCGAAAGGGTGTCCTCGATGAGTCGCGACTCGCATTCAGCTGCGTCAAAGAGCATGCGGCAGCCGCGGACCCATTGCTCACGGTAGTACTTGCCGTCGAGGTCGGATCCGTCCTTGAAGGTGGCCTGCTCATCGTAGATGGATTTGGTGACATCGGCGGTGACGAGCGACTTCTTGTTGACGATGTCGCTTGTTGAAACAGGTCTCAATCCTGTTGCTCATGTAGACCGGGTGGGGCTACAATTGGTTCACTAAGTTAGTTGTTCTGTTATCCCGGGTTTGTAGGTTGGTGATTCCTCTTTCTCTGCGATTTATGAGCTCGACTTGTCTGTCAAAAGTCAACTCATGTCAATCTCCAGTTGCCCTGCAAACTCGTGTAGTTCTGACTCCTATTGAGTCAGATCATTTCCTAATTCCTAACGATCCACCGTGATGTGAATCCTCGACCTGCGCCAGTTTCCCGCAGTTCGTCGTGTTGTTGTCTTATTTGGTCTTGGTTGTGTCAGACAGAGGTTCAGGAACTCGATTGCGTCAGTCTCTAATCCTGACGTCTTACCTAAGTGATTCCTCTCATCCATATATATCTGGTCTTGCTCCTCTGCTGACGTTCATGCTCTGCTCCTCACGTTCCCGCTGACGTTAGATTCCTCTCGATCGGTAGATTATTTGTTTCTGAAGATTCCGAGATTCTTTCGTCATATTCGAGGATTCTGCTGTGAATTTTCCGTTTTCGGGTTTGGAACATTTGATCGTGAGAAGGAGTTCTGGACAAACAAATATGTGTGAGCAGTCATTTGCGCAACTGTGACCCCTACCGGGTCATACACGAATCTGAATATTCGTCATGTTCCAACACTCTCCCTGTTTGTGCAGAACCTCTCCTTTCATCTCAAAATGACGTCGATTGTCACTTCAACCCTCCTTGTCTGATGGATGGCACCAGCCTCTCATGAATGCTCTCCTTCACATTCTTGGTCATGGGATCCGCGAAGTTCATCTCGGATGGTGTGAACTTCATGGTCATCTCTCCTCCCTGTACCATTTCCTTGATGAAGTGATATGCCACATCGATGTGCTTGGTGCGTAGTCCAACCTGCTGGTTCTTGGTCAAGAAGATTGCTCCAGTGTTGTCGCCATGTAGAGTGATCTGCGTGTTGGTTCCAGTCATCTCATCCAGCAGCATCTTGGCGAACTTGCATTCGGTTGCGCAGTTTGCCATCGACACGTACTCCGCCTCTGTGCTCGAGAGTGTCACCGATCGCTGTGTCTTGGACTGCCAGCTCACAAGACACCCTCCGACCGTCACGATGTTGCCTGAGACGCTGCGACGATGATCCTTGTTCGTTGCGTAATCCGAATCGCACCATGCTTCGATCTCCAGCCTGCGCGGCTTCCTGAGCTTGATGGCATAGCTGTCCTCCTTCGCAATCTCAGCCTTGATGTATCCGATCAGTCTCGCCATCGCCTTCCAGTGTTCCTTGGTTGGATGCTCCAGATGTGATGCAAGTTCTCTGACAGCGTTGGCACACTCTGGTCCCACTTTCTTCATCATCCAGAGAAGCTTGCCAACGATGGATCGGTATCCAGCTCGATTGTCCACTTCATCATCTTCGGTCGCCTTCACCAGGGTAGTTGATGGGTATCCTGGGGTCTCAAAGAGTCTGATGTTCGATCCGTAGTGCTGTTCGAATTCCTTGATCATCTGCTCCACGAAGTCGTCCATGGTGACCACCAGGCACTTGCCATCTGCATCAGTCATCCTCTTGTACCATACTCCCAGATGTTTGGTGAGCTCTCCAAGGTCCGTGATGTTGAACTTGCGTGCGATCTCTTCCTTGATCCATTCGACTGTGACTGGGTCTCCTCCGATAGCAGCATCGTCGACATACACGATCACCAGTGCTGTGACTTGCCCGCTCGACTTGTACACGAACAAGCATGGATCTGCCAGACTCTTGGTGAATCCAATGTCCACCAGTGCTGCTGTGAAAGTCTTCATCCATGCTCTGGGTGCTTGAACCGTTCCATACACCGCCTTCAGCAGTTTTGCAACATGCTTGTGACGATATTCCGGATCTGCCCTTCCGTCAAAGTCTCCGTCCACGAATCCTTCTGGGATCTCGATGTACACCTCTTCTTCAATCTCTGCGTTCAGGAATGCTGCCTCCACATCCAGGGCTTCGATCACCCATCCAGTGTTGGCCAGGCACACCGCCAGCATTGTTCGAATTGTGGTATCACTTGCGACCGGGGAGAATGACTCTGTGAAGTCCACTCCAGGGATCTGTTCGTATCCCTTCACCACCAGCCTCGCTTTGTACCGTGTTGACCCATCCTGTTCGGACTTCTTCACGAATATCCAGCGAGACTTGAGTGCAGTGCGTCCTCGTCCCATGCTGCCTCGATCAATGACTTGGAGACAGTCGCGCTTCTGGAAGTTGTGAACCTCCTTTTCAGCTGCTCCCTTCCACTTGTCACCATCTGGCCTGCTCAGAGCGTCCTTGAGCGTCTTTGGCAGCCCTGGATCAGAAGTAAGGGAAGCGTTAAAAACCATCAACACTCTCCCGGATCTGGTGTTTGGCCTTCCATCATTCCGGCCTTGCACCTCGTAGGATCTCCAGGTCTGTAGTTTCGCTCGCTCTCTCTCCATCTTGGATGACCCTCTCCCAGCTTGCGGAACTGCCAGACGAGTTGGATGTCTCTCACGTTGGTTCGCAGGTGTCACATGCCGTTCATTCGCCTGATGCACATCCACCATCTCGAAGTCATCCATGCCCTCATTTCCATCCGAATCAGAGACAAGCCCAGGATCCACAACGATTCCGTTGATATCGTCCCGGACATGGTCGGTTGGGTCCGCCATCACACCGCTCTCATCGTCCGAAATGACATGAGGAAGTTCATCGATGCTGACCATCTTTGGAATCTTGGTGGTTGCCGCTCTCTCCCCAGTGGACGGAGTCATCATCAGTGGAACATCCGCGTCGACCACAGGCTTCTCATCTGGGACTGCGGCTGCGGTTGCTGCTGGTGTTGGATTGGATGCAGGCTCAGGTTGTGCAATGATCTCCACACCATCCACGACCCCTGCTCCATGCCACTCCATCCAGTTCAGGTCTCTGGACATCACCACCTTGTTGGTATCGACCTTCAGCATCCGATAGGTATCGCCTGCATGGTTGTCAGCATAGCCCAGCATCACCGTTTTGAATGCTTTCGGTGTAAGCTTCGGCTTCTTGGCGCGATCCGTTACGTATCCGACGCGTCCCCATTCCATCAGATGCGGATAGAGCTTGGGATTCTGGCCGTAGAAGGTTTCATCTGGACTTTTGTCGTTGCCTGTCGTGACCGTCAGGTTATGGAGCCGGGTTGCCGTGTGGATTGCCTCCGCCCAAAGCCGTCCTTGTGCCTCATCAGTGAGATCAGCATCCAACATGAGCGCCAATGCCGAATCTCGAATCGTCACGAATCCTCTCTCGACAACACCATTCATCATTGGTGTGTTGGGGGCGGTGTACTCCAGTTGGATTCCATGCTCGTCACAGACCTTCTCCAGCTTCCCTTGGTTCTCACCAGCATTGTCACACCGAATGGCCTCCACCTTCAGGTCTGCACCTTTGAGTTTGGTGAGTAGAGTCTCCACCTGTCCTGCAAGCTGGCTCTTGTTCGTCAGGAAGTAACTCCACTTCTTCTTGGAAACCTCATCCACGATCAACAGCCAGTAGTTGCTTCCTTTGGCCGTCTTCTTGTATGGACCAGAGATGTCCAGGTATAGGCGTTGAGCGATGTGGGTAGCTTTCTCAAATGCCTTCTTCCTCACTCCCTTCGCCTTTGCTTTTGCCTTTGCACATGCCTCACATGCTCTCCAAGTCCCAGTGAGTGACCAGCCTGCCTTTGCTGCTGTCAGCTTGGTGTAGCGCTCGTTTGGATGCCCCAGGATGCGATGAGCTCGATTGACATCCATGGTGCTCTTCCTCTCCACAGTTCCCGTGGCCATGATGGATTCCGTTGGCTTCCCCTTTGACTTGCATTTGAGGAAGTACAGGTTGCCGTCTCCATTGTCATCTTCATGTTGGAACTTCAGACTGATGTCGGTGCTTGGATGTTTCAAAGTGATATCATCCTTGCCTCCACTGAGCGTGCATCCCTTCTCCAGGAATTGGGGAATACTGATGATGTTGTGTGCAAATCCTGGGACCACGAAGACTGACTTCAAGATGAACTCGGTACCGTCCAGGCACTCTCCATGGAATTCCCCCACATGGGTTGGTGTCACCATGTTGCGGTCTCCCACCTGCACCTGTCTGTCATCGGTGACCGCCACCAGATCTGTGATCCCTTCGGTTGACCAGGTCACATGGCATGTAGCTCCGGTGTCAGCCAGCCACTTGTTCTTGTCTCCAGCCTGCCTGCCATCTGTCCCAGTTACATGAGATATCGCTGCCATACCAACGAACATTCCAGAGTGGGTGTTCCCAGATCCTCCTGCTTGTCCGCCCTGTCCGTTCTTCTCCGGACAATCCTTGGCCTTGTGCCCTTGCTTCTTGCATCTGTAGCACTTGATTCGTTGGAGGTAGTCATTGTTGTTGGTTGGTGGCTTGGTGCACTCCGCTGCCTTGTGTCCGTATTCTCCACACTTGCGACACGTGCCCTTGAACCCGCTCTGATACCCCTTCGTCATGGTGTTGAAGGCCTTGTTGGTTGAAGTCGACGCAGTGCTCCCATCCTCACTCGTCCTCACCTTCCTCTTCCAGAATCGGATCAGGGACTTCTTCAGCGACTCCCACTTGAGGTCTCCATCATTCAGCTCTCTATCCAGTGTAGTCTTCACCTCGCTGTAGATCTCCTCCGGTAGGTTCACCATCACATGCGCAATGCAGTCGTCATCCGTCTTCTCCACGCCGAAATCCTTCAGCTCCTTCACAATCTTGTTGATTCTCATCATCCACTGGCTTGGATCCTCTTCCGGAGTCTGCAGTGTACACATGGTGAACTCGTTGAGCTTCGTCACCTTGTCTGCCTTGTCCCGCGGTGCATACCTGTCCTGAAGTGCCTTCAACGCTGCCACAGCATCACCCTTGGGTTGGTGATCTGTCTTGCACTCCCTCACGATGCTTCTCGCCAGCCCCTCAGTGCTGAGCATCAGTGTGCTGTATGCTGCCTTGTTCATCCGCTCAGCCTTCTTCTCTGCTTCGCTCTTGGCTGCCTGATCATGCCTTGGTACCGTGACTGTCTCGTCCAACACCTCATCGTACCCCTTGCACGCAGCGAGAGCCATGAAGACGTCCAACCACTCGTCAAAGTCCTCGCCATCGAACTTGACGATCTTCACCGACTTGACCCCGTCTTCATCCATCTTGTCGTTGTTCTTCAGCCCTGATGGCCCAACTTCGTGTGTCTGAGTGTCTCAAGACACGTTTTAAAACGTGTTGAAACAGGTCTCAATCCTGTTGCTCATGTAGACCGGGTGGGGCTACAATTGGTTCACTAAGTTAGTTGTTCTGTTATCCCGGGTTTGTAGGTTGGTGATTCCTCTTTCTCTGCGATTTATGAGCTCGACTTGTCTGTCAAAAGTCAACTCATGTCAATCTCCAGTTGCCCTGCAAACTCGTGTAGTTCTGACTCCTATTGAGTCAGATCATTTCCTAATTCCTAACGATCCACCGTGATGTGAATCCTCGACCTGCGCCAGTTTCCCGCAGTTCGTCGTGTTGTTGTCTTATTTGGTCTTGGTTGTGTCAGACAGAGGTTCAGGAACTCGATTGCGTCAGTCTCTAATCCTGACGTCTTACCTAAGTGATTCCTCTCATCCATATATATCTGGTCTTGCTCCTCTGCTGACGTTCATGCTCTGCTCCTCACGTTCCCGCTGACGTTAGATTCCTCTCGATCGGTAGATTATTTGTTTCTGAAGATTCCGAGATTCTTTCGTCATATTCGAGGATTCTGCTGTGAATTTTCCGTTTTCGGGTTTGGAACATTTGATCGTGAGAAGGAGTTCTGGACAAACAAATATGTGTGAGCAGTCATTTGCGCAACTGTGACCCCTACCGGGTCATACACGAATCTGAATATTCGTCATGTTCCAACAGTCGCTGATGATGATCTGTGCCAGTTGCTCGTCTGACAGGTTGAGCTGCTTCTGTTCCGTTGTGCATGTGGCGGCGACGGCCAATGCAGCCATGGAATGCATCCATGCACGTCGGGATGTCGACGTTGATGGCAGGGATGGTGTGGCGTCAGCGTTGGCGGCAGTGCTCCAGAGAGGATCGGCAGGTGTGGCTGCATCCTGGAATGATTGCTGTGGCACGTTGGATGCGATGGCTTGTCTGGCGTTCTGAAGGAATGCGAAACGGGATGCCGATGGTTGCTCGGACTCGAACATGGTGGCGAAGAGCTGGGTGTTGGTTGATGCTGGCTGTCTTGTGGTGAATGCCTGTGCTTGGTTGTTGGCGCATGGTGCTGCGAGGACGAGGAGTCCAAGGAAAAGGGAGAGCTTGACGCTGGATGTGGTTGGCTTGTTGTTGCTGTTGCTGTTCATGATTGTATTGTGTGTGTGGTGTGTATTGTGTGTGTGTTATTATTTGTTGTTGATTTGGTAGAGTCTGATTGTCCTCTTTTGCTTCGTTGTTGTTGTTGTTGTTGTTGTTGTGGCTGTTGTGTTTGTGTCGCTTTTGATTTTGTGGGGAGAGAGAGGATGGACATTGGAAGAATCCACACCAACGCACAGTCGTGCACATCCACAACCACAACCACAATGGAGAAGACTGTACAGAGGGAGAAGAACAACACGTGGGTGTTGGAGTCATGATACTCCATGCAGAATCGCCATTCACAGCAACGCCACCAGTTTGATCAATCCCCACTTATCGTCTCCGTTCTCCCCACGAAACTCAATTTTACCAATACCGAAATGTGGAGAAGCGATCTGGTTGGTTGCCGAAACACGTCATTCACCAGTTCATACAGCTCATACCAACGGCGAACATTTTGCTGTCCACACACAAACACTCAACCAGGCCCGAACAAGGCAAGAGCAATGATACAACAACACCGGTGAGTGGGGAGAGGCTGGTCTTGTGTGGTGATCCCAATCCCAATTCAAATCACATACCACATACCAAGCAATGGCAGAGTGGCAACGCAAAACTCCTCACCATGCAGATCAGTCCATGGATGCCATCACATCAAGCAACACAAACCAGCACGATACTGCCTTATGCCGGTCCGAACCATGGACATCCTCCTGATCGTGCCATCCTTCCTCCTCTTCTCTCTCACCATGTATTCATACTCGGACAGATGCGCACGTCTCATCATCCCCACAGACAACCTGCACATGTTCGAAGTATGCACATGCAACCCAGTAGTCCAGCAGCTTTCATGATGATGGAGCATTGACAGGGAACAGCAGCTTGAGCACCATCACCAATCGTGGGACACTTGAAGACCAGCTACTCTGTGTACCTCGCTTTTTGAGTCTGAGTATGACGTACAGTTGTGACGGGCGACTGTGGAAGCATCCTCAATTGCAACTGCAAAACCGAGAACAGAGACCCGCACACAGTGACAGCCTGATGGCAATGCGACGTCTCGCGTGCTTTCTTCCATCGTTGTCATCGTCATCGTCATCATGGTGATACGGATCCAATCATGCAAACCAATACCATCTTCGCCATGCATACCATGCATACCATGCACCCTCCGCTCTGCAGTTGCTCTGCAACCAGTTTGCTCCATCTTGTTTGGTGAAAATGTGAACTGTTTGAGTCGTGACGGGCCCGTTGTCTTGTTGTTGTTGTTCTCTTGGGTACTTGTAGCGCAATGATGATGATGTTTGCGGATTTATGGGGTTTTCTCCGAGAACCAATTAACAGTTGGAATGGGCAGGATAAGTCATTCACGACCAGCACGCCCAACTGTGCATCTCGTGTTGTTGTTGTTCTTTGTGTGGGGAGAAGCCCATGTGGTTTTTGAAACGTGCTATTCGTGGTTGGGCGTGAGATCATTGGAGTTGTGTTGACGAAAGACTGATAGAGGCTTCTGATTGGCCATCAAGGATGGACGTGGCAACGAATTCATGACAAACCGGTGTTCCTGTTTCCAAACGTTCAGTGAAGCTCACTTTCACCACACAACACCACAACTTCGCGTGCTTTGCGAGTGCTCGCTGCTTGTGGCCTCACGTGTATTTCCTGTGTGCCGAACAAGACCAATGCTTGGGGATGGAAGTGTGGTTGAGACTGCTCCAGGGCGTTGTGTTCTCTGCACTTCATGACTGGAACCTGTATGACAGATTGCGGAGGTTGCCTCTCCTGAATCGGCAAGCTGGCACCTTCTTCATCCTCTTGTGATGTCTGTGGGAAAGCAAAGCAAAACAAAGCGGATCAACCTTCCTCTCACAAAATACAAATCCATCCACTCCGCAAACCGCAACAGCAACAACTACAACAGCAACAACAACAACAACAACAACAACAATCAAGAGAATACAGCCGCTCCACACACACACACACAACACAATCCAACAAGGGCATCCAACAAAGAAGAACAACAATAACACTAACCGCAACCGCAATGACAGCATACAACAACACGACGACACTCATCACACTCACGCTGCTGTGTCTGTGCAACTCAATCACAAACTGCCAAGCGTGGGTGACACACAACACACCATCGGCGTCAACAACATCAACCACACACACACGACAAGGACCGCCGCCAGCCGCCACGGCAACTCACATCAATCCACAGCAAACGCACGTCCTCGTTCTCCCAGGCTTCGCAACCGCAGCCAGCGACTACGTCGATGACCTTGTTCCCAACATCGCACAGCAAGCCATCGACGCTGGATGGTGGAGCAACGACAACAACAACAGCAACAACAACAGCAACGATGACGACATGACCAACGCAATGGATCACATCCACGTCCTGCCACTCCAGCGACATGATTGGGCACAGACCATTGCATTCGGCATATGCGATCTCGACTTCATGACCTTCAAGGCACCAGCAACCAACTGGGCGTACCGATGGTACCTTCAGAAGGTGGCCAAGGAGGTGAAGAGAATCCAGGATGTCGCCAAGGAGGAAGGCACGACCGCCAAGATCATCCTGGTGGGACACTCCGCCGGTGGCTGGCTCGCAAGGTGAGTTTGGCGCCGCTTTACTCCTGTACGACTGATATTGTGCGACTGCTACTGTGCGTGCTTCAGGGCTCTGCTCTACTCTGCTCTTCTCTACTCCATTCATTTCACTCACACTATCAACACTCGCGTTCTCCCTCCACACATCATGCATCATCACATTCATCATTCGCCTCCTTCCAACCAACAGAGCCGCTGTCGGATACGGAATGGATGACACCAACGGCAAGGATCTGCAGATTGACATCGACAGCATTCTGGGAATCGTCACGCTCGGGTCTCCCCACATCCCATGCCCCAAGGGCTCCGTCGACATCACCGGCGGTGCACTCCGTATCGTTCACGACACCTTCCCAGGTGCCTTCTTCAACGACCGTCTCTTCTACGTGTCTGCTGCCGGATCTGCATTGAATGTCGAGCAGCAGCAAGCGCACATCCCTTCCCCAAACACCATCACCTCACAGCCAGATGCTGATCACATGCTTGCGTACCAATCGTACAAGTTGCTGTCCGGTCAAGGACACCAGGACGGCGATGGCATCGTCCCTGTCCCGCTTGCGCACCTGGAGGGTTCCAATCTTCAGATCACCTTGGACAACGTGTACCACACCTCCATGCTGCAGAATCAGCATCAGCATCAACATGAGCACGATCAACACACATCTCCCACATCCGAAGCCTCGGAATCGAGATGGTACGGATCGAAGGAGATCGTCCAACAATGGTTCAGTCCTGTTCTGCACAAGGTGCTGCCAGCGATGATGGTTCAGTAGCTTGCTTTCCTGCGCTTAGACTTGAAGTCGCAGATGCAGTTGCAGCCAATCGCTGAGCGAGTGCGCAACCTCGAATACCATCCGCAGTACCTACACTGCCCGTCTACAACAGACACACAATTTTCACCATACACAAACATATCATACAATAGAATACCCCACAATAGAACTCCATACAAGAGAATACCATGAGTGTACGAATGATGATGGTCGATGCGTCCACTACACTCATGTGGACGGCAGAGATCCTGATTTGACATCATTCCGTTTTGGCCAATTCTACGATCACACAGGAATGCTCAACTGAACTCCATCGTTGCATCCGTTGATTCGAAGCTGGATGCTGCCTCGCTCCCTGTATTGATAGCGCATAAAACTTCAGATTGATGGATGCCTTCGAACATGCTTCATCCAGTGGTTCAATGATGTTGCTCGGATGAAATACGCACAAGAGAGAGGAGTTGGAGAGGCGATTTGATGGTTGTGACGGATCTTTGTGGATGCTTTTATCGACTCATTTGAATGGATCACGCACTTCGATCATGGAAGTTAGGGACTCATTTGCACACGACCAAACAAGAACAAAAATGGCGCGCAACATCACCAAATTTGTGGTTTCTCTTCTTGTTCGCCAGAATGGCAGACGCAAGATGAGACAAAGGCTGAAACGGTGGGGACGGCATGAAGAGGAACGGACATGGTCGTGCGGTGTGGTGTGGGACGAGGAAGGCAGATGAAGGCGGAATGAAGTGCCACTGCTATTGATGAGCGCCGATGAAGCGCGGCGTTGCCAATGATGACCACATGACAGTCGCGTTGACAGACATCCATCGAACAGTGAAGAGAAGAGAAGAGATGAGGTATGAACGTAACCGAGCATGACGGGACGTGATGGGACGACAAGCAACGGCCATGATCAGGAGAAGGTGATGCGAGAGAGAGACATGGAGAAACACAGAACACAGCATTGCTCCTGCAAGCATGCCAGCAACGCATTCAACGATCTCATGACGACTCCATCACCACGAATGAAGTCACGATGATCACGATGATCACGATGATCATGATGTGAACTTCCACAGACACAGCTCATACCACCATGGTCAGCGGCATCATCAATATCAGGTATTGCACAACGAGGATCGATGGTCGGCAACCGACATCGCAGAGTCAAGAAGACTGCGGATGTGCAACACGAACCACATATGCTGGTCGTCGGCAATACTGCAGCAACCGCGGTTGTTCGACATGCTCCATAGCAGGATACAACACATCTGCACGAAGCAGAGAAGCTCTGCAAGCGTGCCTGCATGTCGAGCATGTC
Organism: Craspedostauros australis; assembly: GCA_026770025.1. Lineage (NCBI taxonomy): Eukaryota > Bacillariophyta > Bacillariophyceae > Mastogloiales > Achnanthaceae > Craspedostauros > Craspedostauros australis. The sequence goes on from JAMXDE010000022.1 coordinate 729,553, forward strand.
GAGCATCCATAGATGGAGGATGCTTCCGCATGGCCAGCTCACGGTTGCCAACGCCGGTATTCGTACTTGGCACTTGATCAAGTGTCATGGGTTTGACAACACACACACAGAGACAGACCAGGAATTCGGAAAGCAATGATTGCCGTTGCCGATGAATCCAACATCAGTTCTGCCATGGAGGCAATCATTGCATGCCAGGCGACGATAGAGGAGAGGATTGGCAAAAATGACCAGCTTGTTCCCCGCAATCTACATCCAATGGAAATGAGAACATCAGGCAACCGATGTCATGAGTACCACACAGCATGTTCAACGAGTCACCCCCAATGAAGTCCCTCAAGGGCACAGCAGTGCGTTGTGAAGGCTTGTAGCCATCAACACATCAGCAGATTCGTGGCACAAGTTCCAACGCGCCGCCTGAAACGTAGCGAACTGGAATGGATGTTCCTGCTCTACCTTGGGAGGACATGTGTTGCGCTTCGCATCTTCCTCATGCACTCTTTGCCTTCCCCAACTGTTGCGGTAGAATTGGCTTGCGTGACCTGTGTGGCAGTGACATCAGGCAAGAATATCGGACTTGATTCCGAGTGGAAGGGGTGTCTGTTTTACTAGTTGCTCATCTGTACGTACATCAGCCAGAGACGTTGGCGATGAATCTGCTCAAGGCTCGGCTGTGCTGATGTTCCGTACTCCTCGCTAGTTCACCATCGCACCAACATCTATCGGATCTTCCCATCAGGTCGAGATGTCACAATACCGGACCAACAACATAACACTCTGGCGATTTTAGTATGCAGCAGAATACCATCCACAACACTACGCACAGCAATCGCAAAACAAGCACAACCTGCAAATCAACCTTCGTTCTTTTCACTGAATGCAAGCAAAAGGGTTGAACTAATGAATGGCTCGACATGTGCGGCGTGCCATTGAATGGATCACTGATCATCTGCTTGAATCATTGTTACTAGTACTACTCTGATTCCTCATCTATTTCATCTGATTCATCTTCTTCATCGCATGACATGCTTGCTCATCAGTCTGCTATTGCTGCTGTTGTTGTTGCTTTAGTTCTCTTCCTCAGCTGTGCCGTCGCTCTCAGCCACCCTGGAGGAGGTGATGGAACGCACGAAGCGCAACAGCGCGACGCGATCCATGTACGAATCCACCTGCACAGCACCCTCGTCTTCATCCACAACCTTGTACAACTCCATCATAGACATGCCACCATATTCATCATCACCTCCATCGGTCACCATTCCCTCACTGCAAAGGACATGAATGCCTCCCATCAGTTGAGGATGTTGAAACAACTTGCCGAAATCTCGACGAGCGAGTAAAGTCTGCATGTTTTGAGCTGCCATCCTTGTTGCCACGTCTTTCAGCAGTGCACAGTTATGCTGATCGGCGAATATCAATGCATGCACCATGGTGTCCTGTGTGAGATGCTTGCGGGCCAACTCCGCTTCAAGAACAAGCTTGAGTCGCCAGAAGCTAAACTCGTTCGCCACAAGGATCAACTGTTGCAGATCGTCCTGTCCATTGAAGGAGAGGGGTGACTGGTCCATGCTATCAGGATCAGTGGTGTCATGGGTGTTGCCATGGGTGTTGTCATGGGTGTTGTCATGGGCGTTGCCATTGGCGTTGTCGTCGAAGGATATCTCACCTGTGTAGATGCATTGGAGGACATGTCGAACGTGTTTGGGTTGAAATTTGGGAAGAGGGACAGTTGCTTGGATGGAGGCCGCACCGTCATCAGCGTCGTCATCAGCGTGCTGACGTTGGATTCCGGAGTCGAGCAATGTCTGAATGGATGGGACGGTGACCATGAGGACTCCACTGTTTGCCTTGATCGGTTGTTGTTCCTCGCCTTCTCCGCACAGGAAGATGATGTCTGCCTTGGCTTCGGTGAGAACAGCGGTGCGACGATCTTGACCGATGCTCATGTTGGTCGTTGTGCAGACTTGAGAGATGGTGTGGTTGGATGGTGTTGTAATGATGTTCGTGTGGTTTTGTTTGTGCATTTGCAGCTGCATCTGCAGTTCTGAGTTGCAGTGAACGAGACTGTTGATGATCGATCTCATCATCTTGATTTGATGGTTCGCTTTGATCACATCGATGGGTGTTTTGTTGTCGCTGTTCTTGATGTCGATACTGGCGCTGGTTGATTCGATGAGGTACTCCGCAGTCTCTACCTTGCTGGTGGAGCATGCGCAGTGAAGGGGAGTGTGATATCCGTAGTTGATGCAGCTAACATCAGCTTTGCATTTTTCAACGAGGTACTTGACGCACTCCAGGTGGCCGTTGTTGCATGCCCAATGAAGGGGAGTTGAGCCATACGCATCCTTGACCTCGTTGACATCACCTCTTTGGTTTTGCTTCGTCCATTCTTTCAACACCGAAAGGTCACCCCCCTTGGCAGCGCCAAGGAGCTGTTCGTTCGAAACAATCGGCATGTTGAGATGATGGTCGGTGGTTGTTGGATGATTGCAAGTTGGATGAATGTTGAACAGTGGTTGGGTTGATGTTGCGCAGATATTGGCTGATTGGTTTGATGCTCTATGGTACTGTATGATATCGTGCCTCTCTGTATGAGATGGAAGACGTTGATTTTATGGTCTAATTTCGCCAGCGCTCGCATGTACGCGCCTTTGGTATGCGCCTTGTGTTGTTGTCTCGATTCCATGGTTGTCTCGCTTTCTCTCTCTCTCTCTTTCTTCAGGTTTTTCTGCGCTTGATGTCTCTCCTTGTCTTCATCTCTCGATCGTTCCCTGGTTTCGATACCAATGTCATGCACTCATGAAGGAGGGCCATCATAGTGTCAGACAGTATCGTGGAAGGATGGTGCATGTCCTTGTTGTTGTGTTGAGGTTTTGTTGAGCCGAACATCAAGCGGAGATGCGAACGGGAAGGATGATGGGTACCGTGGGAATTCCCAGCGGAACCAGTTTTGTGGACAGCAAGAACACAGTGAGAAAAAGGAACCCTCGACTAGTACGACCATTATGTGATCAATGTTGTTGTTGAAATGTCCGGGTGCTGTAGACTTGTTGGTAAAAGTAGACTGTTTCTGTTGAGGGTTGGTAACCTTTTCTCTGTCAGAATTATGAGCTATTCTATTTCCGATTCTGCTCTCTCTCTCTCTCTGCTGCTCTGCTTATCGTGATCTCGTGTTGTACATCAGCCACTCTGCTGATCTTATCTTGTGTATCCATGTTGCTTCCAGCTATGGAGCAATCCCATTCGTACTCGGAACCATTGGCGCATTCATCTGTGATTCTATCTTGCTCACAGATTGCAATGTTGATGTTCCGAATCTGAACACATAAGGACACACATGGGGAGTCCTCCAATGTCAAGGTGTTTGCAAGTGTCATGTTCAATCTTGCATTCTGCACACTGGGGTAAAGTATTGAGACCACTACATTCGGTCACAGTTTCGGTCGTGGTACAGACACACGATTCATCTGACCTCTGTGAGTTTTCAGTCTCGATCCGAGTCCCGCCTTCGTCTGGTCGGTGACGTCATGCCAAATCTCGACATGTTGTTGTCACAAAAAGAAGCACATCGAATGTGAGGGATCATCATTTGTGGCGACGCGTTGATTCGAATTGTTCGTGCAATAGTTTCATTGGTCCAATTTGACAACTATGACTTCGCTTCATGTGGACGCGCCAAGATGTGTGCCGAATCTGTGTGTTGGAGAAACACTCCATCGGCTTCTTGTTCGAGTACAACAGGTCCTCGCTCATCAACGCAAGCCACAAGGACAATCACAACCGCATTCATTGGAAGCCATGAGGTAGTCGTAACACGGGAAGTCCAGTCTGTGGCGCGGCTCGTTGAGGCCGCACCTGGACAATGCGCGATGCTTTACATCCACTCAACGTGAATAGAGGCAATGGGTTGGACGACCGTTCCCAACAAGTTTGGCCAGCGATTCATCCACGCTCCTGATGATGGAGGAATGGGAGAGGACGACCCTGCTTCCACATGCACATACTCCGGCGCTCCATCACTCATCCGGTTTTGATGCGTCGATCTTGCTTGAAAAGAAGTGGGCGTGATCCATTGTAAAGAAGAGGGAAAGCGACACCCTTCACATCAGCCAGTCCGAGAGTCAATGCACTCCAACAGTCACCAGACGTTTCATCATCGTCGCTGCTGCTGCTGATGCTGCTGCTTATGATGATGCAATCCCACTCTCGTTGCAAAGGATGGCATTACTTTGCCTCACTTTGAAATAAAAAAGAGGCATTCCTTGGGACTTCCTGTGAGAAACATCTGCAACTACAACAACACCCAAACACTTCGACGTCTCAACATGAAGCTCGTCGCCACCACCGTCCTCATCTCTGTGATGGCATCTGTCTTTACTTCATTCATCGACGCTGTCGGCAACATCTGCGGCGTCCATGCCAACTTCGGAATTGGTCGAGTACAAGGTCCATCGTTGGGAGACTGCATGGTACGATGTATTGAAGAACAGCCCGCACAAGTCCTGCTGCATCGTGGACAAGTGCGTGATCGTCCATGACCCACCTTGGTGCAGATGCGTGTGCGATCGAAGCGAAGCAGACACTGCACCACGTCCGCATCGCCATGCATGCAAGCGCGATGGAGAGGGGAGTTCCCATCATTCTTTCCCGGGGGTGTTGATATCGATGGTGGTAGTTGCTTGGCCGAGCAGAAGCGCGGGAGGCATTGTATCATATCTCTTTGGCCATGCATGATATGCAAGCAGCATTGAGCAGAGTGTCGCCAGGCTTGGGCTGGATGTTGAGCTCAGTGATGGTAGAGCACTCGAAGGTATTGTATGGCACCACATTTCTCCATCAGGCATGTGAGAGTCGTTGGACCATCGCCTCCACCGTTCCACAATTTATGGAGAGTGGCGCGGTGGAAGCATCGCCTCGGGATCGTGCGGGTGACACTGCTCTGCAATGCATTTGCGCACCCAATGGCAGAAGTCGCGAGCAAGATTGTGGGAAATCGTCTGGGGAAGTTGAATCTGGTGTTTGAATCGAGTAACGTGAAGGTGAATTTGAACATGGGGAACAATGAAGGAGACTCTGTGCTTCACTGTGTGGTCAAGGGAAATCATGCAACACTGGTCGAGTATCTGATCACGTTGGAGGAAGAGGTGATGTGATCGTTCGCACCTGATGGATGTCCAAACGTACGGTACCAATACCCATCACTTACGTGGTTTAGCACAACATGTCGAAATAGAACATGATGAAAACAACCAACCACTCCGAACGAAGTTCCTCAGCTTCGCAGAATCAAGTCTGGCGAGGGCAGACACGCTTGGCGTTTGTGAATTATCTCCAATTCTCTCTGTGTGGTACGGGTATGGTATTATACTACACATACTATTACGAGTACTCTTCGAGTTATGATCCTTCCTTGCGTAGGTGTCGTCGCCCACGTATGGTTTGCCTTCTATGTTCGTTGCAATAGCCGTGCAACTTGGAGTCGTTCGATTCAAACACAAACGTCAGTCCAGTCCACCGATCGTGATGGCCAATGGCGCCAACCATGGATGTCAAGGAAACGCTTCGCAAGGGCAGTGGCAACAAGATGAAATGAGATGAGACGAGGCAACAACCAACAACCGGAGATCGGATTGTGCTGCCATACTCTCCGTGTCCTACATTGCGCGACGATAGGCTTGCTGCCGACCAATTGAAAGAGGAAGAACGATCATGGCTCCGTTGGTCCCACCACTCATGTGGATCTTTGGGTTGGCGACCACGCCAGGATGGTCCGATCTGGAAACGATCCTCCCGGCGACGCCTGCGCCCATCTACGACAGCCTCGAGGCCGTGCAGACGCGGGCATCTGAGGATCCCCGGCCCGTGCTGTTTCGGGACCGCCAGGGCCTGAATCCCTACTGCCAGCAGGTGTGGCTGGGCCTGGAAGCCAAGGGCATCGATTACGTGACCGTTCTGGTGGACGACGACAGCGGCGATCTGCCCAAGATCCAATGGCCGGACGGCACGCTGGACGCCGGCGATTCGCTGTCCCTGCTCAAATCGATCCAAACGAACTACCCCGAGGACGGCCCCGATCTGTACAAGCGCATCTCCAAGGCCGTCGACAACGTCGGCTGCAACATCGTGCGTTTCCGCGGCGTCTTTCCGCGCAACACGGACGACGCGATGCACGCGCCTTTTCTGTTCCGCGATGGCGAGCTCGTGCCCAAATCGAATCACATGGTCAGCTTAGAAGAGACCGACGAGGTGCTGGAGGAGTACGATGACGGGCCGTTCCTGTGCGGCGACTTTCTGAGCGCCGCCGATATTGTGTGGGCGCCATTCTTGGAACGGTACGCGGCGCAGCTGCCGTTGGTTCCTTTGGATGATATGACGGTGGCGCCGGCGGCATTGCGCCCACGGTCCGATGCGTACGAGGCGATTGTGGAATGGTGCGAAGCGATGGAAGAGCTGGTGCCGTCGTACGTGTGCCGCATTGGAGGCGATCGGTACACGTGGGAAAGGACGTTCGTGGAGGCCGTGAAGGACGGTCTCGTCCCGGCCGTGAAGCTGCGCAATCCCAGGAACCGCAATTATGCCGTGCGCAACGAGCTGCGCAAGAAGCAGCAAACGATATGGTCGTCGTATATCTCGGACAGACCGTACCTGTGTGCGACGCCGGAAGAGGAATGCGTGGCATTTCATATTCGCAATCGGCAGGCGCTCGTGTCCGATATCTCGGACGGCGCGGGCTTGACGCAGGATGAGGCCGATGAGGCCGTTCGCGAAGTGCTCGGCACTTTGCTGTCCATTGCGAAGTCCGGCAGCGACGATGAGGCAACCGCCGTGCAGGAAATGTCCGAGGCTGCACGGGTCGTGGCCGTTGCTCTGGACGAGCGCATGCGGGCGCCCCGCGATGTAGGCATCCTTCCAGCGTCGACGCTGCGGCATCTGGTCAACACGATCCGGGCGCAGTCCTGAAATGGATGGTCCTCAGTTGTACGAGAGTACTCGTGCGCAGAGTAGAGTGGTATGATGGTGCATCGAGGAGATACTGTAGACAGTAGCACAATCGAGGCTTCGAGATGCAGCTTGCTTACAATCGCAATCATTAGAGTAAGTTGGAACAAAGTAAGCAAAGGTTAGAGTGATGAAGGGAAGCAGGGTGCTGTGCAGTATGGCGTCTCCAAAGAGAGACAAAGGGAGAGCGAAGAAGACGGGGTTGCCTGTCTCTCTATGAGTGGTCGGTACTATTATGATCTACTCGTAGTCGTATGGTAGTAAGTCTAGCTCTATTCTTCATGATGGATGACAAATGTGTCCCCAAATCGATCGGAAGATTGCGATGTTGCATCCGATGACAAGATGACAAAGACGCTGTGAATGTTCCACCAATGCGCCAATGCACCAATGCTCAAAGCGCAACTGAACAGCAAATGGAGGATGAAGATGTGAATCAGAAAGACACATCACTCCACATTAGAGAATAGAGTTTAATAGAATAGAGTAGAGTAGAATAGAATAGAGCACCATCGCGTACTTCATAGCGTAAATACACGATCACTCGCACTAGCACCAGCAACCAGCACAAGACCATCGACCTTGGCTTGATTCCACCACCGGCGGCGGCAGTGAACTGCAGACGCTGCACTCCAACTGCGGGCGCCACGATGCACAATCGCTTGCGAAAGGCCAGTCGCACAGCGCCACGCAGCAACGGCTTCGCGCCTTCCCCCGCAATCCACCACCCCAAGCGCCGACGCGGACATGGAGCTGCTGCTGCGAAGACCGTTGCAGCGATGCTGGTGGTCGCTAGCATGCTCGCTTGCGCCGTTTATCACTCGAACACCGATGCAGGTGGAGGACAGTCTCAAACCGACGCTCTCGTGGATGATCGGGCTCAACGCAACTTCGGCCAATGGCTGCTGCGATGGATTCCCGATCGGCGCATACCTGCCACGCCCACATCACGAGACGGACCGAACGATGACAAGCTCCATGCCATGAATGCAGCGATCGTCCACAACGCCGATGCCTCCCAACCAACGTGGGTGCTGAATCCGGACCTCCTGCCCTACCTGCACAACGATCCCTCGGATCCCACGCACCGCTTCACGAACGCGCTGCTCGCACCCAGAGGACGCCATCGATCCAAGATCTCTTGGCATGGCGTCTATTTTCGGATTTCGCGGCGCGCGCAGTTGCGATCCGGGGGTGGTTTCCTGCAGGACAGCGACGCCGGGATGGACTGGGAACGCGAGTGTGACGAGCTGATGACGAGGCACGGCATCGCAGCGGACTCCGACCTGCCAGGTCCCAAGATGGATTATACCGGCGCGCGGCATTATGCTTACACTTATCCTCGCGTCGACGTCGATGTTGCAGCCAGCAAGCAGCGTGCTCTGGATGGAGCCTATCCGCCGCTGCGCCCGCTGCACGAGATCATGAACGATTGGCCCCAGGACGAAATCGACGCCCCGCCTTTGCCGATCCGCGAGGATCTGCAACACTTCGATTTCCAGGACAAGCAACAGCTCGAGCTCGCCACGTGGTACCGCGATGAGGCGAAGCTCCCGTTCAAGCTCACCAACGTGCCGGATCTGCAAGAGGCCGGATTCAAGTGGACCGATCACTACCTCACGCAGCAATTCGATTCCTTGGGCGCGCGCACCAGCGAGGGCACGCCCACAACCAGCGGCAAGTGCCAGGAGTCGAGGAACAACTTCTTCGTCTTCTTCCAGGCCAATCTCTGGGATGTTGACACGATGGGCATCCCGCCGACCAGAAACAACGACTGGACGTTCAGACGATGGTCGAGGCACTCCCGCTACGCCGACGCCACCGGCTTGCATCCCGAACAGCCTCACTTCTACTGGCAATCGGGCGTGCCCGCCGGAGAACGCCACGCCCCATCGCAAGATGCTTGGACCTTCGTGTCGCGCGATCTGCCGCTGCTCAGCAGCCCCGACCCCACATTCGTGTCGCCGCGTCCGGACGAGCAGAAGGGCATCCAGTGCCGCTTCGGTGAACGCGGCGTCACGGCTGCCATCCATTACGATGGCGGTCAGAACATGGTGGCGATGATCCACGGCGCGAAACGATACGTCCTGGCACCGCCGAACCAATGCTCGAAGTTCGGCATCGTCACGACGCATGATCATGCGCTGTTCCGTCATTCCATCCTCAATCTGGGCCACTTGAAGGATGAGGTGTTGCGGCACGCCGATATGCCCGAACAGGAACGAGAGTGGTTGCGGCATTCTGCTGGTCATGCGCAGGCGGTCGAAACGGTCCTCAAGGCAGGCGAGGTGCTGTTCATCCCGTCGCATTGGTTCCATTACATCATCTCGCTGCAAAAGAACGCGCAGTGCAACGTCCGAAGCGGCGTGTACGCGGACGGTTCGACGACGTTTGGTGGGCAGCGGGATATTCTGGCGGATTCTTGTGATAAATTGGCCTCCTAAGCATTGGAGTGCGTGTGGGGCGTCTGAGCGGGCATTGTGTGTGAAGAAGGATGAGGATGGCGATGGATGACATCCATGCTCATGGTGGATGGGAGCTTCTGAAACGGGGAGCAAGCAGAGATTGGCCAATGCGACACAACGTTGGCAACACGTCACTTCGCGCTTGACCTTATGACGTGGCCATCACGTCCATCAGCAGAATAGAATAGATAGAGCAGGGCAGAGTAAAAAGAATCAATTCAATGTTTATTTCCGTTTGATCTTGTGTTATCCCCTTTGACTGCTGCCGATCATCCGTGTTGGTCACGGAGGACAGAAAATGAAGGAACTGCACGAGGTGCTCCAACCATCTTCCACTCTTTGGGTGTGACCATCATCGTTCGCGTTCTCGCACACTTGCACAAGCACACGTGTGTGCTGGAGTAGATGTTAGCAACGCTTCTGCTGCTCTGTTGGTGGTGCTGATGTGTTGGTGTTTGATGTTGATGCTGATTGCGCCGCAACACAAGAATCGCCTCTGATCCTCTGCCGAGGGTGCTGTTGTACTCGTGTGGAGGAGGCGCCTTTTTCTCTCACGGTCATACTCACATCACATCACATCACATCAGCGGCAGGGCATGGTTGCGTGATGCCTGTGCGCATGCGTCTCTTCACCTCTTGCTTGCACAATTGATCGACCGATTAACCTCTTCATTGATTGATCGATCGATTGGCCAATGCTACCGAAGCCGGCGTTCACTTAGAACGACGCAAATAGGTCCTGCTCGGGCGGAGTGAGTGGTGCCTCCTTGGAGACTTCCCTTTCTTCCCGTGAAAAGTCCTCGAAATGAGATGCGTCCAGTGGATTCTTGATGTTCGGGATCCACGGTGCCTTAAGTTCGTACCGGAGCAGAGCATCGAAGTCCATGGGCGCGAACCATTGATGCTCCTTCACGTCGTGGTATCCGCGTGAAAGATTTCCCAGTCGTGACGACTGGCGACGCACAAGCAGCTGCTTGATCAATGATTTGGCGTCCTCGGACACGGCTGGCGGGCATGAGTACTTGACCATGACGATGCGCTTGAAGAGGGAGACCTGGTCGGTTCCGTAGAAGTAGAACGGAGATCTTCCGACCAGCATTTCGTAGATCAGGACACCGAAGGACCAGTAATCGACAGCCTTGTCATGACCCTTCGACATGATGATCTCTGGCGCCAGGTACTCTGGAGTTCCGCAGAGCGTGTACGTCTTGTCGACGACCACCTTGGCGAATCCAAGATCGACCATGATGCAGTATCCCCGGTTGTCGATCAGCGCGTTTTCCGGCTTCATGTCTCGGTACACAATGTTGCGCTCGTGCAAATGTCCCAGTGCTTCCAAGATGCAGGCGGCGTAGAAGATGGAGGCCGAGTTGGTGATTCCATCGCGCTTGTCGGTGTGCACGACGTTGAAGAGCTCGCCTCCCTGAATCAGCGGCAGGAGGAGGTACAGGTTGTTCTTGTCCTGCATCGACGAGATGAGTCCCAGGATGAACGGATGGTCGATCTGGTTCATGATCTGCTTCTCTCGGAGCACTCCCTTGACCTGGTTGGCCTGGATGAGCTGGCGCTTGGAGATGGTTTTGAGGGCGTACGGAGTTGGCTCCTTCATGGCTCGGTCAGTCACCAGCCACACCCTACCGAATGCGCCTGTGGTTGCCGTCATTGTATGTGTGATGCGTGAATCGTTCGTCCATGAGTTGAGTTTCATCAACGCGGTGTATCGGCATGTAGCAGAAAACAAAAATATTGCAGAGTTTGATTGTGTTTGGTGAGAAATTGGAGCAAATGGCAAAACAGCGATTCCAAGAGCCAAGGCATGTGCAACATGACACAAATGCGGCACAACAGTGTACCGCAGGTTCTGGTACAATCTGCCAACCGAGGAAGCGACGCAAATACCACGAAGCAATTGCGCGGTAGAGCAGAGAATCATCATCGGATGTGTGACACTATTCATCACTCCTGACGATGACACCACTATCTCGTCATACCGTACGGACAAGCAGACAATCGACTTACCCATTCCCAAAATTCGGTGTCGCTTCAGTGCATCGAGCGTGATGTCCGTCTTCATTCGCGATGGTCGCCAGCGGATGTTCTCGCCCAAACGCTTGACGGTGCCGATGACGGTCTTGATGTCTTCGCGGCTGAGCATCCACACGGTGGTGTCTTCCTCACAGACGGCGGCGGACCCCTTGGACTTGTTCTTGATGGCCTTTTCGCCGTAGTAGTCTCCACCCTGCTTCGTTTGGCTGTCTTTCTGCAAGGTCAACTTCCCCTCCTTGACGATGACGATGTTCATGCGTCCTGGGATGGTGTCGCCCTTGGAGTACTTTTCCTCTCGCAGACAGGTGACCAGTTGGTCGTACTCGATTTCCCGCAGCGACGAGTTGGCGAAGAGAGGCACGCCCTTGAGGAATCGCTTCTTGTAGCCGTGGCCAAGGATGACCTCGAGGCTGCCGATGGTCTGCTCGAATGTCTCTCGGTCAATGGCGAAGCACTCGCAGTCGGTGATGGCAGTAACGTTGGCGGCGCGGGGTTCGCCTGTCATGAGAGCACGCTCACCAAACCAGTCGCCTTCCTCGAGGACCTGGTCGACGAATTTGGAGTCTCCCATTCCAATGTCGTGCACCTTGACGGATCCTTCGTTGACGATGTAGAAGATGTCTCCGACATCGCCCTTGTTGACGATGCGCTCACCCTTGCTGAATTTGAGAGTGGTGAGGATGGTGACGAACTTGTTGACCTGGGTGCGGTCGAGGTCCTTGAGGAGGGGGACCTTGGCAAGGAGGGATTGCAGGCTGGCCTCATGGTCCTTGGCCTGACGTGCAAGCAAATGGCGGAAGGTGAGCTGATCGACCTTCCAGAGCTCGACGTCGGTCTCGGCCTGGCAGGTCGCCGCGCGTGGGGCATCGTAGAGAAGTGCCAACTCGCCGAAGCTGGCGCCGCGCGCGCAGCTTCCTACATGCTTGTCGTCGGCGATGAATGCGACGGTTCCGGACTCGACGATGTAGAAGAAGTCCCCGACGTCACCCTGCTGAATGATGATCTCGTCCTTCTTGCCGGACTGCTTCTGCATGGCGTTGATGAGGAGGGTGCGTTCATTCTCGGTGAGGTCCGAAAAGATGAAGTTAGTGCCCAGAACTTCATCTAGGAAGTTGATGCCCTCGATGGATTTTGGGTAGGAGGGTGCGACATAGTCTGCGGAGAAGTCTAGAGGCTGCGCGCGGATGGTGGCGCGATTGCGTTCAACGCGGGCCTTGGCGGCCTTGGACTGCTGCTGGATCTTGTCCTCGCGCTCCTTGATTTTCGTGCTGTCGCCCTGGTTCGTCATGTCGTCTGGATCTGTTTCGTCGTTGTTGTTGTTATCGTTGTCTTTGTTGGCGGCGCTGGTCGCTGGTGCTTCGTCTGCTGGGGTGGATGTGGAGGCGGTTGCGTCGCTGGTCTTGCCTGCCTTAGTCTGCAGCAGTTGGAACAGCGAATATCGTTGGGAACACGAGTACGAGGATGAGCAGACGTACGAGCATCGGTACCGTTGCAGATGTGCATGTGAACAGGGGCGACAGTTGAGGTATTGTGTGGTCAATAGATGATGTAAGAAGTCGTAGCAGTGGAGGTAGATACGTCCCACGCAATGATGCATCACCGAGGTTTTGGTTGGGACCGACGGTGGTGGTGGTGACAACGGTGGTGACAACGATGGTGACAACGATGATTGTGGCGTACACCAAGGCCAGTCATAGTTGTGATCATCCCGTTCCAGTTGGATGCGAGGGGCGTCATCATCGTTGCGATCGTCGTTGTTGTCGGTGTCGATGTGAAGGCCACATGTGAGAGGTCCCATTGATTGCAAGAGTCGTTGAAGGGCCAACATTTGCAAGTAGGTTCGGCGGTGGCGGTGGTGGGTTCGTTTTGGTTGTGTGGGGGCGTTCGGATCAGATGGGGGTGACAGATTGTGGATACGGATACAAACGCAGTCGCAAATGCAGTTGCAAGAGCATGCGTGTGGTAATGCAGAAGATGCAATGAGATTGGAGGGGGAGAAGGAAGGTGAGAAATCAAAATCAGTCGGTTGATCCGAAGCGCCGAATGCATCGCAGACTGGAGATGGGGCGTGATATCCATCATGTTGCTGGCTTGCTTGTTGCACGATGGGAACACCGCACCAAGTTCCAAGTGCGGTGCTCTGTCGATGCATGCGCCTGATTGCTTGCCTGTCGGCTTGGCTTGACCCGGCCGCAGTTGGATGTGTGAATCGAATCAAATCAAATTGAATCGAATCCAACCAGCCAAACAACCAACCCAGCAAGAAGCAAACGAGCAAGTAACCAGCGAACATGGCGAAAATGGCACGCCTGAGCACAGCAGCCAACTGTTGCGTGAATCATCTAGCAACATGGAGGCAACTGCCACCAACACCAGACTGGCGGCAAGCTGGCTGATGTTGCGAAGCCTCTCGCCCTCCCATCCTCATCTTGATGCGCCCGATGCGCAAGCGGAGTGATCCTCGATCATCGTATGCCCCTGCCTTGTCTCAACGCACCTGATCCTTTGGCTGTTCTTTCGTGGATTCGCTCTTCTTGTTGCTGTCGCTCGCTGCAGATTTTGCGGAAGGATCGACGCTCTTGGTATCCTTGGCTGCTGCTGCTGGCGTGGCTTTCTTCTTGCTGCTGCTTGCGCTCTTGGAGTCGGTTGCTGCTGTGGGTGCCTTCGGTGTCGATCTCTGCTGCTGCGCCTCTACTTGAACGGGTTCACTTGGCTTGCCACCGCAATTACCCATCGTCGGCTCCTCGGCGTTGTCGTATCTGTCCTTTTGTGGACACGAGCACAAAACCTTCGGGGTCTTGCTGTGTCTTGCTGTCTGTCTGCGCTTCTGTGCGTGTGTGCTGTCTTGGTTGCGCTGTCTCGTGTCATGTGCTGTACAGCGGCGTCTTGCCGCGTTGTCTGTGCCGTGGGTATGTAGTATTCGTACCACGCCTCCACATGCACCGCTGTTGTTCCAGGCGCCAACAACAACAAGAGGCAGCTGGATCTTCTGTTCTGGATGCGAACCACACACGTGCACGCGAAATGGAAGAGCAGCTGGCGTTGTTGAGGTCTCTCCTTCACAACCGCAAGTCGAGAGATCTTTCGTGTGACACTCGTCACGACAAACGGAGATAACGCTGCGGACAGCAAAAATGACCCTCAATGACCCTCGTCCGCCACGAACAACCTCTTGCCACACACGACTCAGTGAGGCGAAGGCGCGGTCCCGTTCTGTTGCATTTGCATGATTCAATACGGGATCAGTCATGCCTATTCAAGTCTACGAGTATGTAATTCTATCTAGAGAAATAGAACGTGCGAGAGCGTGAGAGAGAGAGACCATGGAGAAGAGCATGATAGATGGGAGCGAAAGCGTTGTGTTTGGTATGAATATGAACGTACATTTCTGAAGAACTATCTAATATATTCTACATTGTATGTTATGGTCAATTCAAATCTCGACTTCGCACTTGAGCTTGCGGAATAGATTCGATTTGGGATGAGTTGGATTGTGTCTGTACATTGTCGTTGGCGTGCTCGTGGAATACGGCAATTGCAAAATGAATGTACCCGTTTTTTGCCAAACTCAGCAGCAATCCGGTGATAGCTCAGTTGGCAGAGCGTTTGACTGTAGCGGGTTTCACCCTGAGGTCATCAAACGGTCACCGGTTCGATTCCGGTTCACCGGACTGTTTCTTTTTGGTCCACGTTTCAATCGTCGATACGGGCGCCAGCAGCCTGAAGAGGAAACGATCCTTGAATTGTGGTTGTCATCACTCATCTCTCTGCTGCTCTGCAACATTCTATTGTTTTTCAATGTTGGGAGCCCCCACGTCTCCGTTCCCGTTCTACGGATTGCGAAAGCTTGGTTGTCGTTCATCGTTCGGCGGTGCCCCTCATCTTTTCTCATGGTTCTTGCATACTCGTACAGTATCATGTTTTGTGGATGGATCCGGCGAAGTGTTCTGCACCCCACCGAAGGGCTGCGAACAGTTGCACACAGGTGATACCGATGACGACAGTCGCGAACAACAGAGAAGCTGCACAAACTTCTCAAAAAGCGTGCGACCGTGTGAACAAGTCCAATAGATTTGCGCCTGGCCGCATGTTGGATGTCGCGGCTCGGCGGTGCCATGTATCTTTGATCGTGCTCTGCAGCAAGGTGTTCTGGAGAGACGGCCTCCACGACCACGAAAGTACTATGTGGAGCAGCAGCAATAGTTCTCCGCATGAGAATTGTTCTCAGGCACATCGAAAGGAGGACGCCGAGGGTGGAAGCATCGTCACCTTGCGATCAATTGCGACCACAAAAGAAGTGTTCATACTCGTCGGGTCTGAAGTACTACCTCCAGGTCGCAGTTGATGCACTCACGATAACACTAGTTGTGGAGTTTTGGCCCCTTGTTGTCACTGGTTTGCTTGCTTTTGGGAGAAACGGCGATTGGATATTTAGAGCTATTGTGTGTTTGCTCTCGCTGATCCGTCTTCTACGTCACAGGGAACGTATTCCACGTCATGAGAAACGAGTCACAACAGAGGAAGAGACATCGTGTGACTCTTCCTCTGCAAGACAACGTGATGACTGTGCGAAGCAACAACAGAATGTGCCAGGCCAGGACAGCCAACAACACTCCACGTTGACCAGTATCACAATGGAAACCAGCAACATCCAATCGTCTCGGAATACGACGAAGCGCATTGGCGATCTGTACGACGCAGATGACAGTGCTTCGCCAATCACCACGACATCGTCTTCACCTTGGCTGCCAATCCTGTGAATGATGCATGCACAGCTCAGCCAATCCACTTTCTTGCCACTGTTGCTGTTTCCATTTTTCTTCTCCGATAACATGCGGTGCGCACATGATCAACTTGGTACGGTATGCATCCTGCGCAACCGTGCAGCACGATCCTCCTGCATGAATGCCAAGGCGCAAGGGACGACATCAACACAACCAAAAGTACCGATCCAGCCACGAGTGTGAAGGAGCCTCGAAGCAAATACGAGCAATAGTAAACCGCTCGTCCAAATTCAAGAGGAAAGAAACAGCATTCCAGCAAACCACAACCAAGCAAAGATCACGTGGAAACCGAAGATGCTCAACTTCAAGGCAGTTACCATCATGGCGATCTTGCTCGCCAAATGCAAGACGATCGATGCCATCCTTTGCGGCCATAGATTGATTGACCCAACCAACGAACTTCATGTTGCGATGCAGGCAACCAGACTGCTGAAGGGCGACGGCGGTTTCATTCCAAAGAACGTCAAGGGTAACAAACAGACGGGAGCACCGTCCAACAATCCAAGCAGCAATCCCAGTGTGGCACCAACCAGTTCGCCTACCAGCTCTCCTACATTGGCACCAACTGCGTTGGCCTGAATAATGACGACAACACCGACTTCTACACCAACCTTGCCACCAACTGGGGCACCAACTTCAAGGCCAACTGGGCGGCCAGTTGCCTTGCCGACCAGCAATCCAACCCTGAGGCCTACCTCATCACCGACCGACCAGCCAACAGGCGGAGCAACCAGCATGCCGACATCAGGGCCTACATCTGCACCGACAACCATCTCGTTTGCATTTGATTCCAGCATCTCCGTGGCCTGCGAGCCAGATGTTGCGCCGCCATGCTTTCCGCCGGAGGCATCCGAGCCGAAGACCATCATCTGCAATCCATCCAAGACATCGTACCGCGAGGCCGTCACTGCTGTTCGAAGCACACCAGGATTGCAGAATTACTTTGCATGCGCTGGCCTCTTGACCGAGGGGGATGCGCACAAGCTATTCAACCGATATGCGTCCAGCCCCTTGCTAGCTGAGGAGCTGAAGCTATTGTCCGCCGCTGGCACCACTCTGCTCACAGCTCTCGGTGGCGAGGACATCTACTACATGTGCCAGGACGCTGGGGCTCCAAGCTGTGCAGAGGAGTATCACTGTACCAGCGCCGACGGTTACAGTTTCATGACCATTGCCACCACTGCCTGCATTGGGTCTGGATCTTGCGACAGGATGGGACGAAACACATTGGTCCTGGCTTCATCCTGTACCAGCAAAGGGGTATGCGCCGGCATGAACTCTCTTTATGTTTCCAATTGCTATGGTCCTCACCCAACATACGGTGTCACCTTCATTGGTCAACTGGCCTGCACTGATTTTCTTTCCTGCGTCCTTGCTGGCACATACTCCTACAGAGACGCCATCATACAAAGCGGCGCCTGCGTTGGACCCTACGCCTGTGCGAGCGTTGGCTACCGCGTTGAACAGTACGGGCCCAGCCGTTCCCAGAGCCACGTCAGAATTGGGTTCAACGCATGCCTTGGTGAATATGCATGCACCGCAGCACATGCGAGCGGTTACTACGACTGCACATGCACATCGTTGCCATCACCTGCGAAGATTCAGGGCAGCTTGAGCATCGGCGACAATGCCTGCGCCGCAGCCTACGCTTGCCCGGGATTGGGATTCGGTGACTCAGTGACAACTGACATCATTGTGCCAGACTATGGCTGTGACAGCAGCGGCGCATGCTACGAATGCATGACAAAAACCAACTGCGACAGCGACGAAGTCTTCATTATCTACGATGCTGCCGTCGCCTGCCCCAAAGACGTCGATGGCGACCCAACCAGTGAAAAGAGTCGATCAATTCTGCATCAACAAAGACCAACGCCCAACAGATTTCCCAACTTTCGCCCCCTTCTCCGCTGGCAAGCGATACCCCAACGATGATTCCGACAGAGCAGCCATCCGATCTGTCAACTTTTGTTCCAACAAACTCCCCAACCATCAACAAGACCACCCTGCAGACCCTTTGCTTGAATGAGGCTGGGGAGGTTACTGCAGGCTTCACCTCCAGACAAGTCGTCCTCTGCGATGATGATGTGGGCACATGCGCACAATTCGTCAACGACAACGAGTCTCTCCCAACGAACAAGGACAGGTTTGTGAAAAGCATCTTCGGATGCGATGACGACCAAGGCAGCCGGACGTCGCAGCAACAGGCGCAGGTACGATTTGATCGCATCAAGAATGACCCCCAAGCAATCGCAGCCATCCTCACTGCTCTCGAAGGCGATGGCATCCTTCTCACTGCGAACGCCGCAAGCCTATCCACGAGATGCGGTGCTGTGGGCGGGGCCTGCCGCTGAGGAACTCTCGGTTGGACTCTCAGGGGCGACATCATCATCACCCTGGACTCATGTGCAAGTGATAGTTCCTGCGAAGAGGTTTCGAAGGATGCCATCATCCTCAGCAGCTGTCTGGGACCAAAATCCTGCAAGAATCTTGGATCTTTTTCCAGCCCTCCCAGTGCCACGGCCACCATTGGCTACCAGATCATCGGGCCAGCCGCATGAACCAGCACAAACAGCTGCGAGAATCTTGGGCAGAACATCTATGGTAACATCCGGACCCAACACGCAGGATGAAATGGCGGGGACGGCTGCAAAGGCCTTGGAATTTGCGCCGACCAGTCTCCCAGTATCGCCACACCTACGCTTGCCAACATCGACGTGGGGATGAACGCTTGTGAGGGACAACGCGCTAGTCAGAATGTTCACGCTGGCCCGTTCAAGACTCTCGGTTGTATCACCATCGGCAGTGGCACATGCTTGTCACAAGACAGCTGTAACGGTGTTGCAAACTCCAACTTGGCGGTTGATGATCTGGTCGTGGCGGCGAACACCTGCGCGGCTCCAAGCAACTGTCAGGACTGCGTGGCGACAGACATGTGCAGCGGCTCTCCTGGCCGGACCTACATCATCGACAGCCCATCCAACGACTGCCCTGGACAAAATAACGATGCATGCTCTTGAAAAATGAAATGGCAGACCGCACTCTCAGGGCGCGAACAGGAGTGGGAGTACAAACATCGCGACATGTCCACATGTACGCCCATGCTCATACGGTCGCATCTTCCGCAGCGGCAAGACAGCATGGATGCGATCCATATTCAGAACGAATGGCTCAACTCAACTCCATCGTTGCATATGGCACGATGATCGAAGAATAGAATACATGTTACAATACAGTCATGGAACAATCGTTTGCATCCTGTGCTGTGCTGCGCCTTGCCAGTTGTGCATTCTCGTACTTCCATGTGCTAGTATAGCATGATATGGTACCTTTGCCCATGACTTCAAGGGAGCATATCCGAAGATGAACCACACAACTTGACTACAGTTTCAACCACTCCGTCCAGACATCCATACGAGTGCACCTGCGTTCTTGTCGTACAACTCGTCGAGTATTCTAAACTTGTCTTGTTCGAGGCCAGCTCAGCGAGGAAACGTTATGTGCGAACTAAAACGAAGACTCGGTGATGCCACGTTTGGTTACCCAGAACGTCTGTATCTGCAGAAGGGGGCGTCCTGCGTGTTCGTCTTCAGCACGCAGACGACGGAATAGCTCATCGAATGTAACATATTATAGGAGCTGCACTAGCACATCACAACATAGCATAGTATAGCATATGAGCATGGTATGGTGTGGATTCGTTGCGCTCTACTCTACTCTACTCTACTCTACCAATACATGACGATTGTGCTAGTGGCAGCGCCGTCGGCAGGGCACGAGCAGAGATGAATGATCAGAGGATGCATCGTTGGTGTTTGTGCGACACACACCGATTGTGCTGGCGCTCCGATCGACGCAGTTGAGGCCTTGGAGCGTTTTTGTGTGTGGTTCGGATGGAAATTTTCCGACCAGAACGGCACAACACAACGTGCCGGCTCCACGACGCGATGGCTCCACGACGCACACCATTCACGACACAAAAATACGGTCCGCGTCACACAATTCACACCACTCGTCACAAAACACAAAACAAACATCACACACCACACCACACCACACCACACCACACCACACCACACCACACCACACCACACCACACCACACCACACCACACCACACATCACAATCCTCCATGCCATCAAACAGACGATGTGCACACAGGCACTCCAATCACAGGTGTGCCTATAACATATAATACTACTACTTCGATTTGCAGCTACATCTCTGCTGTGTTGGTATCCTGCTCTGCTTTGCTGTGATGCTCGTCCTTGCCAACGAACATGGCCACTTCGAATGTGTTCATGGTGGGTGCTGCTTCGGCTTTGCTGTTGTTGTTGCGAGGCTCAATGATGTCGGCTTTGCTCTTGCTGGGTTGCTTCTTTCTCTTCTCGTCTTTCTTCTGTTGCTCAGCCTCCTCGTTGGCTCTGGTTGTCGCAACGATTTGCTTCTCCAGCAACGGAATGAGGCTGCTGGTTGTTGGCAGATTCGTTTTCAGGCACTGCAGTCCACTGACAGCCATCACCTTGAGCGCATCATCGTACATACCTTTGATGTCGGGCTTGGCGTATTTGAAGTCAGCTGATTTGCCTTTGTTGTCTGTTGCAGTTGGTTTGTTGGTGGTCGCGCGGGTAGCCTCATCCTCCTCCAACACGAAGTCCGTGTGAGACACGGTAACGCCGATCTTGTTGCCCTCTTTGTCGAATTCCGTGGACGTTTGTTTCCGCACATTCATGTGCAGTCCCTTGCGCTCCGTCACAAATTCGTCACCTCCTTTTGCAGCACAAATTGCGTAGGCAATCTGATGGTGGCGAACATACGCGCTAGCCACCTTGTCCAGCTTGAATTGTTTCCAACAGGTTCCACAAGCATTCCACAATGCCTCAGTGGTAAGCAATCGGCTTCCATGGTGCTCACCTTGATACGCTGACACGTGTTTTGACATCGCTGGGAATATCGCATCGTCTTTCACATTCGTGATGGGAGAATTTGGTGGTTGCAGTCGTAAGTGCCATCCGCGACTGTCGAACTCCTCGTTGATGAATCTAAGTAGCTCCGTGTCTCTGTGTGGCCCTGCGCCATCCATCTGGTACCGAATCACCACGTTCTTTCCGGTTTCGGCCTTGATTTTGCTGGCGAGCGAATCCAGTGCGGGGAGTTCTTTTTCGCGGAAGAATTTCTTGAGGCTGTACTTCGGCTTGGGCTTAACACGATGACCATCTGTTTCCTTGCTGCCCGTGATTTCCAGTGGTTGGAAGTACAGTTCACCCTTCTTGCGAGAGATTTTCTCGGGATCAGGAAGGTGCTTGTACTTGGTCGGCGAGACCCAAGTTCGCTTGTACGTGGTCTTCTGCGCTCGGACCATGCGCCCAACACGTTCGAAGTTCACCTTATACGCCTTTCCTCCTTTCGCAAAACAGTTATTTGTTGGGGCAAATGCTGTTGATGCAATTGCCATGGTCTTGTCAATGTGACACTTGTGATGCACAGTCTGCTTCACAGGCTTAACTCCCATCTGGGGCACATGTTTGAGATGCATGCGAGCGACAATGGAGTAGAACCACTTTTCGTCCATGTGGACAAGGACAACTTGCGTATTCTCAAACAGCTCAGCTGATTCCCAGAACACACAGAAGTCCTGAGCCCAGATGTCGCGCTTTGCTGTAGTGGTGCCATTGATCAGAGGGAGTATTGTTGTAGAACGGTACTCACTGCCTTCCAATCCCATGACGAATTTGCGAATACACTTCGGACCAACGACTTGCGGGTTTCCGCTGCCTGCCAGTTTCCATGCAATTCTGTCCCACGAGATTGCGCCATTGCACCGTCGCAACACATCCTGGAGCTCAAATTGCAGGAAGGGACCACGCTCCAACCACAAATCAGCCAGCACTTTTGCGGATGCCAGCTCTTCCGGCGAAGCAGAGGCATAGGCAGAAGCAATTTCGTCGTTCTTGAACTGTTGCTCTGGATGTCGAAGACGTAGTTGTTTCTCGAAGGCTGCGCGCTGCGTGAAGTACTGTCGTTGCTTGATGGGGCAGGTGAAGATGCTGCTGCCTGCGTCACTTCGCTTCTTGCATTCGAGCGTCTCCGTTTGGAATTTCACAATGTTGCGCCCCACTGTGGTGCGGTTGATACCCCATGCATGGGCGATCAACTCTGCATGTTCAGGAATCCCACCCAAATTGAAATAGAGAACAGTGTAGTTCCGATTGTCTTCTTTGTCAAGGCGCTTGCTAAGATTACCAGGCTTAGCAATACTGTGCCCTCCATCCTTTCGCAACCATCCTTTTGTTTTCGCGCCTTTCTTCATCTGGTTCGTGAGCTGGGCGATTGCTGTTGCTTTCTGACGCCGCGAGACCTCGAGAAAAGCGGCGATTTTGGCTTCTTGCGATTCTGTGGTAGTTGGGGATGGTGTGGGGGGCTTAGCCTTGTTGTTGACACGCGTGGCAGCGACGGAGTGATGCTGGGGAGAAAGGAGGGAAGGCTTAGCAAGGCCTCCAGCAGTGCAAGTCCGTGCGAAGGTAGCGAGGCTGTGTGGTGTGCACAGATCCTCGCGAACAACATACATTC
The DNA here is from genome assembly GCA_026770025.1 of Craspedostauros australis. Taxonomy (NCBI): domain Eukaryota; phylum Bacillariophyta; class Bacillariophyceae; order Mastogloiales; family Achnanthaceae; genus Craspedostauros; species Craspedostauros australis. The sequence goes on from JAMXDE010000022.1 coordinate 752,414, forward strand.
GGCTCTGCCCCATCACTGGGGTCACCATGACCATTGCCACCTCTCCTGGTGCAAGAGGCCCATCGCGTTTGACTGTAGCGCCGTCCGTGGTCTGCTTCATTGCAAAATCAACATGGCATACGCCCAGGTCATGGACCCTGCCGCTTGAGCTCTGGTGGGATGCCACCTTCACACAGTCACCAGCGCGCAGCATGCTTGCGAGGTGAAGAGTTCAGTGGTTGCGGGATGATACAACTACGTCCAATGTTGGTGAAGGTTGATAGAACTGTGTTATTGTGTGTGCTTGTTTGAAGTGATGGTTTACAAAGTTAAGTTTGTTGAGATTATGAGCTCATCAATAAGAGCTCATCATCTTCCTGTTTTCTACTTCTTGGCTCCACTAATGGTGCTATTCACCATTGTCCATCGTGTTGTAACCATGCCAAACTTCTGGTTACTCTTGCTAATTAGTGTATCTGTGTCCAAACATGTGCAATGACACATGTTTGGAGGTCTAATAGAGTCTCTTTGATCCTCTTGGATCATCTTCCTAATTTTGTCTTGGGTCTGAAACCCGCATCACATTTTCCGAATTCTTTCGAGTAGTTTTCTTGGATCTTTCGAATCGAAGTGTGATTGACACAAAGGACTCAAAACTCGAACAACGATTGGATTGATTCAGCACACATGGTCTAACAACAAGGGAACTCATGGTGAATACTAGCTGTGTGTCAATAGAGGTTGCAAGCTGATTGTACGAGATTGGCTGGTCGCGACGCACACCAGGCACACAAGGAGAACAGCACAGCACAGCACAGCACAGCACAGCACAGCACCAGTCATTGACGCGCAGCACGGCGCAGCGCACCACAGAACGGCATGGACAACACAGGAGGATGGTCACAAGGTGCCTTGTACCATCCACTCTTTCCTTTGTGGGAAGGTCACAGTCATTCTACATTCTGTGTAAGCTATGACTACAAGCAGCAGAGAATCAACAGCAGCTCGTCGCAGATGCGCAATGTTTCCGTTGTCCATTTTGTGAGGAGGATTTTGTGCCTTCGCTGTGTCGTTGTGGAATGGAGGTGCAATTCGGGACTCGCAAAGTGTTCTCATTGATGGGCGCATTTGGTAGAATTGTGGTTAATCTCCATGGCCCCCAACAGCAAAAACTGTTTGAGAACACCAAACACAACACAACAACACGACAATGGAGAAACACAACAAAACTCCACAAGCGCTGTCGAATGGCATCGACGGCACTGCCACAACCAGCGGTCCAGTGCAAGATCTGAGGGCATAGGCGGAACCGCCATGGAAAGTTTGGTGGATGAGCGAGAGCGGGATGTCATCTTGGCTTATTTGGGGCCGTGGCAGGCCCACGCGCACACGGCACGATTCGGAGGAAAATATGCTCATTGGATATGGTCTCTGCCTGGAATGCACAGGCCATTCCAACGACCATGGATGGGCAAGACGTATCCAAGAGGATACGGTGAAGATGCACACGAAGTTTGAGGGTCGGGGGTGGCCTGGAAGGTGCCCTCCGCAAGAAACAAGTGGCGGGCAAGAGTTTTTTGGCGGGTGGCGGCGGACACATCACGTGACTTCGCTGGTGATGGGTGCCATTGAAAAGTCACCCATATCGCCAAACCACCCATTCAAGATGTGTTAGGAATCAACTCAAGATGGCCATGGCGAAGTATCCTGCGCAGATACGTTCTGGAAGAGGCTGCAGCCTGGGATGCACACGAAAGGGATTTTTTTGGGTGTCGGAAAAACATCATGATGGCATCATCACATGGAGGTGCACCTTTGGAGGTATGAGCGCCCCACCCATTCTGAACACATCAGTGTGTCGCCAGAGAATGTGGGAACGCATGAGGGGCATGTGAAGGAGCTGCAAGGATCGTATCGACGAGATACGGATCCAAATCCGAACGGCATCCGTGTCGGAATCGGGTGTTCGAAAATTCTGCGTTTCAGTGCAGGGACAGTTTGGAGTATGAGATGCGGCTATCTGCGCAGGATCTTCATGGAGTGGATAGATGGGGGGTATCCGGAGCCAGTGTGGTGCGCAGATTGTGAAAATGCCAGGGATGATAATGATGATCATGGGTGCTGAAGGTAGGGCAGCATGGTGCCATCGAGAATTTTTTGCACCCACCACCTGACAGACAGCAAGCCAAAACGACATTAAAAATAAAGTTCATACAAATTTAACTAAGATATTCAGAATAAACGATAGCCAAGCGTCCGAATGAACTGTCTAGTTTTAATTTTAAATGGTGCGTTGTTGAGATATAACATCATAAGCAGTTGTTTGGATGGTTTTGGGTGTGCTCTAATTTAGTCTACTTTATCACGACTCATCACGAGTAAAACTCAAAAACACTCCACAACTAGTGTTATCGTGAGTGCATCAACTGCGACCTGGAGGTCGTACGACTGTTCTGTGCCATTGCCGCGATCGTATTTTTCTCTTCGCCCGGCGTCGCAGTTCGCAAGTCCGTTTCCTTTCCTGGTTGGACCAAAAAGATATAGTCCGGTGAACCGGAATCGAACCGGTGACCGTTTGATGACCTCTGGGTGGAACCCGCTACAGTCAAACGCTCTACCAACTGAGCTATCACCGGATTGCTGATTTCCGCAACAAAGTCTGAATTTCAAGTTACTGAGAGTGGCCTCCCACACAGAAAACGTGATCTTTCGTTTCCGATGATGTGTTGTCACACGTGCGTGTACCAACACGCCCAGACCCCAGGAGCCGCGCTGTTGCATTATTCCGAATAGATTGGAAATTGGGCGGAGTTGAGCGTAGCTGCTTGGAGTGTGGAGGTCTTCGGTGCACTTCTGCAGTGCAATCCTGTCGTTTTGGAGTCGAGCCTCGCTTGCGTGGCGAGTGTTGGACTGCACAGCATTCACCACGTTGCGATGTCGAACGCGCTCACGCAATTTCAAAGTCATCATGTGAAATCAGGCACCGTGAAGTCATCTTGAATGTTCGTGTACTGTATCGTTTCATCTCTATTGTATTCAACGTATTATGGTGGCTTGTGTTTTGTGGCGAGTGACTGGCAATCTGGATGTTGCCTCATGTGGCCTCATGTTGCTTCTCGATTCGTTGGCCGCATCACGCCGCTGGCGCCAGAGTTGACGCGCCGCAGATGTTGGAGAGATTATTGTAAAAGACTTGGTACACCGGCGAGAACACCGCCCGGCATTGATAGCACACGTCCCAATCCCAGCCCTGCGATGAGAGGAAGATGAGGATGACGAAGAGTCTTTCGAAGAAACGCTTAGAAATGTCCTGCTCTCCAAGGGCCTGATGCAGCGTGGCGAGGTTATTCACGAGCGCCAGGACAATCAAGGTGCTTCCCTCGCAGTCGCATTTACCGTTAAATGCACCTGAGACGAAGCTGCCGCTGTTGGTAGGATGGCTTCCGGCAAGCCCTTGGCCTGCAGATCTGCGATAGTTCGCCGGATTTCCTTCCTCTCTTGCACAGCACATGTCGTGCTCGTCGTCGCCGTTCTCTGGACGGTCGAGGCACTCGCCGCAGAGCAGATAGAGCTTCTTGGCCTTCTGCAGGTAGCGCCTCTTGGTGTCGGGGTCCACGATCCGCGCGCTGTTGGCGTACAGATGATGGGCCAGCGCGAGGTTGAAGATGAGTGCAGGCGCGATCACGGTGGGTCCAACATCTTCATGCATGTGGCCAACAGCTGTCGGTATGTCAATGCCCGATTGAAACAGCGCAGCAGATGTTGTTGTAGCTGTTGCTGTAGCTGTTGCTGCTGCGGATGAAGACGACTGTGGCTGACTCGACGAATGGGGAGAAAAATGCGGCTGCTGCTGTTGTTGGTGGTGGTCTTGTAGTCCATGGATGGCTGATTGTCGGAATTGATGGCAGATGAGGTCATCAAGGGTGGGCAGGCAATCTTGGATCTGCCTCGCGATGGCGTCGTCCATCATGCCATCCATGTCATCCATGTTTCCGTGCATTCCTCTTTGGTCCTCCCGGTGCATGACCGGCACGTCCTGCAGTTGTGCAGTCGACGCAGCGCTCGGAGAATGACCCGCGTCCTTGCTTTGGCAATTCATCATATCGTTGGGACTGTGCTGCTGTTGTTGACAACAGTGCCAGCATCGCGATGTGTTCGCCCGCAGGCCGTGGTCGCTCTTCTGAGTGTACTCTCGGTATGAGCGCAGCGCAATGGTGAAACCTTGGATGGCTTCCGCGAACATGCCGATCTCGAGGCATCGGAGCGCGGAAGTGTTGATGTTGAGGATGGGAGACATTGCTGGATACATGGAGCAGCTGCACCGCGCATCCAGGGCCATGGTGCCGGAGTGGGCGTTCACGTTTAGGTTGGAGTTCATGTCCACGTCCATGCTCGTGATTGTGATGAAGGTTGTGATGAAGGCTGTGGTGGAGATTATGGTGGAGGCAGGAATGGCAGAGCTGTCGACGAAGATAGTGATGATGAGTACAGGGCAAGCTCAGCACTGGTGATGTTCTATTGTTGTTGTTGTTGTTGTTCGCGTTCCGTTGGAGGAGCTGGGCGTGGTGCGGACGATGGTGGTGATCGCTGGTGTTGGTGTTGGTGTTGGTGTCGATGTTGATGTTGATACTTGCGTACTCGTGTTCTTCATTGATAGACACTCTTTGGACTTTTTTATGAGGTTGCCGACAGCGGATTGTGCCGACCTGTGCGCAAGGGCTCGTGAAGTGTGCGTGTGAAAAACCGCAGAGAGTTTCGTCGATTATCAAAATGTGGGGCGACGATGCCGTCTTGGTTGTCGTGGTTTTCTTCCATTCTCAGCGCCTTAGTATCACTCCTCCGCACGGAGTCCCATGCTCCGCCGGCCTTGGGCCGCATTGTGCCTTGTCCCCATTCCACCTTCTCTCTTCTTTCCTTCTTTCTTCCTATCAGAGCGCTCTCCTCTGGCTGGTCACTGCTCTCTTCGCCCGCCTTCCGTCGTCACAAAGAGAGGCGAGAAAAGTGGAGACAGTTTGTGTGGGCTGCCGCGTGGATGGCGTAGAGGTGTCTTGACGAAAGCCGAGGCGCTGTTACCGTTTTGCCCAATTTGTCCATGCTGGTCATCGTCGTGTCCTGGTCCATAACAACAACACACGAAATGACGCAGTTGCCAAGGCGAACAGATCAATCTCGTCCGGGGTTCCCAAGTTGCGGCTTGTTAGTCGTGATTTGAACGATCACAATTTGTCATCATGTTTTGTCCACTTGTCAACCATCTTGCCATCTTTTCGCAACAGTTCTTCCCTGGGTTGCTTCTGGAGCGACGTGTTGCTGCGGGATGACGAAGGCCGATCGTGAAAGTTGTGACGTCGCAGAGTACGCCAAACCGCTCGGCCTGGAGCAATCATGGACGGCAAACTTCGCAAACATCGCATCGTTCGCATCATGGAGGGCTCCATACGAACCACGAAGTCGATGCAACGGTGCCGGCGGGTCATCCGCACAGCCAAAAGCGAGAGGTGCTGTGCAATGAACAACCAACCTGAGGAGTCATCCCTTCGTGAGAAACTTTGTCTTCCTCCCTTGCTTCTGCCGGAGCAGGAGACAGCCGTCTCCCTCTCCTCTCCTTCGGTGATCGGAATCAGAGGGGGAGAAGAAGAAGAAGAAGAAGATGTTCGTGTACGAGCAGGTGTTTAGATCGTACAAGCCACAAGTACATACTACTACTAGTATGCTGGTACTAATATAGTAGGACCAGTGCCATACTTAACCAAACAAGGTGCAGTTCTATTCGTGCTCCGGTGGGCAACTACCACCAGCGCCACACTCATTCAATGACGCTGCGTGGCAGAGGGTATCGTTCCCACTTCCCCATTTCTCTTCTTGTGGGTGACATTACGTGGTGGAATCAATTCACTTCATCTACTTGGGAGTCTCGTGTACCATACATACGAAAGAGAGAGACAGAGAGCATGGTCCTGTGCCATAGTCGTAGCTGGTACGATAGCGGCGCACCAGTGGCGTGTTCGACGAAGACCGAGCACGCCACCACCACCTTTTCGTTCGTCATACCATCGTGCCTACGTCCCTCTCAGCCACTGTACCACCCACAACGCACACGAGTTACGACTATGGTACCGCGCGAACATGTACATAGTCGTATCGCTCTCCGCAGAGTGCAGGCATGCCCCCACCATTCCTCGCGCAGTTGCGATAGTCTGCGAGCGCTGCTCGTCTTACGTTTGTGCAAGTATAATCAGAGCAGAGCGCCTATTACACAAGCAAAGCACATTGATCCCTCAGTCTTCCAGGCCGCTTGTACAATTCGTTCGCCTGGTCGCGTTGGGAATAGTCGTAAGAGCCGCTCACGGATCGCGCATGAACCATGAACGACAGACATCTTGCGCATGGATAAAGCCAGAGACTTGCGTGCCCTTCCTTGGACATGTACGCACTTGAATGCCGACACAAGATGACTATTCGTGGTACGCACGGTGCCTGCACGATTTGTATCCAGGAGTGCGCGTGGTATGCTCAGTGTAGGTCGTCCATGTATGTATTGGCATGGCGCACCACGAACTATGTGTGCGTCACAGATAGTGTTGTCCTGCCCTTGGCGTCCGTGAGCCATCTGGGCCTCTCTCCATTGGAGGCTGTGATGTTTGAGCATTCGTTGGTCGTCTTTTCATCCCTTGTGTGTTCCATGTTCCGACGCATATCCGGCTCCTGGGAGGGGCGCAGTGGAAGATCACCGATTGGATGCGACGGATGTTTGGTCTTGTTTCTACCTCTCTAGATTAGTTGTTGTAGGCATGAATCGCGTCAACGCACATCCTCAACGGGTCACCTTCGTTCTTCCCGAGGGGCACAACACACTCGCACATCCCAGGGACGTGATGTGACAGACTCCATGCAGCAAATCATCACATTGACCCAAACGCGCAACACCTCATCAAAGAGAGGAACAAAGGGCCAAGGCAGCAACGACGACACTTGCAACAACGAAAACAAGGGTAAAAAGATCGTGCGCACCTGTGGATACAGTGCGAGCGAGGAGTGGCAATCGCAACAGCAGAAGCCGCAGCAGCATCGGCGGTAAATTCATCCATAGTGCCACCCGCACAAAGAGAGGAACAGCTTCAACAACGATTGGAGCGTATGTCACTTATCGTGACTCCTTCAACACACCGGATCGTAAGTCGCAAACACCTCTCGTATAATCACAGCCGACGGATCCATCAGAGAACTCACCAACACAGCATGCAAGAGCGAGTGTCAGGGAGTCGTGGCGAATAGTGGAAAGAAGAGAGTGATGATGGCAACCGCCAACACCAAGGCATCAAGTGCGGCCGGATTGACCGGAGATGCGCATTGCAATCAGGATGATGATAGCGCGGTCGACATTGGCCAGCTGCAGCGGGACGTTCAGAAGAGGGCGCCTCGCGTCATGAAGCACATGAATGATGACCATCCTGGCAGCATCCGAGCGTACGCGTGTGCCTTTGGGATCTTCCAAGACCCGGAGCATCAGCATGAGGTCAAGCGTGCCAAAATCACGGACGTGGAGGTGGACTGCTTCATCTTGGAGGTCGTGCTGAATGATGGACAAGTTTTGCAAGGCATCCAGGTGCCCTACACCAAGCGGATAACCGACGCAAAGCAACTCCACGGCATTGCCATCGACATGCACCTGAAGTCCTTTGACAAGCTCGGCGTTGGTTACAAGATCAGGAACGGATACTACACGCAGGCCGTGAGCATGATCAGCGACAAGCTGTACAGGAAGTACCCGAAAACATCTGTCGGGCTGATGAGCGTTACGATGGGAGCGATAGTCATTCTTGGTGGCTTAGCAATCCAATCCAGAGTTGGTTCATCAGCAGCGGCCGTTTCGACGAACAGCTCGCCGCAAAAGGAATCCAAATGATGACCGTGCCACGGAGAGCTCTCAAGTCGTTCGCTTGGTCGAGTAACTCGCATTGCGAGCAAAGTATTATGCTCGAAAGCGGTGGGATGGCGAGATGTGTAGGTATGGTACGAACTACGGATGGAGCGATCGTGACGGGCGCTGCTCTCCTCTGCAGCTGCGGCTCTTTTACTACTTCGATGGGTCGGTTTGTGCACCCGCCAGCAGAGCAGCACGATCGGCCAATCACCCTCGCACACATCTCACGAACAAAACTTGCACAGGAAAGAACCCAACCGAACACAAGATTGCAATGCTTGGCCCTATTTGCACGCGATTCTACGCGCTTGAGAGCATGGATGCAATGCCATCTCGTCTGAATACGAGCAGGCCATTGATGCGTATTGTATAATACTTGGGGCCAACCTACGCACGTACGTACACAGGGGATAATACTCTGCATACTATACATACTCTGCATACATACTCACTCTGCCCCACGCACGATCCGCTCTCGGCTTCATACCACAGTCTTGGGTGGGCTGGGCTATGATCACGGCTGCGAATGGCAACGGAACTTGAGGCATCTCCACCCCTTATGACTCGGCCAAGGCCGATTCAGTCCAACCCGCTTCTTCACTCCTGAACGCCAATGATGACCGACCAAAGCACGCGATTGATCTGTCTTGTCGCTGACATAGCTCGTATTCATGCAACATCATGGACTCAAGCTTCAAGCAGGTCGTGCTTCGTCACATGTGATGCCGCACGAAGAGGAGCGGAGTAGCGTTAGATTGGAAAGCTCGTACGCCCAACACATGCTCGAACGAGCGGAGTTGCATAATAGTAAATATTAGAATATATGTGCAGAGTAATAGGTATGCCAATGATCGCAGATTGTGACTTTACCACACCAACTAATCGGATGGAGATTGGCCTTGTGTTGAATCCATCAGCGCGAGTCTGCGTCATCGGTGATGCGCGAATGGATGGGGATGTGATGGTGTCTCGTTGGAGAATGCCACAAAAAGGTATCTTTTGGTGTCTCCGAGCCGTCTGTCTGTGCGTCCCTCTCTCCCAAACGAATCTTCGTTGTTTCCAACGACCCAATCTGATTGTGTGGTTTTTTGGTTGGTGGTGATGTCAGAATTGGTGGTGTGATGTGAGGCACATCAAAATGATCCTTCCCAAAGCGGATCCCTGGGACGCACGGTCTTTGCATCGCAAAGCCATCTCCTGCGAGCGACACGGCACCATCGCCGCACTATCGAACAGCAATAGGACTACGGATACATCGTATAACGGAGTGCCGTATTTATTCTATTCTATTCTGGAGAGAGTGGTACAAGGGTCAAGACTCGAATCGTACGCTGCGGATACATCCGTGCCTACTGGTACTCTTGCGTATTGCAAGTACGAGTACCCGTAGTACTCTCTACTCTTGGTGTCATCTCTCCACAGAAGCAGCAGCAGCAGCAACAGCAGCGGCAGCAGCAGCGGCAACAGCCATGGACGAACAACGACCACCGCCTCCTGACGATGAATACGACCTCGAGCAGGACGAGACGGAGGACGAGAAGCATTTCAAATCCATCTGGGATGACTGTGGCGTCGAGACCGGAATCGAGATTACGTGGCCAGGCACCACGTTCCCGCTCCACGTATCCACCATCCTGGAGGAGGACGATCTGGCCCCGCTCTTCCATGGCACGCAGTGGGCCGGAACGCGGGTCTGGCGAGCTGGGATCGTCGCCATTCGCTACGTGCACGACAACATCCTCAAGCCAGAGTCGGGGGAGGATTTCTTTGCCGTTGACCGCGAGCGACGGTTGCTGGAGCTGGGATGCGGTCTTGGCGTGCCTGGGATGGTGCTGCACCAGCTGCATCCGCAGCTGGAGGTTCTGCTGACCGACATGGGCACGTTGCTGACGCAGCTCAAGCAGAATCTGGTCAGGAACTTCGCGGATGATACGAAGATCACAGCGGGCGATCTGTCATGGTCCAAGGAAGGGCTGCAGGAGCTCATCGAATCCACGGAGTCCAAGTCTTCCAAGTGGGACGTCTCCTTGAATTGCGACTGTGTGTACGAACCGTTGTACGGCGAAGAATCCTGGAAGGCGCTGGCGGACACCATGAGCGAGCTCGCGCGGCTCAACCCAGCTTGCATCCACATCACGAGCGTGGAACGCCGCAATGCAGATGCCGTCGAAGGCTTCCTCGCTCGCGTTGAGTCATCGCCTTATATTTCCAAGATCGAGAAGGCGCTTGTGGACGAGGAAGACAAGCACCATAAGATTGAAGTCTACATCGCCTACGGCACCGCAGGGACGAAATGATCGAATCAATGACGGCCGCGTACCACGCAGTATGCTTAACGTACGCATCGTGGGCGTGGGAGAGACTAATATATAATATATGCGAGTACGAACGAGTGCCTACAAGTACACCAGTCTTGTAATCGTACGGAGATGGCGCCGCTCCATAACTGTGAACCGCATAGGTCTATGCATGAATACATCCACGCATCCATGCCTGTTTGGATGGACGCATGATGCGTGGTTGGATGAATGAACAGCGGACTGAACTGATGCGTGGCTCTTGGGTATTGCATGTCTGCATTTGTGGATCATTGTCATACTCAGAATAGTATGGTACAAAAAATGCATTCGCAAACGAGAGAACAGTGGCTCCGTGATCTATTTGCTCACAGCGGACGACGACCAACGCAGTGCTCTGATGCATCTGGACCAAGATGACGAGAGCGTATCGACTTCAATAATACTCAACGAGGGCCACGGAAACATGATTCTAACTCCCTGCGCGTGGCAGTTTTCGCAGTCCACTCCGCGTTGCGTACAACCAGCACTCTCGAGTCGAACATTTCCTCTTGCGGGCCATTGAAGATGGCCAGGGATCAAGTCGATGCACCTCAGTCGAAGGGTTGTTTGATTGTTCGTCCCATACTCGTATACTAGAGATCCCAAGACTCACACGCTACCCATGCACTCACATGTGTTCATGCCATACATACTCGTGCGAGCGAGAGTGCAATAATTCTCCTCCCATCTCGATGGGGCCGCCTTGGTCCTTGCTCATTTGCATCCCTGAATTGAGGTGGGGTCGGGTCGGATTGGAGAGGAAGGGACGAGCTTCGCAGGACTGGCTGAAATGATGTCAGGGACACCCTCATTTATCTCTAGATTAGATTCAGCACTGTACATGAAAGTATGTCGACAGACGGAGTACGGACGGACTGTTCGTATGTCGTTTATATCATGATCATCGAAGCGCAAAGAACACACAATACCCTCTCCCCAAGACTAAAGTTCGCCGAAAATGACTGGTTGGCGCCCTTCCTTGGGGATAACGTAATCCAACGTCATGCTTGTCACGGCGTTGACATCACCCACGTCATTTCTATTTCCGAAACAGAAGGCGATGCCGGCTCCTCGTCCACATGGATGTCAGAATTGCCGCAAGTCCGCCCAGCTTCTCTGTGTCCACAGAAATCAGCGAAAGCGGATGGAAACCATCATTCGTGGCCGGCCACGCTGGGTGTGGCACAATCGCAGTACTATTCGCACCGGCGCTCTGTTGTCATCCCGAAAAGCGCCAGGAACTCCAACCAGTAACCGTCCACAACGGTAAGTTTTTTGACGCTTTCACTCCGCATCGCCTTTCGCCACGCGGTTCGGTGGCACTAGCTTCGCGCGGGAATTCTAATCCCAGGAATAGAACGTGGGACAGTTCGCACAAAGGTGACTCTCTTCGACTAAAGAGTTAGCAATGAATTCTGGCGAATAGAGCACATACCTGCGGAGTCCTTTCCTCTGCTTTATCGCGCTGGTGCTCGATTGGATTTGTTGTGGTGTGCATCTTCGCCCTGTCACGTTCGGAACTGCTTCCATTGACCGGTTGGCGTGATTCAGTTTTGGCTCCTTTGTCTCCTCATCTCTTTGTCGAGCTGCGCTGGTCTGCTCCTCCCAATAGAACTGCTTGAGCTTCTTGAAGAGTGCCCAATCCTTTTAGCACTTCGTCAGGTCATGCCACTGCCGCGCATTTCGGTGATTCTGGCTGTTGCTGTGCCTTCTTGGACTCTGCCCCTGTCGATGCGGTGTGATCGATTGATTGGTCCGTGGGTGGTGCTACCATGGTGGGGGGTGCCATTGGTGTCATTGTTTCTGTCTCGTGCGCACGGCACAAATCCATTGGAGTGTGTCTGCGCTCTTCAACACCTCAGATGACGGCGATCCCATCATCTGACGAAAACTACAAAGAAGTCCACGGAATGGACGAATCGGAACAACGCACAACGCAGCATGTGTGGAGGGTCTCGCAATCACGATGCGATGGATGTGGTCGGAATTGATTGGCGGAGGCGCTGTCTCAGTTTCGGTCCATCCGTCACAAATTGTGACACCTGTTGACACTGGTTGTCAATCAACACCCACAAGAACATGGCAGGCGGCAACTTCGTCTGTCCGTGCGTGTGTAGTTCGCAAGCTGGGAGCCATCATCCTCACTTGTTGCCGAACAATCCACGGATCAACCAGCTCCTGCTTGGAAGTCCGTTTCCGAGGTGATGTTCCCCACTCCACTCCATCGCCTCCTTTGTCGGTTGGAAGACAAAGGAAGACAAAGCTCAGCGCGACACTGGTTGTGTACGATAACCCCCTATTATATGCGGGCTGGATAGAGCGCGCCTGCCAGGAGTCGTATGTTGGCTCCTCACCTCCTCGCCCTGATCTGCAAGACCAGAGAGGGACGCAAGTGTGTTGGAAGTACCTTGAACCGATTCCTCCACGTTAGTGTCGCCTTCATCGACCCATCCATGGACCATGGCTACGCAGGAATAACTGGAGAGAATTGCTCGATCCAGCTGATGGCTGCGTTGTATCTTCATTGGTTGTGTTGCAACGTGCTTGTCCAGCCACTCGCACGGGTGCGGCACGATCAGAACACTGAATCTCGTCTACCAATGCATACAGGGGAGAGTACGGCGTGATGTTGTACTTAGATTGGTACGGTACGATTATGGTATTATATTATAGTTGCTTGAATTACATCCACAGATTGCTTCTTTTGCTGCTGCTGTTGTTCTTGCTTGATGTGTTATATGATAGTGTGGACCACGGTTGTTGCATGTGGTTGGATTCATAACTTGACATGGTTTTGCCAAAGCAGAGCAGCGAAAGAAGCAACCGATAACGCGCCAACGAAGTGTTGGTGGGAGCAAACATCATTTGCATTTCTTGTCATAACATGGTTGACACATAAACAGTGAGTAACACTTTGGACATTGTCGCTCTGAAAGACGGTTCGGGGTCGCGGCGTCGATGTGAAGGTGATGCACACCACGCTCCTGCACAACTCGTCGGAGTACGAAGCTGCGACACTGCGATACACACACATAGTTTTGATGTGATCGGAGGTTGTTGCTCACACAAATGAGCAGTCTCGATCCAATGCGATGCAAAACATCGCAATCCACTTGGGAGCGTTGACAGCCCAAACCTTCGATCCTCCTCAGTCTTCGATGATTGGAAGGAAAACACCCGATGGCAGGGACGCCATGGAATGGACGCAGTTCCGTTCGTTGATTCCGGCTCTGAACGCAGTGGTCATTCCATCGTGGGGTGATGGGAGCGATGGGAGGGCGCAGATGTCGTTGTCCATGAAACAGTCGATGGAGGCGCCGTGGCCAACGAAGAAGCCGGTGCGTTCGTGCATGAAGGTAGGCGCTGAAGACTGGTTTGGCCACGGCAACGATGATGACGCTGTCTGCGTTCTGGGTGGCATGTTTGTGCATCGGGGACGCAAGTTGGGACGTGGAGGAGAGTCCGTGATTTGGCCGTATGCGCGAATCTGCCCGTGCTGTTGCTGCTGGTAGTGGCGGAGATAATGGAGGTTGAGCTCCTGCTCGGCCTGGAATAGGGACCTTGGCGATGACGCGGGTGAGGTGGGCATTCCCCGGAGTATGGATGCGTGCTGCTGCTGCTGCTGGAACGGATCTTCTTGGGTTAACTGAAGATCAGCATGGTGCGCGGAGTGTGTTGGTCGTGGTGTGATGCGGAAGCTGTAATTGTGATTGTGATTGTAGTTGTAGTTGTGACCGTGACCGTAGCTGTTGTCGTTGTTGTTAGCAATCGCGGGATGCTGTGATTCCATTGCTGATGCTGTTGGAGGTGCAGAAGTAGTTGGGGATTGGTCGGGCGGCGCCGGGAGGAACGCAGCGGACGGAGTGAAGGCATCACTTGTGTTTCCATTCTCAGTTCTTACCGACAGACCTGAGCCATCATGGAGCGGTATCATGCCCCGCTGCTGTTGTTGCTGCTGCTGCTGTGTGTGGATTGGACTGCGATGAGCCATGGTTGGTGTTCCGAATTGTTGTTGTTGCTGCTGCTGTTGCTGTTGTGCTATGTTGGTTGCTGTGATTGTGAACGACCTTGGCGAGAGAGCATGTGATGGGAACTGTACCATGGTTCCGATTGCGAGGACGATGGTGGCGATGTTATGATTGGTGTGAGTTTTTGGTTTCGGTTTCGTTTTCTCCTGTTGCCTTGTTGTTTGTGATAACGTTTGTGCGTGTTCTTCGAGGAAGTATGAGCGTTGGAATTGCGATTGTGATTGTGCACATGTGATTGTGCACATATTTGTATGGGCTGAATGTCGCTTCCCGTGTTGTTCCACGTTGACGGCGACGACCCCGTGGATGATGGCAAAAATTGGGGGTTGTTTGGTGTGTGTTGGGGATTGCGAAGACAAAGCTCCTTCGCTGTCGCGCCGCAGAGTTTTTGGTCTATTGTGGTTATCGGCTCAGGCGCCCCAGCGCAGCAATGGCGTTCCTCAGCCTCCTGGTGGATTGGAGGTGTGTCACATAGACACGAGAAGGGGATGACTGCCGTGTGTTCCGTGTCTTGGGGAAGAATACCCGTTTCTTTGTTAAATCCTCCCCAGTGATGACTTCTCTGCTGCCACCCACATCACATCCTCTCTGGTGACGGTAGATGATCCGGAGTTCCGTTCGTTCGCATTCGTCGTTGGCGGCCCTTTTCTGACACGTTGATGGCAGAACCGTTAACGAGGTAACATAAAAGCAACCAAAGTGTTCCCCCTCTTCTTAATAAGTCTAACGGTCGCGTATCACAATGCAAATATTATGAGAAGTGGTTGCAACATCGCGCAACCACCCAATTTTCTACATTCCGGAATGTGGGGATTGTTCGTGGTTATCCTGGGCGATTTTGTTCAGCCAGCGGATCACGAACGCCCTGTTCGTCATCATTCTGCCACCGCCGTCTCTGTCTGGCCACCACCAATGACGAGAGCGGGAAGCTGCCACAGGGTGGCATGTCAGAAGAGTCACAGCAACATGCTCGTAATTGGAGCGCAGAGTACTCGTGCCATCCCCTGCTAAGTATACTCCTCACCAAAGCGCCACGCCAGTGTCCCACTCGAATGCACGTGCTCGTGCGTTGCTTTGCAATTACGTGCATTCTTGTCCTCGCAATGCTATTCAAGCAGCGGCCTGGCGCTCTTCCGGTTTGGATGCTTCTGCTGCGTCCTCTGCCAACGCAGATCAGGATGGTACTTATGTGCCATACTCACAGGTATGCCTGCTCTCCGGTCGAGTCGCAATAGCTGACTCGTGTGTATGCATCTGTGAGATGCAAATGATGCAAACATCAGGCATGCCAATCACCTGACCTGGGCTATGCTCTTTACCGACTCTGCTCGTGCATCATGTTTTGAATCCGGACATTTCGCACCATCAAATCGCAACAGACGTGATTGAGATGCCTCTCCACATCAAAGGGAATTTTGAATCCGATTAAACATCGACATCCCAAGACAGCACGGACACCAAGATGGCATTGGGTTTCGCGGTTCTCTGCTCTTTCTTTCATGCGCTGCGCTGGATGCCGATAATGCAACAATCGACATTCCGGTACGTCCAAAGGGTTCACTGGATGCCTCTTCGTGTACGTCATACTCGGAGGTATGTGCTTGCGAGCAGCACGGGATGCTGCCATGGTTCGTCCCAGTGTCAGCATGGTGACGTAGAATACCTGTGCTCCACTCGTCATTGACTGTGAAGCTTCTCCCTCGACGTCAACAAGGATGCAAGATGTTCCGTCATCGGTGACTTCCGAGCTATTGCCACGAATTGCTCTTCAGGTGTACGTGCATCCCTCTCCCATGTGGTTCGTATGGTATCATTACAATTCGCACGGTCCACCCGATGTTTGTGCAATTGTGCTCGAATTGTACCTCGAACGTAATGTACTCGGATTGATAGCGGGCGGGAGTATTTGCGTCTTCATGTCGAGCAAAAGAGAGCGAGAGAGAATTCCATCAGGCAGATAACGCACAACTGTTCTGAGTGACCTTCATTTTTTGTCGTCAGGTACCATGCTCGTAGAGGAAGTACAATGGCTGTCATAATCGTGCAATGGATGCAAGCCTCATCACGATGATTCGGCAGCATTCGTCTACGGATACTCGGGGCATGTTGATACTCTTTCGAGGTCACCTTTACCTGGAAAGAAGAGGGAGAGTGAGAGCAACGGCAGATCCTCATGTTCGATGTTCCATGTTCCATGTCCCATGTTCCATGTCCCGTCAATCATTCTCTCCTCTCGTGCCTCGTGTCTGGTTGTTTGAGGTGATATTCTCAATGGCGCAGGACAGCTGAACCCAGGCAATCCAACGCCTCTCGTCTCCCACCTCCCTCACCCTCACATACTCACAATGGATTCGCAACCTCCATGCCTCCAGCTTTCATGGCCTCCATCGTCGTGTCCCAAGCATCATACAAACCCGGCGTGAAAGCGAAACTATCTTTCAGGATGTGCCACAACGTGAAGGAATCCTCTTCGAAAATGTGTGCCGCTCTGCGCCCGTGCTCATTGTCATGATCATCGCGAATCGGTGCAATGGAAAGCAGATCCACGGTCATGGCGCTGTTCCACGGCGCGGCATCCATGGAATCTGCAGACAACCCCATCATGAGTGGCAACGGTGGCGCGTGCGCTGAGGATGTCTGTCGCAACCACGACGCCGAAGTGGACTCGATGAGATGCGCCAATTCGGCAACGTCGACGCGCTTGCGCTGGACGTTGTCTTGCGTGCTTGCGGACGACGTTGCTTGCGCCAACTCGCGCATCTCCATCCACAGCATGGGAACAAGGAAGCAGTTGGGATTCCAGCGTTGCGCTCCTCCCTTCGCATCGTCGATGACGGCCGGCCGAGGATGTTGCGCGGTCGTCTCGTTTTCTGTTGTCGAATCGGTGGAGTGATCAGCGCCGACCTCGCCGAATAGCCATGCCGCGGGCTGTTGCAAACCATCGGCAGAAGGAGCACGACGCGCCACGAACGATCGCATCGCCGCCAAAGGCAATTGGGAGTCTCCGCTTTCTGCAACAGTCGGACCGTTATCCCGCGACTGCGATTGCAAGATGGAAGAGATCGTGCAGATCATCTGCCGGCATAAATCGTCATGCCGGTTGAGTAGCGCCATCAGCAGTAGCGTGCATTCCAGTGCCCCCGGCCATGTGGGATCTCGTGCCACGATGTCGTAATACGCCAGGAGAGCAGCTCTGTATATCGTGTAGCCGCGCTCCACCGTGTCGGTGGACCTATGTGCCATCTGAAGTATGACGTGCGCCATTTCATGCTGCCTTGCCAGATACACCACCGTGTCGCGCTCTGGATGCGACGTGGAACATGCGCCGTTCCTCTGATGAAGCTTAGCTTGCCCCTCCTCCTCTTCGATCACGGATTCCGAAAACTCGGATCGCAACGCAGCGATCCTTCGGCAAAACAGTTTGTGCAACTTGAAGTTATCTTTTTGGCATGCTCTGGAGCAGTAGAACACGATCTTGCATCTGGAACAGCGCGACATGGTCTTGCGAGGTGTTGTTGTTGCATTCTGTGCTATGCAGCCCGCAGCCATGACGATGCCGCCATCCTCCCCATCGCGAGACCGGGATGCGTCGGCGGATGATGGGGAAGCAGTTGGAACATCGTCACTGCCATCGTCATCCTGATCTGCGTCCGATGATTCTCGGCAGTGGACGCAGTAGACCGTTCCTGCTTCTCCGAGACGCTCTTCCAGACTCTGCTGCGGCGCCACTGACGATGACTGCGATAATGGTTCCATGATGATGCACGGGAAGGTTTGGATTCAACGGCGGACAGCAGGATGAGGTCGCGATTGTTGTGGTGGCTGTGGACCGTTGGTGTGGTTGAGTAGTCCGGAATTGTTTTCGAGAAACGTCTCGGTGGGAGTTTCGTTGATGGTTCTCTTTCTTCTTTCTGCTAGCAGCTGTCTATCTGTATGAAGCTAGATAATGTATGATCGTATTTTTGCGCGGACACACCAGGCAAGATACTCGCCACGATGCTGCAGCGCAGAGTTGGGTTCATCTGGTCAACTCTGCATACTCTATTGACATTGGATTGAACAAGGAAGCTACTGCAGATTGATCTCTACACCCCGAAGCGACCGATGCCTTCTTCCCGCTCGGCCTTGGAGGTGCGCCGACCTTCGTACGATCTGCGCCATTCCGACAGCTCCTCCACGTCGTGGATCACGTCCTTCGCATCCTCTGCCAATGCCCAGCCGTAGTCATGTCGGATCCAATGTTCCTCCAACGCATCGCGGAACTCCTCGACGACGCCGAACTTGCCATCGCGATCGGCATCGGCGGACCAATTCACGTGGTAGTCCTCCAACGTCAGCACGTCCATCTTGGTGTACCAATCATCCGTCAGCACCGGAATGCCCGTTCTCGTCACTTGCACGACTTGTGTCATCACCAGCGCCATCAATTCATCGTGCAGTTGTTGTGTTGACCGCAGCAACGCTGCCATCGAGATCATGTCTTGTGCCTCCTTTTCCGAGATGCTGGGTGGTGTGTCTGTTGCATTGACCGTGGTTGCATGTTGCACTGTTGTTGCATGCGCTTGAGTTTGCATTGGCATGATCGTACTGCTTGCAGATGTATTTGATGCTGTGATCGCGGTCTTGTCAACCATTGCAAGCGCAGTTGCAGTTGCGCCGTTCGCAGACAAGGAAAGAGATTCTAGCTTGTCTTTCAACTCATCCAGCTTGGGCACCGCCGTCCCATCAAATGCATGAAATTGCAGATCTTCAAAGGGGAGCGATCGTTGTGGTTGTCGGAGCAACGGCGTCCTCCTGGTTGCGTCCGCACTCGAAGCAGATGCTTCGGCATGGAAGAGCTCCCATCTCCATGCAATGTCATCGAAGGAAGGTTCTCGGTACACGTGTCCCCAACGCTTGCTGATGTACGTGATCAAGTGGATCATGTACTTCAACGAAATCCGCGGCCGTCGCTTTTGTTGTTGCTGCTGCGGATTTTCCACCTTTTGCTTCTTTGTCGGATTGTCCTTTCCCACACAGCTGTTGTTGTTGGTGTTGTCAATGTTGTTTCTGTCGTTGTTCGTGTGATCACCGGCGAGCTTCCTTTTCCCAAGCGCCAGCAGCGGCACGTCCTCCTCTTCTTCCTCCACCTCATCATCGTCGTCCTCGTCATCATCAATACCTTCGTTGGATTCATTCGTGTTCTCCCCATTGTCGACTATCTTCTCTCTTTCATCGCCACGCACACCAGCTTGACCCGCACCGTCACCAATGCCATCGTTCAAACCATCCACCTCGCCGGCAGGACCCTGCGGCATTGTCTTCAGATCGTCTTCATCCACCGGGAATTCACGTTGCAGATCCAGCATCGCGGACAGCAACATCGACGACAACGTTGGTGCGAACACTGCCATGCGACATTCCTTGACCTGGATCTCCTCCATGCGCGCAACGAACCTGACTTCCTGTTCTTGCAGGGCCTTCGTTCGCATCAATCGATCGAACCGTTCCTTGTACGCCGTTCCAACAGCACCAAGGCTCTTCACTTCGGCCTTGGTGAGCTTGGATTTGCTGGCTGCATGAGGGATGTTGAAGATGTCCATCAGTTCCTCCTTGGAGATGCGCTTCTTCAGATTGTCGTACAGCATGCATCTCTCATCATGGACGTAGCTGTGATCAAGCCGACCACATCGACAACCTTTGCTGGGTTGCGGTTTGTTGCGTAGCTCGTGTCGTCTGGCTTCGGAAAATGCAGCGACCCGATTGGCGCTTTGGGAAATGATAGCCGTTGCCCATTTTGACCAAGTTTCCTTGACGGACGTGGGATGGCGATTCAGCATTCCGCATCTGCTAACGATCGTATTGAGGGATTCATCGTCAACCACATGGCCCAGCAATCGGCTGCTGTCAGACAGTGCTTGCATCATGCACGTTGCCACCAGCGCCCGTTCCAGTGCTGAAAAGTCACCAGTCTGATACACCTTCGTGGGTGCTTTGATTGCAGCAACCGGTTGCAGCGCAGAGGGAATGAGTGTGGTTTGCTGCGTGGCTTGTGGCACGGACGGGACCGTCTTGGCGGGTGCGAGGTTGGACGATGGCGTTGACGAGGATAATGATGCTGCGGTCGGTTTCGGTGTTGACCGTGCCGTCGTGACTGGTCTTGGCCGCACTTGACGTGCGATCGTCAACGTCGCCTCGATCACCTGACTTCCTTCAGCAGCCTTGCAATGCTTGAACAAACCGATGGCATCGGCGAACCTTCTTCCGGCGACGTTTTGACCATCGACGGACAGGATGATGTCATTCGGTTGAAGAAGTGCGTCTTTGTGGACGGTTGCAGGATGTCGGGTGTTTTGTGTGCCGGTGTGGACCACCATCATTACGCCGAAGAAGACCCGCCGGCGACGAATGTTGCGCTTCGGTGTCGCAGCGGAGACTGACGTTGGTGCCACCGCTGGTGCTGTCACGAGCGTTGATGATTGAACATTCATGCCCACCTGCTCATCCAACCACGAGGGATCGACGAGCGCCGATTGCTGCTCATGCTTGATGTTGACACCGAACCCCTCATTTCCCGATGCCGGTTTGACGATCTTGATCGTGAACGGCAGCAGCTGATGCATTGTGGCGAACGGTGATGGAGGCAGGTGCGGATTGGTGCAGAGGACAGATCGGAACTTGTCAGATGCAGAGATACTTGGCCGTGGCTTCGGTTTGCGCTGTGTTGGAATCTGCGCCGCAATTGGAAGGGGAGAAGCATGTGGCATAATCGGTACATGTACGTGGTTCGCATTGTTGGAGACCGGAACGTGCTGAAGCTGGGTATGTTCAAGTGGTGCAACCTTGTGATGATTGATGTGAGGGATGAATGGCTGGAGCATCGGGTTTTGTTGATGTTGGAAGTTCATCGTTCCGGCCTGGACAATTGGGTGTGGTGGTGCTGTTGCCTCCTGGTGGACTGCACCAGCTGAGGGATTCTGGCCGAGATGCGAAGCGAATTGAGCCTGCTGAATTGGAGCATGGTCAGTGCAATCGTATGCGGGTTGCCGACTGTGTTGGTACGAGTACAGTGGCTGGTTCGTGGGATGTATCATGCCTGTCGCTTGCGGATTGAATGACTGTCCAATTGGATTGTGGAAAGGCTGAATGTTGCTCCATGGCTGGTTGTACTGATTCTGGGAATGCTGGTTGAGTTGCATGAAAGAGAAATTTGAGATCCGTGCAGCCAGCGTGGTGGGATGTGCATTCATCTGCTGCTGTCCATGCTGCTGCTGTCCATGCTGCTGCTGTTGGTGGTGCTGTTGCTGGTAAGTAGCCGCCGACGTCGTCGCGTCGATTGCATGTTGGTTGCCGCTTCCAGCGATGGGAATGAGCGCATTTTCAGATGTGTTGGGAAGCAAGGCACAGTTGTTGTTGTTGTTGTTGTTGTTGTTGGCGTACCCTTGATGTTTGACCTCGTCGAAGATGGACTTCGTGATAGGCGAGACGGAAGACGGAAGCGGTGACAACGACATCGGCGACTGTGACTGCATCGGCGACAACGCTTGCACCAGGTGGAAGGAAGTGCCGTCGTTGGTGGATACTTCTGCAGGCGACCTCGGTGCTGTGGATGGATGCGCCGATGATTGATTGATTTGTATCCCGGCGCTGTCGACCCGCGTTGTTGTTGTTGTTGCTGTTGTTGCTGTTGTGGGTGCTGTTTGCGCCTGGTGTTGTGGCTGCAATAGTTGCGTTTGCATTGCAGCGCCGTTGATCGAAGCAGCGTGTCTTAGAGCAGTTGGATTCGCCTCATTCAATTGAATACAGCTGATATCAGCTTTTGCAAGTTGAACCGCCTGTCCATGCCGTGCTTGTGATTGTGATGGCTGTTGAGAATGTGATGATGGTTGCGACAAGCGTTGCTGCCGCTCCTTCTGTTGCAGCTTGGCCAAACGCTGACGATCCTTCTCTATCCGTTCATTCTCCTTTTGCTGCTTGCGCTGCTCGTGCAACTTCCGTTTCTCAAGCTGGTCGCGTTCATGCTGCATGCGCGCTTGCTGCAGCTCGAGCTGTCGCTTCTGCTCCACAAGTTGCCTTTGCTTCAACTGCTCCTGCGCAACCTTCTGCTGAGCCTTTCGTTGCATCAGCTGCTGTTTCTGCCTCTCTTTTTCGAGCTTCTTCATCTGCTGCTGTCGCTTGAGCTCTGCGATCTGTTGCTTCAACGAACGCTTCAGGGAGACCTTCGTCTGCGACCCCTTCTTGTTCGCCAGCACGGAAGATCGGCGCGCTTGTTCGACCATCATGAGACGCTTTCTGGCAGATGGTTGGTTGCTGCTGGTCTTGGTGTTGGCCTTGCTGCTGGCCTTCGCGGATAGGCTGCTGTTGTTCGTGGAACTCGCAGTCTTCTCCTGTGTAAATGTGTTTGTGCTTGTGCTTGTGCTTGCAATTGTATGCGGAGGTGTGACACTGGGAGGATGCGAGCGGCTGATGGATGATGTTGTTGCTGTTGCTGTTGCTGGTGGTGATGACAAGGGCTTGCGCATCGAAGCCTTCGATACAACACCTGCTTTGGATGCATTGCGTGCCTTGAAACCAGCGGATGATGAGCACGCGATGCCCTGCCGATGCTTCTTGGCGTACGGATTGACAATCACCATCTTCATCAACGTCTCATCGGCTCTTTGCCAACAACTCAACACCTGCTCTTCACTTTTTCAATTGTTGTCTTCAATTGTTGTCTTCAGTTGTTGTCTTCAGTTGTTGTCTTGATGGATGGTTGGACCGTTGAATAGCTGAATGGTTGTGTCGTCAAAGCTGTGGAACGATGCTTTGATGGAATGGTGGTGCAAGGGCTTCATGTCCAAGCGGCTGAAACTTGATGGTGTATATATTATAATAGGTATTTGCAAACGCATCTCTTCATCTCGCTGTCACGAAGTCGTATCTACTAGTGCAACAATGTTCACATCACATCACGTGGCATCACGTCATTTCACATCGCTCATCTTTCCTTCACGCAGTCATTCTTGTGCGATTGGCGATTTCTGGCGCGAACTTTGTCCGTTTGTTTGGAAACAACATTCGCCACGTTTGTGTTCGTCAATGGATGTTCGTATATCCGTTAGCCAATCCCGTTTCAACTTGTTTTGTCATCGTCTGTCATCCGACCGATTCCACAAGTACCCATCGCCACAAAACGGATGACCATCTCGTTGGCTGACAAGTCATCGTCGATTTGACAGCTCCGTTGTGATTGCTGTTTGTTCCACGATCGTGTCACATGACGCAAACGAATCACTCGTCTCCGTCAGCCAAATCCGTTTCCATCATGTTCGCCACAGGCAGTGCTAACAGGTGCTGATGCTCACCGGCGGTTGAGAGAAGGCAGATCCTGGAGGTTGGCAATGGTTGGCAACGGTTGGTGGCTGGTTCGTGAGGGTTGGCAATGGTTAGCAATGGTTGGTGGCTAGTTCGTGAGGGTTGTTGGAGATGGGGGAAATTGTATTGACGGGAAGATCTACTCTGCGAGAGGGAGGCGAGCGAGAACTTCCTTTGGAGATACCAGAGCAAAGGCAACAGATATTTGCAGTCGATCGTCGATCGTTGATCGTTGATGCCATGTTGAGGATCATGGACGTTATGTGGCACGGGAGCATTGCCATCCCCATGCACTTTTGCTGAGATACCGAGCAACAGATTTCTGATTGCCTTGCTCCTCGCGCCTTTGCTGCTCCATTGGATGACCTCTCCAAACAGCACGTATTATATGATGTGATCTATTATATGATCTTCGTCCAAAGACAGCGACAGCCGTCATCGCAATCACAACCGCAATTGTAGGAAAGGGAGCACACTCGCAAAAAGTAGCAAAGGAAGTAGCAATCGTATCGACCAGATGCACGTAATACAGTACAACAATCTGCAATGACGAGGAAGTTTGGACTGATCCATGTCCCAAGCTTCGGTGAGTTCCACGAAGGATCAATTGCATGCGGCGGCAGGAAGGCGGGTTCCATGCCCATGCCCATATCCAACGGCAGCACAAGCGGAATCTGCAACCACTACATACAAAACAGTAAGGAACCGTCGACGCCATTGCCATGTTCTCCATCGCTACACAAGCGATACTTCTGTGTTTCTGATGAGCCAGTGGTGGGGACAACGAAAATAACGACGGAATGGTTGCAGCTCCACTTATTCCTTCATCGGCCTTGAAGGACCCGATAGCATTCAACGTACATGGACAGGGGCACTCCAAATCACTCCAAGAGCCACCATGACGAAGCAAATGACAAGGAGCCAAACAACCGCCGTCCAGACGCCGTACTTTTGCAAGAACCGAGTGACCGACTCATTCCATTTCCCATCGCAAGATAGCAGAAAGTTGTGCACACTAACGCCGGTTGAGAGAGCAATAACAACAGCGACAGTGCGCATTCGCGAGGACATGGAAGACGAAGCATGCGAGCCCATCAGTCGCGACGCGAAGTGCGCGACGAAGGAGGTAGGAGCCATTCTGGCGCTGGACTATATGTTCACGGCGATGGTGTGAGGGATACTACGATGGCGCCAGCATTCCAAAGTGAAAAGAAGAGAAGCAGGGAGCCATGGCCTGATGTGGGCGCAAATGATGATGCTCGATCGGTGCGTACTGGTCCATTCCTGCGCTCGGTGGACCACCAGCATCTTCGCCCATCTGAGAATGACGGGAGTGCGCAAATACTCCCATAGATTGCGGGTAGTCGCATGTTGCTAGTACAATGACGACGACGATGCTGACGGCAGCAATCGCCCCTAGAATCGCCACACGAAGACAAGTGCAGACCAAGTCAAGGTGAAACGGTTGGACTATTCGTGGCCGTTGAATACAAGTAGGAGTGCTCTTCTCATCGAATCCTGATGCATTCAATTGGATCCTTGCGATTTTGCATCTCTGATGATGATGACACCGTTGCCTCCAATGATAAAAGAAGAACTGCATGTCTTCGATCTCTCCAAGTGCCTTCGTCATTCATTCATCATGATAGCCTTTCACATTCTTTCGGAGAACTCTGTATCGGATGCATCTGCAGGCAACGGATGCGACCGCTCGCGCGCAGGCCTTCAAGCCTTGAGCATGTGCCAGGCCCCGCCCGCCCCCAGCACGGCCATGGGAAAGACGATGGTGACGACGAAGATCTGTTCGGATTCCTTTGCGGCCTTGCCCCAGCCGGCATTCTTCAAGTAGAAGACGGACGAGAAGGATCCCTGCAACGCCCTGCGTTGGATCAGCTTGGATGCGGCGGATCGTGCGGCAGTCATCGTTGACTGTACGTTGGTGCTTGCTGTGAGTGCTTGGTGCCTCTGCTCTGTAGTCCTGCGTCGGTGGCCGTCAAAATGATCAGCCGTCTCTCTCTCTCTCTCTCTCTCTTGTGCTGTTGGTGGATGTCTTGGCTGATGGAGATGTAGCAGAAGCGATCTTGTATGGTGAGAAGTAATGAGCGCTGGTGTGTGGTTTGTCACATCGTGTGTTCTTTCGTTGATCCAATTCTGTCCCACCACTTCAGCCAAATCAAAAAGAAGGCTACAGGAATGGGGCTAGAGATGGATCCGTCAACACCTCAACAGAGAAAACGCTTCACCACAACTTCGCGATCGCAAACAATGTAATACAGTACGATTTCATGTCTTGCCCTTTCCAAAATCATTGACTCCATTTCTATGATTATATTAGCACAATTTACATTCATATCCATAATGTTCCATCTCGCCTGTGCTTTCTTGACATGGAAGATGCAACGCCCAACAAGCTACGTTGACGCCGACGCTCATGCGCAAAACTCGCCCTCGTCATCGTCGTCATCGTCATCGACACCATCGCTGGCGCCGGACAGTGCCGAAACGTTTCGGACGATACCATTCTGCTCCCCGGTGGAGTTGTCGCTGTCATCCTGTGAAATCTTGCGCGTGGGGCTGGTGGCATCCTTGATGACGGTCGAATCCGGGCCATCCGCCGTCGACAGCATCTCGCTTGGATCCAACCCGACCGTCGCCTTGGCCAATCGATCCTTGGTGTTGGATCCGTACAGCTCGTCCTGCAACTCCAGGAACACCGATGTCGTCTGGATGGTCTTGCGTCGCGCGACGGCGCCCTTGTCGGCCAGCTTCTTCTGCAGCGCTCCGATGCCCATGTAGAAGACGAAGAGGAACACGCCGAGCAGGGACGCGAAAATGAGGCAGATCAGGATCGTGGTATCTGACTTGGGGCATCCCTCCATGTCGTCCTTCACGACGGGCACCATGCACCAGAAGTAGAATCGAGCGAACAGGTATCGCAGGGCCTTGAGGCCCGGGATGCCGGCGCCTGGACTCAGGGTCGTGGAGAAGAAGACCATGAGGAGGAACGGCAGGCTGCCAATGATCTGCACGTTCTCGAAAGAGAGATCGGAGTAGACACCGACGAGGAGGTAGGGGAAGGTCAAGGCGGCGACGTCGAAGGTGATGGCGACGAAGAAGCGGAAATCTCTCATGGTGTCGATGACGAGCTGGATGCATCCGAAGTAGACGATATTGATGATGTTGGCGAAGAAGATGAAGAGCAACGCCTTCCAGAGCTTGTTGTTGCGCTTGGAGGAATGCATCAGCGCCTCGGCTTCTTCCGTGACCGTGACGCGCCAAGCGGGGCAAGTGAGGAGGTAGGGTTGCGCAGCGAAGAACGTGAGCATTCCACCGCCGACCAGGAGGAGACTTTCGTTGCCGGGGATGCTGTTCCAGTAGGTCGCGACGAAGAGACCGAAGAAGATGAAGGTGGAAACGAAGACGCCGAGCAGCTGCTTGTTGGAGGCGACCTCGACGTCCCAGAAGAAGCTCCAGTCCGAGCTGGATGCCGATTCGAAGTGGTAGTCCTTTCCGAGGGACATGGCGGCCAATGCGACCTCCCTGTCGACGGCCTCACGCTGGTTGACCTTGACCTTGGTGCGGTCGATGGCGCTCACGGTGATGGTGTTGTCCGCCATGGCCGTGAGCACGTTGACGTGATCGTTGGTGACGAGGAGGATGTTGTTGTTCTGGCGCAGGCTGTTGAGACGCTCCGTGATGAAGGGGACGAAGTCATCAGTGACGCCGGCGAAGGGTTCATCGAGGACGATGAGGAGGTCCTTCTGGCTGGCCGTGCGCTGATGGATGAGTTCGAAGAGCAGGAGCTTTCGCTGCCCGCCGCTCAGCCCCGCGGTGAACTCGCCGGCCATGGTGCCACCCACCTGGATGCTCTCCGTCTTTTCCTCCCTCACATAGGTGTCCCAGTACGGCAGCTGCACTGGATCAAAGTTCGGAATCCGGTTAACGACGATATACGGACGCAGGGAATGGTACTGCCGAATATAGATGCACTTGTGCGATTTGTGCACATCGTTGAGGAAGGTCGTCTTCCCCGATCCGCTGGCTCCGACTGTTCATTGTACGTTATGGTATTGTATGGCATTGTATGGCATTGTATGGCGTAGTATCGGCCAAAAGATTGTGCGCGTATGGTCCGTAGAGCGTGGTGTGAAGAGGTTGGTTCCATCCGGAGTGTGAGTTCGATGGTATTCTATAATACATGAATGATCCTGTGGGAGGGGAGATGCCACTGCGCACACTACATGACATGGTGGCATGATGCATGCGAAATCTGGAGGTGGCAACGGCGTGCGAACAAGCATCATGCTGCATCATTGCCTCATTACAACGCAACTCATCAATGTGAGCGATGCGGAGTATTCTCTCTCCATGGTGGAGAGTATAGTAGTATCACTCTACCACACATTATTCCACTTGAGAGCACTGTGCGACGTACCGCATACCGTGAGTGTCATGGTGCTTCACTAATCTTCAAAGTCCTTCTTTGCTTCCTGTGGTTGCGGTCTTCGTAGGATGTGAAGTGATGTGAGGTGATGCAATTCTTGCGTCTCGTTTTCAATTGTGATGGGGTGGAGTTGATGGATGTGGGACATTTGCAAAGGCCTCTGTGTCATCATCTGTGTTGGTGGTTGATTCCGTGAGCGTTTGGGCGTCAAATGTCGCAACTCTGCAGTTCGACGTACGCATCAATCAATTCGGTGACGTGACGAGCTGTGACCACGGTGATGTTTTGGTTTCGTTTTCGCGACCGCGTACTTTCCAAACGTGGATATCACTGATGCCTGAATGGATCAAAGCAGGTGTTGTGACTTGTCCATTTTCTGCCAAAATGACTTGGCGTGATGCTGATGTGGTCAAGAAGAGTAGTTGGGCCTGTTTGATGACACTCCATCACTATTCAAGACCACAATCAGTTACTCCGAACGACTAAGTCGACACGAAGTCACGGAGTATTTTTCGTTCTTTTTGAAAAGCCTGTATCAGTCACGTATTCGATGTCTGAGCGTGACTCAAACGGCCTTACAAAAGTTTTGCATTGTGTTCATTTTTTAGGGGAACATCGACGATCCATCCAACACAGCAAACAACAGAACACTTGTCGTTGTTGTTGGTGATGGTGGTGTTGGTGATGATGATGATGGCGATGGCAAGTTGGTGATGCCCCAGATGCCACAGGAGAGTGTGGTACAAGCAAGAGCTGCAAGTACGAGCAACATACTCGAAAGGAGTCTGCACGATGGCCACCCCAAGCCCAACAGGTAGTAGATACCATGATGCAATGCAACGCCATGCTACAAGTATTTGGTGTGCTGAAGAAGGATGCAGAGCGCGAGCGCAAGTTGCGGGAATGAGCGGTGCCTGGTCGTTCTGCTGCAAGGGGTGAATGAACTGCTCGATGCGTGCTCGTATCAAGGAGGCGCCCACGAAGGCGTCCAAGGAGACCATGGTCTCTCCCTCTTTCTGAAGTTTCCACTCTCGGAGACGGTGCGCTGTCGAGTCAAACGTTCAAAGCCCGTCTTCGGAAATGAGTTGGTGTCACACATAAGCGTACTGGTGCGGCGCCATCACATCAGACGTGTTGCAATTGTGCACCATCGCACATGCTTGCGGACGTGCCGGATCACTCCAGCACATGCTCGTGGCCGACTGATACTGTAATATGATCTTGAACATCTTGTGCTTGCGTTCTGCCACACGAGAACTGCATGATTCGATGATCCTGCGCTTGTGGTTGACATTCATGGTCTGATCCATCTCCGGCTACGAGAATGCGTACAAACCGGGCACTTGGAGCAACTGAAACGTGAGGAGTGGGGTAGCGGTATTCTACCACTTGCAAGAGGATATGGTACGAGCTATAACACCATCGCACGTACACACATGGGTACTCGGAAACAAGAAGCAAGGCAGACGCCAACAGCACGATGCGACATCCGCGCCCGCATCCCACACACCAATTGCCGACACCGAGATAGCGTGATGTGATTTAATGTGATGTTCGCACGGTACTTGGATTCAGGACTGCGCCACTGCTTGACAAATTCTTGCCCCAGTCTTCCCTCCACCACTGGTAACAATGAAGATGGCGGCAGCTGACATCACCAGCGATGCGCTGAGCGAGGAGAAGATGACGTTGCTTCCCCCTCGGTGAAGTCGCAAAAAGACCAGGCGACTGGTAACCGTGCCACCCCTGTTGGCGTCCGATGGAGCAGAGTTCCCAATCTACAAGCGGCTACAGCTCACACTGATACACCGCAGAGTGCATTCTTCCTTTCTCGGAGCCTACACGTA
This sequence comes from Craspedostauros australis, assembly GCA_026770025.1. NCBI lineage: Eukaryota > Bacillariophyta > Bacillariophyceae > Mastogloiales > Achnanthaceae > Craspedostauros > Craspedostauros australis. The sequence goes on from JAMXDE010000022.1 coordinate 782,311, forward strand.
ATGTCTGTGGCGATGTCTCGAGGTTGAAGGATGCAGCAAAGAAGGGCAAAGCCTGTGTCCCAGTATTGGCGCAGATCGTGATCTATCCAGATGTCGCGCGGATGTGGACCAAGTTCGGAGTCGAGAGTCATCGTGAATGTCCGCACAGCAAAAGTACGGCGTTGGCCATTGATTGATCCACGAGCTTTGCGATTCTCTGGCGAGGGCTGACGAGTCTCAAGATCCTCGCGCTAATCTCCAGAGGGAACAAGAGCAGGGAGGAATTGTGGCTGGGGATGTGCTCTCTGCTCGTGCTGCGAGGGCAGATAAGAACAGATTATCATTCACTTCCACTGTCTCACACAGTCGATTGCATCCACAGATCGCACCCAAGCGCGAACGCAGATTGCTGTTGTTGGACAAGAATGCCGGTATCCGAGGATTCGCAGAACAAAAAGGACGGCCAAGAATCACGAATCCCCTTGGGTAACTGTGAGCGACCGAAACAAGGCAAACTCGTACCATCGTAGAGTCGTTCGTAAGCACAAGCGACAGATGGAGCCGCGAACGCAACACAAGGATGAGAAAGCTCTGGCAGCGCCAAAACCGCCATCGCAAGGCCACAACGAGTATCTCTGCTGTTTCGTTGGACACGCTACCCCACGATCATGATGATGGGTTCAGCACGAGACGATCGACGAACAAGAGATGTGTCAAACCACGACAGGTGCGGAATGATCATACTGTATGGCCCCGAGAGTTGTCAAGATCGAGCCTGGACAAAGCGGTGCAACAAAAACGCAAGCCCAACTGCAAGCCAAAGCGCAAACGCGACGTGGCGAAGAATTACTCTCCTTCTTTGCGGCTGGTGCTCGTGCAAGCGCGCTGTGTGATGCACGGCTATTGCAAACCAAGACCAGAGGCAAGAACATGACGAGAAGCACGCCGGCTGCCTGCTGGTCGAATGATCACCACGGAAAGTCCAAGGGAGGAGGATGCGAGGGTCGACGATCCAGCGCTGTGGCGAACCAATCATTGATCAATCACTATCGGCAATGGCAGAAATGCCTCTCAGCGAGCGAGGAGACTTGCATCGACAGAATATTGCATCCATCCCGACCTGGTTGCGCTCTCGGTCTGTCGCAGATAGTGTCCTTGTTCTCGCCTTCATCACATGGTGCTCCCATCACTATCCACGAGCATACTACAATACTTGTACCCATGAGCATACGAGCACGCTGATACTATCGACATAAACATCCACATCACTCAAGGGAGGAAGCTCTCGTGCTTACCATCGCCTCACCATCAATCTCATAAAAAGCTTCGCGCACTCATTAATTCAATCAATCACTCAGCAGGAATCACTCAACAACCAATCACTCATCACCAACAAGGAGTAACCATGATACGGGTAAATCAGCCGCAAAGCGAAACGCAAACGCAAGCCCAAGAGATATCCGAACTTATCGGTCTCTCCAACCAAGGCTGTCTCTTCATTTACCTTGGCGATTACAGACAGGCATTGGGGGTGTTCTCCAACGCGTTGCGGCGATACAAGAAGATTGTCGACCAGGACACTGGCTTGGCACCGGCAAGGTGGTCCGGCAACGGCCACGAAAACGTGAGACAAGATCGCAGTTGGGTGACAGACTTCATGGATATCGATGCGCTCATAACTCGACACTGCTGCCACAATGGCAACGCCTCTGAACGGAGCGGCGAAGATGGAATCTCACCCATGGTCACATCATATCCATATCAGCAGCAAAGGAATAACAATGACATGGGAATTCACTCAAGTTACGTTGCAAATCACCACCTCGGCACCAAGCAGGGGCATTGCTCATCCTCGCATGTTCTGCACAGTCCAAACGCTACGGCGCAGATGTACAACGTCTACAGCACCCCAATCCAGCTGCCACCATCGCCGACCACCGGTACAATCGATGCGCAAGACTTGAACAATTCCATCCCAACAGTCATCATGTTCAATCTCGCCCTCACCTACCACCTGATGGCGCTTTCGTCAACAGACGGCCTTGCTCACCACTCCCAGTCACAAAGTCCATTGCCCAAGACACCCTCTTGCGACACGCACATCGTGCGAGATCCCAACAGCAGAGAAGGGCGCCTCAGCCACATGGAACGTGCCATCCGGCTGTATGACTTGACCTACGAGCTGGTGGAAAGCGACCGCACCGAGGAGGAGTACGCGCAATCTTGCCACAACCGCCAGAATGTGCTCGACGAGACGGCGATGGATGACGGAACGCCTGCGCGGTGCCTCCTGTTCACGATGGTGCTGATGAACAATCTCGGACTTGCTCACAAGTCTCTCAGGAACGAGTCCGCTTCTCGTAACCTGTTGGATCAGCTCGTCGCGATGCTCATGGTCGTTTTGGACGACATTCGACGCAATGGCCGCAGCCAGATCCTGCGTGCCTCGTCGCCGATTCGAGGCAGCTCGGATGCAATGCGAACGCCCCGCAGCGGTGGCAGCGAATCGGCACCCACGGCGATGGATCTTGAACATCCCTCGTCGGTTGGGGCACACGCTCATCAATCCAATGCAACCAGCCTTGGTACCGATATTGCCGACGCTGGCCAAGAGGAAGGTTGCATCTCTGCAATTTTGTCCCTGTTCATGGAGACGGCCTTCCCGACCATGGGGCTGAGGCGTCAGAGTGCGCCTGCGGCATGAGGACGCTCCGCTGCCAGTTTACCCACAACACTGCAGGTACATTCATAGCACGCTGACTGTGCCGTTCCGTGCTCCGTGTCAATCTTGTCACTCTAGTTTTGGTTGAGTTCCACAGTCAATAGAGAATACCACTCATCCAGGGAGTAGAACAACGAAGTATAATACCTTGTTTCTGACTTCATCACCGACTACATTCACGACTTGTTAGTTCTGCTCTGGTGGAATACCTCCCCTTGTGGTACTGTACTCTCGCCATGGTCATTCATTCATTCATTCGTCCGGCATTGGCTCTGCGGACAGAGAGAGCATGATACCACACTCTCTGCTGTGTCGGTAGTCAAACAGATCACAAGCAGCATTGCATGCAGTGTGCTGATCGTGCAACTGGCAGAAAATGCATAATTATAGCAGGAATGGCTGCCTGGCTTGGAGAATAGTAAGCACAACTACTGTGCGTCTGCATCGTCGTACCATATCAAACTCAGAGGGGACAGGTGACCTTGCGCCGACCACATCCACGAAAAGATGAGCGGCCGAATCCTCACAAGGTCGACGAAACGTCTCTTATCGCTTTGACATGCGGGAAGGGAACAATTGGAGGTTTTGATCAGTGAACTGGCAAGTCGCACCGTCGAATGGTCGAGTCGAGTGGAAACAATCACCCTCTGCGCTTTGGTTGTCGTACCACACCCCTGGCTGGTTCTTGCGAGGACGAGGATGGAGATGAAGCCGGAATTGGGACACCTCCGACGACTGAGGAACAATCCAACGCACGAGTTTACGAAACTGGGTGACCAATAAGTGCGACGGGGAACTGTTGGACGAAAGAGTTTGCTGTCCTTGTCGCAAGTTACGAATAACAACCTGTTGTAAATCCAGCGAAGTTCTCCTCCCTTCGTCAACTCATCTCGGCGCCATCGGCCGCTCTTGCTCGCATGGCGGAGTGAGCGAAGTTACCTTAACAGCTCCATGCGCGTTCGCCGACACGCGCACCACCTCCAATTCGCCCTGGTTCTCGCATAACGCCAAATACTCAATCGTACTATACGAGCTATGGACATTACTATCTGCATTGCCGCTGTCTCCACAAAATCAGAAGCGTAAGTATGAATTACCATGGGAAATCTGCTCGGATGGAACTGTACGGTGCACTATCTCCAACACCGGGCGACAGATGCCGTATCCTGGCAATCCCACGGTCTCCCAGTTGTTAGCGCCGACGATACGAGATACAGGAGCGTCACCTCTCCCAAAGAGCCGTCGACTGGAAACAGCACGAAGAAGAAGAAGAAAGAACACGCCATGTGCTTAAAATACTCTGCGACGGAGTGTGAAAGATGACTCTGCTCGAGAGTACTCTGCTCTAATCTACTGTGTTCGAGAGCACCCTGGTCTGGTCGAGCTCGTGTGTGCCTCATCTTCCTCTTTCTGTTTTGGATCCGGCATTGGATTGAAGGTTGCGACTGATGACGTGGTGGATACAGTATCAAAGAAAAGCGAAAGTCTCCACAGAAATACACACCAGGCACTGTTTCATACCCCGTCCTCAGGGATGGACTCGGAGAGGACGATCTATCCAAGGGAAGGGAGGAGGACCAGGGACGGGATGGACTTTCCGATTCGCAGGTGCACGATGTGATGCAGTACCGATGCGATTCACGTGCGGCGCGGGGCCGTCGCATACGAATGGAACAGACCTCGGCCACACAAGCCTTCAGATCAGCAACGATTGGCAAAGGAGGGGCGCGTTTCTGCACGAGGATCCCGCTCGCGCCTTGCAAAACAAGAAAATCTGCTCTCTTCTTTGCGGTGGTACGTACAACCACAATCCAAGAGAAGGAGAAAAGCCGCACCGTCATTGTGTGCTGACGTGGTCTCCTTCGTTCCCCGTTGCGACGCCTCACCAGCAAAAGATCACGCAAAAGGTTCCCATTTCCACTTTCCGGACGAAAACAGCGTTTAACCTTCACATGGGATATTGTTGACCAGGGACAGATATCATAAGTGTGTTCAATGCATATTCTAACAGCAGACAAAAAGGGCGAGTGTGAATGTTCGTTTCAACCATATTTCACGAGGAATGACGTGTCGGTCCGCAATCCTTCACGAAAGCGCGACAGGTGCACCCACGTCTGTTGTATCACGACAAACTGGTGATGTTGCACAAAGATGCAGCGTAGCGGGAAATGCGTACCTCCTCGATATGTCGTGATTTGTCCATACTTTCGCCATCGTTGTAGTCCGAAGGCACGTGTACTTCACGGTACTCGCAGATTTCGTGACGGCGGGGATGATTTGGAACCATTTCTGTGTTGACGTGGACTGCTCTGCGTTGCCTTTTCCTTGCTCCGCCACCTCTCAATCTTTGACACTTGTCTGTTGGCCGCAAGGCGGTAATATTACATGGTCGTGTGGCACAACAGTATCCCAACCAGAGATACACACGATACCTATTCAACTCCACCTCCTTCTCCTCCTCACCCTGTCACCTCCACCAACACTCGTACTGCTTCTACGTGCATACCATTGCAGACGAAACATTCGACACATCCTGCTCAGCTCCACAGATCCCTACCTGTCACACAACATACGAGGACACATCGTCACGATCTGCGCACAGATCATCAAAGCACCAAGGCACCAAGGGCAACAGAAAAACGAGGTTGGCGAGATTTGTGAGATCGTCCCAAACTGGCAACGTGTGAGCGTTGGGCTTCAAACACAAGAGCGTTTACGCTCTTCCGCGGCTCGCACTAGTACGATCTATCCGTCCTCCATTCTCTCACGAGAGCACAAGTATCGTGACGACACTTTCACTCGCCCATTCTCAGGTACTTCCACTGGCGCCTTGTACCTCCTGCAGCCTACGTGCTCCTACGTGTACCGCACCATCATCGCAGGTACTTATCGGCAGAGGACGAGCTAGATCGTACTCATGCGGCAGCGTTGCGCTCTTTGCCAAATCGAACAATACCACAAACAGACGGCATTGTCATTGCAACAACTTCACAACGAAGAGAGACGACATACCCTGCACTGCTCCCAGTGGTCCCGACCAGCACAAGCCACAAAGGCGACAACCCCAACAGCAACAGTGGCAACAGCAACAACGACGACGACGACGACGACATAGGCAGAACTCAGGACCAGGCTTCAGCTCCTTTGTCGACCGAGACAAGCCAACGTGTGGACCACAACAAGAGTGGCACGAGCTACGGATAAGGACGACATTGTCGCATTCTTACGGGTGCTCTCCTCATCGAAGACCTTCGTGCTCGATAGAGGCTGACTTCAGTTGAGTTGAGTTGAGTTGAAGAGTCTTGAGCTGGACTCTTTCTGCTCAGCCAAGCCTCCGAAGACAGCGAACTGAGCAACACCAGCTCTGCTGCACCATTGCCGCACGAGTGCTGAGCAGTCCGATTCCAAAGATGTTGCAACTGACAGCAACAAAGAATGACACGGCCTGCAATCTGATTGCGTCCGGAGACTACAGGACGGCGGTGATCCTGCTGCTCGAGGCTCTGGAGGAGTGCAAGGCCGCCATCGTCACGCTAGAGTCGCAGCCTTCCCACCTGTGCGCATCCAACGCCCTGCTGTCGGTCGACGACATCATGACGATGGGGCTAACGCAGACAGACACGGCAATCGAAGAGCTCAAGAGCACGGCGGACAACACGTCCTTCATCTACCGATGGCCGATCGCCGTGACGAAGGTCATCGCTCAGGTGTCGGCGCCGAGCGATGTCCAACACCATGCCCAGCGCGATGTGGAGGCATCGGTCCAAGCCACCACCAACGCTGTGCTGCCCGTTGCCGTCGTCTTCAACCTCGCCCTCGCCCACCACCTGTGCAGTCAGGAGAGCACGCCGCCAGGCTCCAGACAAACATTCCTCTTCGGCCGGGCCCTCAAGCTCTACCAGATGGCCTACACGCTCTATTCCAAGCTCATGCCGTGCGAAATGTCGCACTCATCTCCGCTGGCTGCCGGTCTCGCCCAGCACGGCGTCTTCGTCCTCGCCACGTGCAACAACATGGGGGCTGTCTGCGAATCTCTCACCAACTACGCCGCCGCGCAGAACTTCTACAATCGCGTCCTGCAGATTCTGCTGTATCAGCATCGATTCGCCAACGTTTCGGAGCTGTTGCCAGCGTCCGCTCATGCTGGCACTTCTCCTCACGCCACCGCCAATGACGCATCCGGCGTGGGCGATGACAACATGGCTGACGAACACATGGAGGAAAGCACAGCAACAATGCCGCTGTCATCAACGGCAGCGCCGACATCGTCTTCAGAAGACCATCGCTATCATCATCAGCATCAGCAGCAGCAGCAACCAGGACAACAACGACAACGACAAAGCAGCGTACGAGTTGAAGAGCCCTCAATGGACCAACCTATGCCGCCTGCTCTCTCGAATACACAACAACAGCAGCAGCCACAACAACAAGACCGGTATGTCCAACAAGCCAACCCTTGTCCTCAACAGTTGCAACAACAACAGGGATCGCAACAGTTCACTTCGTCCCTACAATTTTTACCGACCGAGATCTGCACGCTCTTCCTCTACAACGTGTCGCACGCCGCTTTCCGCGTGGTCAAAGTCGCCGCAGCGGCCTGATCTGCGCTTGTTAACAATGAAGGCAAAATCACGTTGAAGGGAGTGGTGCATGATTCCATCCGAAATGCAACTCCCAAAGCGCAATTGAGGATCTCTACCGATGTCGTGGGATCGCGGCCAGGGCTTTTCAAGACATGGAGTGGAATACTCCATTCGCCACCTGCAATACCATGCATCACCCCCACTACCCTCATGTTTTGGGTGGGAACATGGACACAGCAACCACCGTGGGCAACCACAACCACGTATGTACGTATATCCACATACAAGCACAACAACCGTCCGCATCCCATATCATAGTACAATACCATGCCATAACTGTAAATACTCCACCTACTAGCATTACTATCATCGTATTGCGCCACGCTGTTTCATCTTTCTGCGATTAACACGCTACTCTGCGTGTGTCGCGCTTTCCCACGTACGTGCACCATGGCCTGTCAATGCCATGCAAAAAGGCTGAAGAGAGTATGGTATTCCACAAATGTTCTTGTCCGAACAGGAGAGTACTCCCTTCTCGACGCAGTCCAGTCAAAATGAAACGATTGCACCCCTATTGAAACGAGAGGCGCACATGCTACAGAGTGGTACAAGTCTTACATGCATTCTCTCTCTCTCTCTACGGATAGAGAGCGCTGTAATCGGTACTCTCCAGCTGACGATACTCCTACATTTGGCCAGGATGACAGGAAGAAAGCAGATGGTATCCACTCGAATCGTCACTGGTTGCAAGTTCCTTGCGCCACCAAGTCGCCTCATGGATCTTTTATGGTCATGTCCATGCGGGTCTCCCCAGATTGGTGGGAATGACCGCGCGATAAGACGCACCATAGTCGTACGTACCGCAGCGAATGCGCATCGCAGTATCCTCGCTCTCTCTTGAAAGTATCTACAGCACTACGTACTGATTGCACACGATGCCCCTCACCACGTAAAAATCCTCGCACAGCGGCCCTTCCACGTTGATGCGACCCGAGTCTGATGCCTTCGTCACGAGGATCACTTCGTTTACCAACAGCTGCGAGTATCCGGGATGCGTGCTGTACTCCGCCTTCATCCCCTGCGCGATCAATTCGCTGCGCAGATCGGTCAGCAGAATCTCTCCGTCGCTGAGGTACAGCGCGTTGCCATCGGATCGGCCTGCATTCTTGTTCGGTGCCAGGACGATGGATCCATCTAGCGCGACTCTCTGTCCTGTGGCGATGTAGTCCAGGTAGCTGACCGAGCAAGGCCCGAGTTTGGCCTCCTGCAGTTCCACCGGCTGCGCCGGCTCTTCCTCCATCTGCTTTTCCTCCACGGTGCGGTACGGCGTGTCCACCAAACGGGCACCGTACGCGGCGTGCCCGACGCGAAGTTCGATCGTGTCGGCATCGGATGGCGTGTGCACCACCTTGCTGCCGGATGCAAACGTCCTCGCTGCGTTGGCAAGGTTCGTCACCTCATCGATCAATTCAAACTTGGTGTCGCCAATCGTAACTCCGCCGTGCGACTGGTTGGGACCACCAAGAACGACAACTTCTCGCGGTTGCAACGCTCGCACAGATTGCCGCGCCGAACGCGAGTCGACACGGCCTTCCAATGGGATGTAGGCGATCTCACAGAAGACCGTCAGCTTGCGCGCGGACGTTGTGATCTTGACCGGCGGGCGTCCGTTGCGACCTCGGATGATGCCCTTGCCCTCGGACAGATCCGCAGCCTCCAAACCGCGCTCGTTCACCCCGCTGCCATCATCCGCGCCATCTCCATCGTTCGCGTCGTTGCCACCTCTCTTCTTTCTCTTCTTTGCCACCGACGACGACGACGACGACGCATTGCGTGCCGCGCTGCTGAGTCCACCCGACGTGCCATCCGCAGCGTAGCCGAATCCGTTGCGCCCGTCCGTGATCCTGCCGCTGCCACCGGAGTACTTGCTGGGATCCACCCCCGTGACGATGTCCACGAAATGCTCCGCCTGCACCGTGATACCGTAATCATCTTCCAAGACCGCGTCTGCGCCAGCCCCGATGGAACCGCCGATGCCGAATTTGGAAGTCTCGTCGGATTGGCCGATACCGACGGCCTCCTCGCGCACTTCGAATGTGAGATGCAACGGTTTGGAGAACTTGAGGAAGAGGGAGGAGTCGAATCTGCTCTTCCTCCTCTTGAATTTGTTCTTCATGTTGCCACCGCCAGATTTGCCGGACGATGCCAACGACAGGGCGGACGATGATCCATTCGCCTTGATGCCGGCGCCATCGCGACTGTCCTCTCCGAGACGCAGACGTCCCTTGGCCAGCTCCACCTCTCGCAACAGCGCCTGCTTCTCCTCCTCCGCCTTGCGTTTGCGCTTGGCAACATCCTCGCTCTCGAGGAATGCTTGCAGCGCTGCCCCCACCAAGGGAGAACGGGATGGCACGAGGACATCGACCTGAATGCGATCTTCGAGCTCCCTGCGTTCCAGCTTGGCGGCGCACCAATGCGACAGCAGCTGCCACGCCGTAGACAGTCGATTGGTTTGCTGCGTGCGTTGCAGATCGGCCTCGGCAGCTGCCGGCGTTGTCGCCTCCACCTTGGTGAGTTCCACGTTGCTGTCATCTGTGATGTTGTTGTTGTTGGTGGTGGTGGTCGTCGGCGCATCCTCGATGGTGACATCGACATCGGCATCGACATTGGTGACGGAAGCCCGCTGCTTTTGCGTCCAGGCGGCATGCAGATCATTGTCGCGGCTCGTGCAGAAGGAGGAATCTGTGAAGATGATGGCGTGGTTGTCGTTGTCGGCCCATTGCAGCAGCAGATCCCTGGACGGTCCGTGATCCAGGCCAAGCCCCGAGGCCAGAACGCACATGGGGTTGGAAGCACCGTTCGCATTCTGGCTGTTGGCGGTGAGCGCGTTGAGCTGATCGATGGAAGTGCACAGCGAGATGTTCTTCAAGGCGAAGGGGTGGCTGCTGCCGCTGCGGCTGTGCTGATCGAACTGATGACCGAGGGCCGGCGCCATCCACTCGAGCTGCGAACGGCAGAAGTCCAAGGTGTTGGACACCATGGGTCCCAGCCAGACGAGGTTGTAGGTGTTCTGGAGGCGTTGCTTCTCCCACGTTTGATCCAGCAGCAGGAGGATCTCCAGCACGCGACCGGACGCATCCACCGGCATGAGCACGTTGCCTTCGCGGCGCAGGACGCTGAGTATCTGCTCCACGAGCTGACGTTCCGACTGCGACACGAGAGGGATCTTCATGGCCTTGCTGTGGATGAGGGGAGCGACGAGCGGCAGCCTGGGGCCGCCCGGTCGCGTGATGAGAACATCGGGCGTTGATCCGTGCTGCAGCAGGGTGCTGGAGTCCAGGTGCATCTCCTTGGCGATGTGGTAGGTCGAGGTGACCACCACCGTGGTGTCGTCCTGCAGGCGCTGCAGCAGGTAGAAGGCTCCGCCAACGACGTGTCCTGCGCGGTGGGCTGTGACATGGAGCCTTGGCTTGACGGAGGAGTGCCCCATGGCCTGCCTCGATCCGATGTTGGCGTTGGTGTTCCTGCCGGTCTTGACGGAGAATGGGAGGGCCATCGCCTGCGAGTACTTGATGGTCGTGAGGGCCGCGAAGGCCTGATCGATGTCATCCAGCGTGAAGGGCGGCGATGCTCCGTCTAGACAGAGGTTGGCATGGTAGTCGTAGAGCGTCATCTGCCCCATCTTGACGGTGGGGAACGTGGCGAAGATGGGAGGAATCACGACCGGCGCCGCCTCCGCACCATCCCTGCGGTTGCCGCCTCTCTGCGCCTCCTGCTGCTGCAGCCTCTGCTTCTCGCGCCGCTCCCTCTGCCGCTGCTGCGTCACCGTCTTCAGGTACGTCGGCAGATGCCCCAGGCTCTCCATCGTGGAGTCCGTCAGCACCACGCAGTCGTGCGGCGGCAGATCGTAATGCGACGGAAAGCCAGGCGCGGCGGAGGCATCGGACGCTGGCCTGGGAAGACCTCCCACGTTGACCAGCACGCGCACATCACCGTACTCGATCAGCGTGCAGTTTCCCACGCTGGCGGCCCCCTTCTCTTGCCATCGGCTGCCGTACACAGGCGTCACGCGCAGCATCGCTCAACAGCGTGGAAACGGCGCTTGCTATTGTGCGAGTATACTTAAGGTGCCCGTGGACTGCGAGCCACTGCAGGTGCTCCGGATAGTGCTTGGTTTCTCTTGTATAGTACCCAGTTGTATAGTATGCTATGAGGAGATTGTGTCACACAGGTATTATACCTACGATCTCCGTCCATGCTGCACCATGGCGCAACCGTGTTTCGGGATCTCCTCCCTGCGCCTGGTGGTTTGTTGCCGCCGAGGATCTGGGTGATGGCGCGCACCCAAGACTGATTTCAGTCACGATTTTGATATCTGACCAACACGACCGTATTGACATCGTGTGCACGTTTGGATATTTTGAATGTGTCTGTAAATAACGTCAAGCGGTTATGCAGCAACACGAGCAAAGCGAAGCGCCACAAAAACACATTTCGTTTTGGATTAGCGACAAAACGTTATTCTGCCACAGACAGCCTTCGTTGGTGTTGGTGGCACAAGTGTGGACCGAGTGTGACGACATGGTATTATGCAATGCTAAGACATTCTTACTCTGCTCTGCTCTGGTCTCACTGAAAATCTCCACCGTTCTGATGCCGCTGCGTCTACTTCAACGGGGGATACGGTTGTTAGCGTCGCGGTAGAGCTCTTATGCAGATGAGAGGTTGCCGACAGAGGTATGGTAGACGCGGCTTTTCGCTCACGCTCACCTCATCTCTCCATCAACAAGCGCTGCAGCGTTGCTTGTTCCAACAGCGCTTGCTGCAGGTTCGATCCTGGCTGTGGCACTCCAACTTTCTGCTGCTGTTGTTGCTGCTGCTGGAGTCGAAGGAAGGTGGCCGTGTCCAGCGACGACAGTGAGGAGAGGGCGGATGTGAGATCCGGACCAGCGCCGGCTGCACTGGCAGGAGCAGTGGCGGGCTGATTCTGGCTCTCCAGCGATCCCAACAAAGCGCGGAGCTGTGCAGATGGCTGTTGTTGCTGCTGCTGTTGCTGCAACTGTTGGAGTCGCTGCATCTGGGCCAGCTGTTGCAACTGATGCAGTTCTTGGATGGTAGGCATCTGCTGGCTGTTCTGCTGCGCCTGTTCGAGTTGCTGCAGCTGTTGTATCTGCTTCAGACGCTGGAGTTCTTGGAGCGCGTTGAATTGTTGACCATCCTGGCTTTTCTCTTGTTGCGCCTGTTGTTGTTGCTGCTGCTGCTGTTGCTGTTGCTGTTGTTGCTGAAGCTGTTGGAGATGCTTGAGCTGCTCAAGTTCCTGGTTGTGCTGCAACTGCTGTAGCTGCTGGAGGCGTTGCAGCTGCAGTGGTTGGGGTTTGGCCTGCAGCGCCCCCGCAGCCAGGAGCGCGGCGATGTTTGGCTGTGCGGACCCAAGCAATGACTGCCCCAACGCACCGTGCTGTCCAAGGAGCAGGGCATCGGCAGCGCTAACAGAACTGCCACCGTTCAGAGCAGCCAAGATGGCCGCTGTTCCACCGCCTGCGGCGGCATTCGGAATGGCACTCCCGAGGAGGGCGTTGGCCGATTGCTGTGTGGCAGCTGACACAGAATTGGACACGGATGCCGTCTCTGCCGACGACGCATGCTGGTCCGCCCGAGGTTGCTGCTTGTTGGCGGATGCAACAGATGCCGATGAGCCGACTGCGTGCGGAGATGGCTTGCGTGCGGAGGGCGTAACAGTCTCGGCCATTGCAGCAGCAGAAGCGGCTGTGGCATCGCTGGCCCTCGGCGCTTGTCCTCTCATCGAGGTGAGAGCAGCCAGCACTGATTGCACGTTGTCCGTCGACAGGGCTGTGGCTGGAGGAGCCTTGGCTTGCGCCGCCGGAGCGGCATTTGCAGCGGTCGTGGTAGCCCCATTACCACCGCCGCCGCTAGCGAGGAGCGCCAACAGCGCCGAGGCAGTCGACGGAGCTGCTGCTTGCAACTGAGCTTGAGCTTGCGCTTGTCTCGCTGCTTCCGTCGGGGTTCCGTTCACAGATGTGGAGGCCACACTTGGTGATACTGGGGCAACCCGTGATGCATGCGTTGATGGGTTGGCAGCGCTTGACGACGCAGCGGGTGCAGGCGATGAAGCCGGTGGGGATGCCGCGGCTGACAGGATGGCCTGCAGGGACGACAAAGACTGCAGCGCCTGTCCAGACAGGCCGTTGGAGGCGGCTGGCACATCGACGCCCATTGGCTTGGCGCTGGAGGAGCCCAACGCAGCTGCTGCTGTTCTTGGGGGTGCTGGCGCAGTCGCGGCTGGTGCCGATGCCGAGAGAGCAGCAGCCATGGAGATGGCGGCCATGCCGTCCATCGCCCGCATGTTGCGAATGGCGTTGATGTCGACACCTCCCATGTTGTTCATGATGCTCATGAGGGTGGATGCAGAGTGAGAAGTCCCCTGGTTGTTGACGAGGTTGGCACCGTCTCCGTTGCCGTTGCTGCTGATGTTGCCAGTCGAGCACACGCTGGTCCTCGACCTCTTGCTGCTGCCGCTGGTGCGCCGGCCGATGGCGGATCGCTTGCCAGTGGCGGCCATGCTGGCAGCCGCAGCAGCAACAGCAGCCGACATGGCCTGTTCGCCGGTTATGCCTGCCAAGCGCAGGTGATGGCGGCCATCAGCAGCGATGCTGGGGTGGGATGAATCCATGGAGAAGGCAGCCATGGCAGGGGTGGACGAAAGCGTGGGGCTGCCTGACGCTGGCGAGGCGGGGCCCTTGATCTTGATGCGCTTCATCTGGTTGCAGAGATCCACGCGTCCCCTGATGAAGTAGGGATGGAAGATGGAGCCCTTGCCCCTTCCCTTGCGGATGGTGGAGAAGCCCCAGAGGTTGAGCTGTCTCTGGAAGCTCTTGATCTTGGTTTGGTTGAAGAACTTGGGCACTGTGCCATTGTGCCATTGTGGCGTTGTGACATTGTGCCAAGCGATGTTATGAGGAGTAGAGTGAGTAATGGAAGGTGACAGGAAGAGAAGGGGTTAGAGCTAGCATGAAGACGAGAGCGAAGGAGACGCGATTCTCCAAATCATTCTTTTGGCTCTGTTGGTGATGGCTTTGTGCATGAATCTTCATAACGGAAAGGTAAGGTGATGAAGGCGGGCAGATGACGGCATGGACAGACGAACAAACGAACGAACTCATATCCCCATGCTTCCATGCTTCCATACTTCCATACATGGACTCTATCTATCTGTGTGCGTGCGTGTGAACTCACTGACTTGCTCCACAAAGCTGGTCTTGTCGAAGACCTGAAAGGCGTTGCCCTCGGGCAACCACGAGACCACCGATGTGTAGTTCTCTTCCTCTGCGTTCATCAGCATCTTGTGGAGCTTCCACGGGAACTGGACTGTGCTGTCTGTCTTCATCGTTGTTGTCTCTTTATCTATTGCTCTTCTCCTTTCCTTGGTTTGATGTGAGTGATGCTGTTGGTGATGCTGTTGTTGTATTGTGTGGTTGTTGTTGTTGATGACGATGATGATGGCGAGAATGAGGATTCCGACAACGATGGAGAAGGGGCGGACAACCACCAACAAAATAACGTGGAGAACAACACGCAAAACCGAAATCTAGTGAACGCACACACGTAAATCAACGCGAAAGGGGAGGAGAAGCTGGTTTGGTGATGGGCGGTTGTGATGTCCTTTGTGTACAGCACGGTACTTGGCCTACGTGGCCTTCCTTCGTTGTTTTTTCGATCCAAACGAAAGAAGAACCCACATGCTTCGCGACAACCACAAAACACCATGGCATACGTTACAGCGCGACAGTACTGCACCATACCGTAAGTGCGCACATACGAGTGCGACAGAAGCGCACAAAAACACCACCACCACCACAAGGCGAAACGAAGGAACAACACGAACAGCCCAGATCAGGCCAGATCGGAGCACCGTTCCATCACTCTCCATGTACAGTACTGTATTCTACTGCGTTCTACGAGCAGTTCTGCATGAGAATGCGCGACGATGCTGCTGCGAACCAACCCGCGTTGACGCTCCATAAGCGCGCACAAAACCGATCACAACGTCAACCCACTCTCGCACTTGGTTGTCTCCACGCAGTTCGACGGTTGGAAAGAGAAGGGGGGAAGGAGGGTTCATCGTGCTTGTTCTGTGGGATTGAGGTGTTCGTCTTTCGGTAAACCCTGTTTCCGCACCAGAGCATCGGTATTCGTGAAGTGCAACATGGAGGCTTCGCAGGCGCAGTTCCTTGTCTTGTTCCTATTCCTGTATTCCTGTCAACTCCAGTCGAATGTAGCGCAGCGAAGTACAGTGAATTGAAATGCAGTGTAATAGTGAAGTGTAACAGACTATCCGTGGAGCGCGTACTGGACTGTACGTACCATGAATTACTGCTCGCACATAGCGCACAAATCGAATGTTCGTTTACCGGTGCCTCCTTGCGTCCTTGTGCGCGTTTCGTGCGTGTCGTTCCATCGTGGGGACTATTCGCGTGCCAAGGCGAGGTACTGAAACACAGGACGTGCTGAGACGTGGCGTGCTCCACATCAGGGGCTGTTCTTTGGATAACTTCGGCTATGTCTTGATTGGCGTGCCGACTGAAGGGTTCGCAACCCTGTTCAAGCATCAGTTCGCGTTGTCATTCGTTTCTGTTTCCGCTTAAAGGAATCCAATCGAAGACGTTTTCGACGGTTATTGCGACCCTTTTCATATAACGTAGAAGGAGAACACATCGAGTTCGCCAAAGATATAAGCGGGGAGCCGGCGACGTTGGCTTCGATGGTGTACCGCCGTTTCTCCCCACATCGTTTCTGAATGGAACAGCCGTTGACAAAACAAAATCGAATGGACTGGTTCTGCGGACTGGGGAGAGAGCGTCAGACACTTTCACAGAGCGAGGAAGTTGTGTGGGTTTTGTCCACGGCGCGTGGAACGACGAATGCATGTACATGCCGGTACTCGTATCAACGTGCACAACAGGCACACCTACGAAGGAGGTAGCGATGACCACGAAATGTGCCTACGATCCACTCAAAGGTACCAACCGACAGAGCACCACCAAATGTCATGATGACACAGAGCGAAATCGAATGGGATCAATGTCCAGGCCTCCTTCTCACTCCGTTTCCCTTCATCGTTTTCTGAACCTCGTCATGTTCGGAACTGTTTCTGTTCATTTCTGCAAGGGAAGCGCGGTAAAGTCTATTTTTGCGTCGATTTTCGCTTTGTTCACGCTTGGGGTGTGTTGCGCGGTTTTTGGGTCTGTCGAGTCATGCACTCATGGGACTACTAGAGCACGCCTTTCCCGTGTCGACATGACGTCGCGCTGATTTGCGTTCGTGGTTGCGATGCCGCACACTGTTCGCACATGCCAATGATGTCCCCTTTTCTCGTTCCACCCTGTTGTGTCTGTGCCAACACATCCCCATCACAGACCCACGACACAACACGACGCAGCATCGACGCAGTCACACATTTGCTTTCCCTCTTTGGAAAGAAGTGGCTGATTTGCAATCATCATTCGTGTTCTCCCGTCCCCTTGCTCAGACAACTTTCTTACTTGTCCAAGCGGTTCGTTTTCGCACCGTCGTTGATTACCACAGAGCGCTCCTCCAACCACAAGCTGTCCGTTGTCTTACTAGCCTACTGACCTTCGTGTCATCAACCGTCGCGATCTGCACCGGGAGCAGCGCCATTCCTCCACGTTCCTGTATTAATGCGCACTACGTTACTGCGTGATCACTATCGTGCTCGTGTCCGTTGTCGAAGGTGGTGAGCCCGCCCCCGTCCAACGTTTGTTTGGCTGTGCGGCTCAGGTGCTCGTTGGTGATTCTCTGGGTTGTTCGCATGACAAAGTGGGACTCTCTTCGGCAAGCGTTGGTGTCTGGCGGTCTTCCTTCTTCGGGGTGTTGTCACGACGGCACGAAATTCGCTTTGCGTTCCTCGCGATGCTTGTCCAGTGCGTCCGAGATGCAAACTCAGAATATAGTATTTGCAACGTCAAACAACGGAACATGGCGCTTTACCGAGTACCCCATCAGTGCAATTGTTTGCTTGCTCTATTCAAACGAGGACACCAACCACGCGTTAACTCAACAGACACAGCAAGCTATCGACGGTCATCACGTTTCGTGGTTTTGACAGTGTAGCTATTTGTTGCTAGTACAAGGGATGGGCTAGTTATCATGTGTTCTGTGCATCTGTTTGGGCAGCCTACCCGTCGCATGTCTCTTGCATCACAGGAACAACATCAAACGAGGGCAAGCCATCACAGAGATCAATTCGAGTCAGTGTTGCGACTGTGTTGAATGCGCTTCAGGTGTGTGCATGACGAGTGCTTGATTCGACTGTTGTCAGTTGGAGGCAGCGGCGGAGGATGCCATCCGCACAGTAAGCTGGCGCAAAGACACAAAGCGCCCCACAGTGCCCAGCATCAGCGCATCCAAATTCGTGACGCACTCACTTCGGTTTGAGTCACTGGCGAAAGACGGAGAAATCGCCCCAAAGACCACACCACAACGAGCTGGCTGCCACGATTATCCCCCGTGGTTGGAACTGCAACACGAACATCGCAACGCACACGAGATGAGCAGAATTTGTCCTGGTTCAGTGATGGGCACGCCCGCTGTGTTCACCGTGACAAAATTGCAAATGATTGGTTGCGCGGCAAAGTGCGAGAGAACAGATGCGACTGTGTGTCTTGCAATTGGGTGTCGGACAGCACATGCGACACGACCTTCACTCTCCAATGTTCATGTGATTCACTGTGATGTTTATTGCTGATGTCATCACGCGCGTCCGTCTGTGAGGAGTCGCGGTGGAGCACATCGAGATGATAACGGTAACAGTTTGCTCCATGCGACAGTGTAGTACCGCGCGTGGCGAGAGCACGTTTCCCTGGATGCGCACCTCCGCGAAGCAAGCACGCGAAATGCGGTTACACAACAAGTGAACGATGTTCGCCTGAGTCCCACACACAAAACGATGGAAGCGAAGCACGATCAACATGTATGCCCCTGCAGCTCTTTGTGTCACGATGTGCATTGCTCGGGGTATTTCCCGCGGATAGCACAGGCGCCTATTTATGGGGTCGAAACTGGCCGACCAACGGAACGGACACGAGTTTCTCCGCACGCATGCGTTGAGCGTTTCTGTCATTCGCAACGCCCCTTGTACAGCCCAGTGTGCGAAGTCGTACCTATGTCGTGTCCAAGTCGTGACAGGGTCGCGTCCAAGTCGTGCATCCATTGCACCAATGTCACATCGAAGGCACGTCTACGTCGCGTTCACGTCGTGCTCACGTCGTGCTCATGTCGCGTCCCTTGCACGTCCCCTTGCTCGTCACTTGCTCGTCCCCTTGCTTGTCACTTGCACGTCCCCTTGCTCGTCGATTCCTGAAAAATCGACATGTCCCTTACCGCACTTTACTTATAGAGAGATGTCACAGTATCGTAGGTGATCAGTCTGGAGACGCCGCGATGCAAATCTCTGTTGTCAACTGTGTTTCAGAATGATGTTGCAATCAAGATCAAATACGTGTGCTACCATGGTATAGACAGTACGCTTACATTCATGCAGTCTATTTTTGAAAAGTGCACTCTGCCGCCCTTTAACATACAACTAGATTAGACATCGTAGTATGGTCTGCTTTCGCGACATGTCGCACCGACAAAACCGCGGTAATTGCGAGAAATTTGGTTGTCACTTGCGCGTCCCCTTGCTCGTCACTTGCGCGTCCCCTTGCTCGTCGATCCGGTCCTCTGTCATGTCTGTCGCATGTCCATGTCGTGCTTGTCGCAGGTCCGTGTCGTGTCCAAGGCGTGTTCATAGGGATCCCACGTCTATCCTGTGTCGTGACCATGTCGCTACCAATGCATGCCACTTAACATACTCAGTGACGGTTACGCGAGTGCCAATGCGCGTTCGCGAGTGCGAAACTTCGGAAGAACACCGATCCGACGGGGCTTGGACATTGGAGCGTGTTCTCCCCCATGTATTGCCCCTCCCTCTTCGACGTGCGGGTGCGTTCGACATGTCGGTTACTGTAGTTTCACCGCTCCCCATGTGTGTTGGGGCATAGTATCATGATACTCACATGTGCCAAAAGCGCTCGTGTTCGCTGGAAATCCGAGACGAAGAACGCGCTATCATTCCCAGGTACTGAGTGTGGCTCTCAATGACTCAACGGACAAACACAGCCAGGGGGATGCGGATAACATATAATAGATTGTCGTATCAGTCCACACCGCGTCCGATTGTCACGGTCATGCAGCGGTCAACCTCGCCAGCGGAAGAACAACCACAAAGATGTCTGCTACCGGGTACCCCTCAATTCGAGCACCATCAAACGTGCATCATCAGTCAGGCCAATCCACGTTCGGGATAGGCTAGCGTTGTTTGAATAGTCAGACATGAACATGCATGGACAGATATCAGAAGTGTAAGCTCAACGCTTCCCGTCTAGCAACGATGTCAATGAGCGCAAATGAAGATGCTACCAATCCATCTCGCAATCTGTGTGGTTGCATACACGTGCTATCGCATGTCTAGTTTGGTGTCTCAAAGCCATGTGTCTCGAAGATAGGAAAACTGGCAGGAGCGAAAGCAGTGACTTGGTGTCTCTTGCGAAGCAGTCCTTCGAACACAACCATTGCACTCTGCGCATCTCTTCGAACACCCAACACGAAACAAGTGATCCTGGAGGAGGGGCTATGTTGAGGTGAACTGTTCTGCGTGAGGGAAGAGAGCCCCTCGTTTCCGACATGTCGCTCACATCGTGCACCACAAACAAGAAGTTGACGCAATCATGCCTGATAAATAATGATCACAAGTTCGACTCGTCTCGCATGGCACATAGCCGCGGCCCAATGCTTCTGTGGACGACGAATGCCGGCAGCTTCCTGTGCTCGTTCGGTCCAGATGATGTGCCGACGTTTCCCCAACCAGGCTGAGCGAAAAGAGAACTTCTCCCCATTTGTGTGAGTCAGACTCGAGATGACAACTGATCGGGCAACGGGTGGGAATGACCTGCTCCCACATCAGTGACTGCGAAAGCGACGTGAAGGCCGATGCGATCGCATCATCGTTCGCCCAGGTGGACACTCACTGCGTCATTTCGAGTCATGTGACGCCACTAACCTTGCGTGTTATCTGCGCAGTCAAACAATTAATCGCATGGATCGTGGTGCGGACTCACATGACGACTCCTCATGCATTGTGACGTCATAGAAGGCATAGTTGTTCCGCCATCTTCTGTTGCTGTAGGACAAAACACTCGTTCTCATCAAGATGAAGAAATCGCTTTTGGACATTTGGACAGCCAAGCCGCCCCGTGCATCAACCATCGTACTGGCGAATACCGCTTCGAAGTTCACGCAACTCCATCCACCTTCTCTTCCTATCGCCCTTGCCTCAGTTTGCAAACGGAACATGTCATGTCACATTCGGCACGCAGGATGTGTCCGCTCGCACTCGCAGGCTATTCTGGTCAGGACAGAGGTGCTTCCTGTACCACAGAGTACACGCGAGGCTATGCCCTCTACCTGCGTTCGTGGTTGCGCTCACTGTTTCCACTGTTGAAGCAAGACTGCACAACGAAGATCAAGCCCAGAAAGCGCGTACCTGGGCGATTGGCCTCAACACGGTTGGTGGCAACATGTCCAAAGACATCCAGCCAAAAATTGATGGCGCAGATGCTGGCTAAGCCCCGTCGACCTGTCCTGCACTGGGCAATCAATGGCAACAGAAGTAGCTCCTAGTGTTCATAGCCTCTCCCACGGGACGTCGATCACACGTCTACAGTAGTACTTTTGCGTTTTGTGATGCCAAGCGCACGGACTAAATGGACTACTAAGGCAGTCCCATTGGAAAACGACGCCGAAAACGTATTTACCGCGGTTCCCAAGTTGCTGTCACTATGTGCAGACTCGTGTCATGGTGCAGAGTTGTTATGATCTGGTTGTTTCGTTGTGTCTTCGTTGCTGGGATCCTCACTGCTGATGGCGTCAGCCACTTGAGCGCTTGAAGCCCAAGTCTGTTGGTGGCTGCTGTTGGCTTTGACCCATGGCGGTTGCTGGTGGTGGGTTGTCGTTTGTCGGAAACGCTGTCGACAGTTCGCTCGGATCCCCCTATCTGCGCGAGTACAAATACTCCATTGAAGTTGTATACCGCGGCGAGGCATGTTTGATGTCCAACTGATGATGACCGTTCTCCTTTCGAGGAACGGAGAAGGGTTGGCCACCGAAGTTGACCAAATGGCTGCTGGCACAAACGAAACAAAACGTGAAGGGGAGAGTGAGAAACAGGAACACTGAAAGCGCACATCTTGATGATGGCTCGGTCAGTACCACGCCATCCACGCAAAGAGGCAAAGCGTCTTTTCTCTTTCGCTGTACTCCGCCGCCACATGAGCTCGTGCCACACTCCGCGCAATCACATGGAGAAGAGCAAAGAGCCATGCAAGGTGTGTGGAGATCCATGCCAACAGCATCAACGCCAAGAGAATGCCATGTTTTCATGACCAAGATCAAGATCAAGACCACAACCATGCTCATGGGTCATCGTCGTGTCAAAAACAAGGAGATGAAACCGAGTACCGCAGAGCACAACGCAGGGCTCCAATGGCGCGCCAAGCACTTCGAACAGTTCCAACAGGATGGTGAGACCTCCTCTCCGACTGCCGCCGCCGCCTCAACCATCACCACCGCACTCTTCCGACAGCAACCACGACCGCAACTGCAACAACCACAAACATGACGAACCAGAGCGCGCGATGGTAAGTATCAGTACATCTCAGCACTCACTGACACAAGCAAACTTTCATCGTCGGTGTCCTTGGAAGCGGAAGCGGAAGTGGAGGTACATGAGAGGGAGAGGCCGAAACACCTTTGGACACCGTTGCCCCCATCGTCTCCTTGTCCTTCTTTGGTTCCTCTTTCGTTCTGCTTCCTCCTTGGGTCCGGCACTTCGATGATCGACAAAAGACGGGAAGGAGAAGCGCGATTGTTCGTCAATCTATGCCAGCGGTCGTTTTGATTCGGTTTTGATGCGCCGCACTTCTGATCGACCCATCTCCTTCGTCAGCTTGCGCTTCCTGCGCCCCTCCTTCTTGCTGCTCCCCCTACTTTTCAACATCATGATCGATCGCCATGCCTCGGTTGTTTCATCTCTTTTCGTCTCTCTCCAACACAGTTCATCGTTCTCAGCTGAATCGCTACGGCGAAAGCATGTTGCAAAAGCACTGTCGAAGTGTTTTAATACAATAGGTATGAATAATAGAGAACATGCCTGCCCGCACACGAGTACGATGCCAATGCCGATTTCGGTGAATGACAAGCGATCACATGAACATGATCGCCATGGATCAAAGTGATGCCTACATGAAGAGGTGCGCCGCGGCGTTGTCTTCCTTGGGTGAACGCGTCAGCATACGTCTTTACTACTGTTCGTGAGGCAGACCAGACAGAGACACAGACACGGACACCTCTCCGCGAGCAAGACCAACGACAAACACAACACTTCGCCATGAGATTCCGCAAAGTGTTCGCTGGGGTGTCGACAACTGATCCTTGGCGTTGGCCATCAACGCCGCAAATGAGAACCTCTTCGCCAACAACAACGAATACTGGCTGAGATGTTTTTAGCAGCTGGCCGCATCTCCAGGTTCGACTTTTCGACGGCGTTGTCTCATTCGGCTTTGTCGCAAGGGTTGGTGACACCGAGGGAGTGTTCGTTTGCTGAGTTGTTGGTTGGTTGACAAACAAGCGCTGTCGTCATGAAACTTGCACGGTACCGCATGTTTTACTCGTACAGACAAATCATATTATTATTTATATGATCCCTTCATCCATCGTTGCTGTGTCAGTCTCTCTTTGCATGGCCTTATAAATAACACTTGTACTATTGGCGTCAACGGGTAGATCGAATGCTTTGAGATAAGAGCAGCAACAACATCAGAACTATGAGTAGATGCAGAGCAACAAAGGAAATGAGTTGCACCATCCTCACAGCAGCGCAACGGGTGTCCGCAGTTTGTCGAATGGCGTTCATCCATCGAAACCTCTTGGTTCCACGCACTGGAGCGATCACAAAGAATCGCAAACATGGACATGGGCCATCATCACAGGAAGGACAGAACCTCGTTCCCAACCCCACAGCTGGCGGCGGCGTCTGTATTCACATTGTTTTGCCGCGATGGCGACCAAAATGGTACCATGGGTACCATTGCTCAGCCGCAATCATACCATCCTTCTCCATGAACGATGCGGCGCCAACCACATCAAGAGGGCAGAGAATGCCAGGGTGTTGTCTGATGGGTTGCTGTCCTTTTCCCTTGCCATGGTGCTCTTGTGCATCGACTGTTGAAGTTCGGCAACGTCAATGATTCGCACCTTTGGACCACAATCACGACGGTATGCCGTGCTCGACTCGTACCCGCAACTATCTTGCTCTTGCCCTTTCTATCTCGCCTGCACTCCAGAGAGAGAACACAAGGAGTCGTACGGATTGCCGCCATGTCCAATCACCAAGGCGCTCTATCTCTCATGCCTGTCGCCAGTTTCGGATTGGAAGATGGCCCCCAAGAAGTGTGTCTCTCTAGACTACAATTGAGTCTACAAAATTCGCAAACAAGAAACGATTGGTCGTACTAGTCATGCGACTATACAGCAAGTGCTTCGTGACGTCACACGCGGCGATCCGGACGTTGAACATGTGTCAGAAGATACCAAAACAGAAAACGACGACGACAACAACACCAACAACAAACGCACCTTCTTCTGCACCACGGTTGGATCTTCAGCATCTGAAATGTATCCGAAGAGTCGACAATCGTGACAGCCGAAAGGAAGACTGTTGACGCCTGTTCACACTCTGCAAATACGTACAAGTCCAACTCGGCAGAAGCATACATAATAGTATTCTTTTATTCCACTTGCAGCCATCGCGATCAGCATCATGAAGCTCTCTTCCATCGTCCAAGGTTCCTTGCTGCTCGTCATTGGATCGTGCGCAGCCTTCTCGCCATCGTCGCCGGTTGCGTCACGATCTGTCGCCCGAACAGTCAGCAACAATGTGGCGGCTCTGCGGAGCGGATCGAATCCGCTGGAAGTCGTGGACGACGAGAGCAACGCCTTCGAGGCATACTCCGTGACGGACCCCAACCAGGGACTCGCCACGAAAGACACCGTCGTGGGAACCGGCGAAGCTGCCAAGACTGGCGATGTCATCACCGTTGCCTACGCAGGACGACTCATGTCCAATGGCAAGCAGTTTGATGCAGGCGCCGGATTCTCGTTCAAGCTGGGCGAAGGTCGCGTCATGCCTGGTTGGGAGCAGGGCATTTCCGTACGTATGACCATGAATGATCATGGAGACATTCATGTTGATGGCTACTCGTATGTCCACAGCATCAACCGCGACGCGCAACATACGACGCACGTTGTGCAGCTGAAAGCGTCAACGTGATTGCAAGGACGCCGAAAGCAACTCAAGTACGAGGACCGCCGGTGCAGATGGTGATGACCGCAGCGCTTCACCCGAGATCTTGGGCAATGAATGGTTTGAGTGCAAGAGGGATTAGGGGCATTCTATTATACTTGATTTTCCTCGACGTTTGGCTTGAACATCAGTCAGCTGGAGATAGAGAAGATCCCATACTCGAGGCGATTGTTCCTTGTCATGGTCTGATGTCATGAGAATGGCATTGCCCAGTCCTGTAATGTAGGTGGTCTGCTCAGCTCTGCTGCGATTGTCCATTCGTCGACAGCCAGTCTCACCTTCCGAAATCACTGCATCGCCGCCATTGCGTTCCCTCTCCTTTTGGATCCCCACCCTCACCAAACAAACAACATGCTGCGCTTGACCATCTCCATTCCACCATGATTTTCGTCAATTCCCTATTGACCACTGCAGGGCATGCGCGTGGGTGGCAAGCGCACGCTGCGCATCCCCCCTGGACTGGCATACGGCGAGCGTGGCGCCAGCGACGTGATCCCACCCAACAGCCATCTGGAGTTCGATTGCGAATTGAAGGGCATCGCATCGAACCCCATCGAGGCAACCCTCCAGCAACTCAACTGGCAGAAGGAGCGCGTCATCACTTTCGCGCTGCTGCTGATACTGCTCGCAGCTTCGCCTACCTTGCCGGCATTCACCATTCCCAACCCATTTTGAGGTGTTGAGCTCGACTGGAATGGACCAGACTGGAATAGAGTCTCACGAAGTGCATGCATCTGGACATCAACACTCGCACTAGTAACCTATTCGAGAGATTATTGGACAGCTTAGTCGAGAGGGCTGTCCTGGAATTCCATTGTTCTGGTGTCATCTCACCTTCTAGTTTGCACAGCATCAATGCGCCGTTGTACATTACATACCCGCAGAGAGTCCAGCTGTCACCACATCTCAGACAAACTGATTTAAGAGAAGAGTTGACTTCTGTCGCTACGAGGCCTCGTACGTATGCCAGATGCACCTGTAGTTGGCAGAAAATCAGATATGAGCACGGATGGTTTGATGGTCATTAACTGTTGGGATGGAGTTTGGCATGATACTAATGTGGTATGGTGGCAGCGCACTCGTAGTAGTATGTGTATGCCTCAACTGCATTACATCTCCCACGACCTGATCCCTCCATCCATCCAACCAAGTAAAGACAACACAGTGCCATCCCATCTTGTCCCTGTCCATCTGCATCAGTGCCTACTTGTCAACCTCCGTCGAGCGCCTCGCCAGATTACGCAGACTCATGGATATCTTCTGTCGCGATGCAGTGTCCGGGACCTGCTTCCAAAAGAGCCCGTCCCGCTTGAGGAAGCGAACGCGCTGCTGCACTTGCTCGGCGATGGCGGACGTCACCTTGGTCCTTTCCATCTTGCCCTGCGCCCTGTCGTAGATGGGCACCTGCGTTTCGAGATGCTCCATGAAGGCGACGTTGCCGCAGTAGGATTGGTAGGGCCAACCGCGGCCCAGGACGACGTCGGTGGGACCGGGGCGGAACATGGTGCCGGACGGTTTGCTTTTCATGTATTCGTTCCAGAGGTCAGCTTCGTAGTCGTGGATTTTGACAAGGTAGGGTGGGAACTGTTGCTGTTGTGCTGAATGTGTCATTTGGGAGGGTTGTGGTCTGCATTCGGACTCGGCTTTGTTTTCGTCTACGTCTTCATGTTCGTAAACGTGTTTGTTCGGATGGCATGATTGCGAAGACGCGGTGAGGCTGGCGCTGGGACTGATGTCCGGAAGACCAACACCATGATCATTGTAGTGACAATCAGGGAGGTCACCGACCTTGGTCTCTTGCTGTTGCGACTCGGCGTCGTAGAGATGTGGATCGTCATGATGCTGCGGCTGCACGTTGTTGGTGACGTCCAAGGAATCGAGGAGGTGGCTCGGTACGCCGTATGTCTTGAGCTCGTACATGCACTCCAGAGGACTCCCGAAGTGGAACTTGGTGCGGATGCGCATGTCCTGCGACACCGCGAGGAGGAGGAGGGAGATGTAAGGTTTCATGGCTGTCTCTCCGAAGCACAGATGGTTGCTGGTCATGCGGAGCGGCATGGAGTTGGTGAATCCCCACTTGCCGAGCTCCTTGAGGGCCTGGAGGAAGTTGAATATCTGCTTGGGCGCAGCATTGATGGTGTTCGTGATCGTGATGAGGCCGTTCTTCTGCGACGTGAGGGACTTGATGGGCACCGTGGCATTGATGTACCACAGGGCCTTGAGGACGGATCGCACGGAGCAGTAGATGGGAAAGCGCGCGAAGTTGAAGATGAGGACCGACCGCTCGTTAATATCCCTGGTGACGGCCTCGTGCCTCATGATGGCGCTGTTCTGCAGGATCCACTTGGCGTCGGCGTCGAGGTCGTCCCACCTGATGGGACGCACGAAGCCATGCTCGCCGAAGAGCTCGAGCTTGACCTGGAAGTACTTGGCGGTGGATTGCGCGGCGACCTTGATGTCCCACCTGGCCGCCTGCAGCATCTTGAGGAGGAGCATCCTGTTCTTGACGGCGTAGGGCGAGAGGAAGGCAGCCTTGTTGTAGGCATCCTTCTTCCGGATTGTCTGCAGCTCGTCCTCCAGCTTTTGGAATTGCGCCTGCAGGTATGCCGGATCATCCTCCTTCCTTTGCGTCTTGTTGGCCTCCGCAGCAGCACCGTGGATGTCGTCGTAGACGATCTCCCTGTCCTGGATGGTGAGCGAGAGCAGCTCGTTCGCCAGGAGCCTCTCTCCATCTGTGACAGTTTCCAACGAATAGGCATTGTCTGGTTTGATCGTCTCGTGCTGGTGCTGTTGGTGCTGGTGCTGCTGTTGTTTCTGGCGGCGTTGCCGTTGCCCCTGTTTCTGGAGCTGCTGCTGAAGACGTTGCTGCTGCTGCTCCAGCTGGTGCAGCTTGATGCCCGCCGCTTCCATGTCAGCCTGCTTGGCCGCACAGTCCGCACCATCCGTGTCATGTATTTGCGTCTGCGTCTGAGTGATCGTGGTGGTGGTTGTGGTGGTGATCGTGGTGGTGGTTGTGCCATTGGGCGTCGCCTTGCCTGTCCTGGTGGTCGTGGTCTCTATCCTCGGAGTCGTCTGGATGGACGGCATGCTCTTGACGGACTTCGTCTTGCGCTGCTTCCACGGTGGATGGAAATGAAAGGGGTTGCAGCAGTGGCTGTCGGCAGCCCTGTTATGCAAGGCCGCAACCTCCGGTGACACGAAGGCATACGATCCACCATCCGCAGCTGCCGCGGAGGAATGCGCCGTGATGGGTTCTGGTGAAGGTACGGCTTTCGTTTCCTGCGGCAGTAGCGTCGGCCACGGGGTGGTGTCAATGGGGTAGGCGCGCTTCATGTCCACCGTTGTTCTATGTACGAGTGTGAGTGCGAGTGTGAGTATGTTCCGACGTGGTAATATATTTGTGTTTGCACACGTTGTGCTTGTGCTTAGGCTGCACTGCGGATGTTGGCGCGGATCCAGCACGGAGCAACCTCCCTCCGACCGCTGGCTCGTGACGATTTGACCTCTTTGGCGCGAGACGGTGCTGTTCCGTGGATGTGCACAACCGGCGCTGATGGTGGTGTTTGGCACAAGGCGAGGCACGTCCAGAGAGTAGATGCGAGATCACCTGATTGATGGAGAAGGTGCAATACTCGTTTGGAGGGAAGGCCGTCGTCGTTTGTGTAACAACGGAGGGACCGCTTGTTGCGAATGGTATGTATAGCAGCAATCCTATTTGTTACATCACGTTGCTCCTATCGCCGACACAAGGCTGATGCCTTCGCGGATCCATGAGCTGCGGTATTCGAAACACGTTTGGCCTGATGCGGTTGTTGGTGGTGGCGGTTGTTTCCCTTGTTGCAAACGAACAACGTTGCGGTACCGTTGGTTGGGCTCTTGGGGGCCATGGCGATGTCAGCAAGCGCCTTCCTTCTCGCAAACAACGCCCTTCTGTGGAGAAGTGTTCGGGCTGTGGTACGGCTAATACCTACACACCATAGATCGTGCTTCCACGCTGACGGATCGTCCATACGGTTGTTTCGTGCAAACATGTTGTCACCACCAAGCAGTGATTGTGGACCTGCGAACGCAGTCCAGAGACAATTCTGCGCCTTCGACCATGAATGAAAAGGACTGTGTTCTTTCTTTACCTGTGAGGAGCGGTTAATTGATGTGAAGACTAAAGTATCATTATGCCATAAATTGACACCATCAACCGAAGTGTAGTGGTGCAAGAAGCACTTGAATAGCCCCTTTTTCAATGTCAAGTGATATCCAAGAATTTCAGAAATGCTTGTTGTGGCGATTTGTTCACGCTGTCGCCTGCTTCGAAGCCAGGTGCTGAAAGTCGCTGTTGTTTCCCACGTGCCCTGGTGGAGTGAATGTATTGGAAGGCGGTACAGTGCAGAGGGTCGAGATGGGTTGGGGGTGGGCAGATGTGGCACATGTGCAAAGACTGGTGAAGGACCGTGCTGACACACGCTGCGTAGATGTGGAATGAGAGAGGAGGAGATTAATGTTGAACACATGAGACTGGCAACATGGGAGGGAGAACGTACCCTGGCAACAAAACTTCATGTGAATTCCATGCTCGCAGAGAGATCATCCGCACTTGGCAGGAAGAGAAAGGGAGAATCACATTGCAGAGACCAACACTGGGCATAATGGCATTGTTGGAAAGGCACAAATGAGCAAAAGGAGGACAAGAAGCCACACCTGCATTCGCAGGCACAACCACAACCACAATCACAAACCCACAGGCTCAAAGAGATCACATGAGATAGATCACTTTGAAAAGAAGAAAAACGCAGAGGCAGTCTCTCCAGATTGTACACATCCCACACCAAGAGCATCATAACAAGAAGTATGGACATAGAGGCCAACACTGGCACCTGCAGCAATGGTGAGAGCAACGATACCAAGAGGAGCGTGCAAGAGGGAACAGATGAAGCCAAAGTTAGAGAGATGATTGCAGCCACAAACCGCACTGTTGACCCAGAAGGCACTGCAATCACAGGTACACCTCATGGCTCTGGTGCCCACAACAACAGTGAAGTCTATGACCAAAGCAACAACCAAAACTACAACCAAAACTATGACCAAGAACAAAAGAAGGACAAGAAGGAGCAAGCAACTGGGGTTGGAACAGGCATGCTGATGAACATGGATGCTGGTCGGAACAAACTTCCTGCCAGTGGCAGCGCCAAAGCGAATGGCTGCAATGACAATGAAACCACGGATGTCGGTGATGGTAGAGCCGTGCTTATCCGCAGACAAGGAAAGCGGAACCACATGCACAAATCTAGCTCATTGGATCTGCGTTGCATGCCTGTGGACAATCTCCTCAAGCCCAAGCATCATCACAATGGCACCATCGATGACACCGTCAATGGCACTGTCAAAGGCAACGATCAAGGCGCTTTGCCACAGCTGGCAGCTTCTGCAAACTCCAACTGTGGCACTCAGCATTGTTCTGCCAATCTCTTCACCACCACCACAACTACCGCCGACTCCAACTTCAGTGGCTGCAACAGCAAGGGAAACAGCGCAGACAACAGGAGCGAATTCAGGAAGCACATACAGCAACAAACACAGCAGAGCAATCGTGCCATTGACCCCCGAACCTTGCAGTTGCGGAGGCAGCAGATCTTGCAAAAGGAGGAGCTTCTGCATCACATCCACCTCCTGCAAACCAAGATGACCAACATGGCAGACGAGAAAGTGGAGCACGAGATCTCACGCCACTCCATCAAAAGCAGCTCCAGGGCGGTCTCGCGATCGCTCGCCAACAGCACCTTCTTCGACCTCGCAAAGGGCGACGTGCCCAGTCAAGCATCATGGTGGTCCATCCAGGATTCCTCGGGAACCTTCGTGACCATGGAAGACTTTTAGACGTCTGCAGGCTGTGCTTTGGACGCAAGAAACGCCAACCCTGCTCAGTTGGTCCAGCAGTTGGATGGGGCGGTGGCCATTTCCCTTCATGGCGCGGTGGTTTCGAGTCGACTGGGGACTGTGGCGACTTGTCTGTGACGAGCATCGACCAACCGTCCACACTAGATTTTGTAATTCCAAAATCGTTTTTGTCAAGCAATAATATTCTCGGTTTCGTTTGAGGACACTCTATTTCAACTATGGCTGTGGGATTGTATTGAATATGGGACACGCTGTTGTGTTTGTCGCCCGAAATCGTGTTTGGGATATGCGGTGATATATATTACCTTACAAAAGCAGTGAGGTTGCTCTGGATTGATCGAAGGGGTCAAAACAACAACATTCCAAACGGACGTTATCGGACGATCAGTGGCATCGTGTTTTTTCTGTTTGGTTGGAACTGTTCGTCACGAACAAGATCCAAACAGAAGCCTTGTTCCGTGGTGGTTGCAGTTGGCAACGAAAACGACAAGCGAGGACAGGAGAGAACACGAAGAGGAGGACAACAGCATCGTCGGATGGTGGCTCCTGTACCATACCATACGTTCTGAGAGAGCGCGGCATCAGCACCAGAGCCTTCTTCCAACAGATATTACATTATACAATAGAGAACGGAGGACGGTACAGAACAAGCAGCATCGCTCAATCAAGCAACACACGCACTCAGCTCGACGAGTACTCCACAGCAACAAGACCTTCTGGGCTTCTCTCGAGACAACATGCCACCGCCACCGCCACCATCAAAAGCAACAGCAAAAGCAGCAGGTCCAGCAGCGACGCCGGCCAGTGAGATGACTCATTGGTTGCCATCGCCGCAGAGAGGCAGCGATGATGACGCCATCGAGTGTCTATGCTTGGGAACCGGGCGCTTCTTGCGATCCGTGCTCGTTCCAGCCTGCAATGCCGCGGGGTATCGCACTGCTTTGATTCAGCCACGTGGGCACAGTTTCGTCGATTTCATGCACGAACAAGCGCAGCAACAAGCTTCCGCTGGATCCGTTGCTGCGTCGTATCCGGTCGATACCGTGCAGTACGACGGCTCCATTCAGACGGATGGGATTGCCTGCCACGGAGCCTTTTCCTTGGCATCAAAAGACGGAAAGGTTGCTTTGGCAGAGGTCCTGCCGTCCATGAAACCGTAAGTCAGAAGCAACCGTTGAGTTGATGAGAGACAGGCGGTGCACTGGGCTTGTCGCACTATTTGTTGGCGCTGTGTCCCGTTGCATGACATTGCATTATGTGAGATTATACTTACACCCTCATTATATCTCCTCATATGTGTGGCGTTGGTGATGATGTCTTCCTTCGTTTCGCACGAACGACTTTGAAATGTCTCCATTTTCTTCATCGTCAATAATGCCGCCAACACTACCATCAATATTCACGCCGCCGCTGCTTCCGCCATCGCCACCAATGCCACCAATACCCTACATGTTCCACCAGAATTACGATCTTGGGACTTGGCGTCACGGAGGCTGGATTGGCTTCGGCCTCCACAGGCGCGATGAAGAATTTGTACGAACTGCTGCACCTGATGTGCACATTGCGAAACGAGAGGGTTTGGAACACGGATGAGAAGCTTTGCGTCATAGATATGGACAACGTGCCAAACAATGGGCAGAAGGTTCACGGGCACATGATGGCATTGCTAGCTGAGCAAGAGGCGGAGGAGGAGAAGACTGCGGACGGCGAGGAGGCGGGCGATTCCGAGATCGTTCGCAAGTTCTTGACGGAGCGAGTCGTCTTCCTCAACACGATGGTTGACCGAATCACAGCACACCGCGTCGAACCGACCAATGAGCCGATGATTCCACGTTGCGAACCCACGCCAGCAAAGGCATTGGTGATATTGGACCCCAACAACGACTTGCCCAGACAATTTGCCCAAACGATGGCGAAGCCGGAGAACAAGAAGTTCGGAGTGGCTGTGCGTTCCATCGCAACCGATTTTCAGAATGACATCGATTGGAAGCTCCGCATTGCCAATGGCACCCACACAGCCATTGCGCACACGATGGCATTGTGCAAACTCTTGAAGACTGACGCACTGTCCAAGTCGGATGAAACGGCAAGCCTCCTGTGCGATTATCTTGACGCATTGTTCCAGGATCAAATCATGCCCGCAGGATGCCTTGCTGCAGCTCGTAGCGGGATCGGCAGCAGCAGCGATGGCGATGGCGATAGCGATGCCAACACGAAAGCTGCAGTCCAAGCAGTCTACGATGATTGGAGGCGGCGGCTTCTTCATCCGCACTTTGGTCTCTCGACCTTCTTCATCACCCAAAACGGCCCAGCAAAAGGTGGGATTCGGTTGGGGCCGACCGTCAGCAATCTAGCAGCTGGTGGGCTTGCTTCGCAGGCAGAACATGCGGGGAACTCATTGCAGAGTATCACTGTTCCCATAGCCTTTGCTTTTGCTGCACTGCTGCGATGGTTAACCCCATGCCATGCAAAGGCTGACGGTGCCTACATCGGTTGGTTGGATGGCCACAACCATGGAGAAGTTCGAAGTGCCGTTGGCAGGCGTTTGGACGCACCCGGTCCTGAACCATCTCAGTCAGAGGTGGTGTATGCAGATGGGCTGTCGCACAATTTGGAAATGGGTTGGTACGAGTTTCGATCATCTTGCAAGGTCCATCGGGAAGACACCCAAGCCGATGCGAATCTATCTGATTGGTTGATGCAACTTGCGTCAGAGTCATGCGGTGGTAAACAGTCAATGCAACCGAGTTCCTACGAAGCGGCAGCCAAAGCGTACCTCATCTCTGATGAAGGGGGAAACCTCGGGCATCTCGCAGCGGAGCTGGGCTCCGGTAGCAACGGCCGTGCCGTTTTGGATGAGCTCGCGAAGGCAGTATCCACACTTTACGCTCGCATGATCGCTGGTGATCCGATCATGGATTTGCTCCGCGAAATCAAGGAAGCGAAGGAACCGTATGCTGGTGGATTCCAAACAACCGTCGATGCTCTGATCGATTGCCGTGCAGGGGATGCAAATCGGCCGCTCCACTTTAAGTAAGTGACAACATTGCGATACCTGTACCCAACCATACTGTACTGGTCTGTACTTGCGAAAAGTCACGGGTGCTTGAGAAACTGCTTGCGATCGATAAAAGCACCACGTACGTGTGGTAGGAAATGACTCTTGTTCTACTCGTATGTATTTTACCATATTGCATGTATCCAGGTCCTCCTATCTGGTTCCATGGAACTTGGGACGGAGATTCGAGATTCACGATTCTCTGTCGGGCTTTGTCTTCTTTTGAATTCAGCCGTATGGTATGGTACCCATCTGCACTCGTCTTGTGACCATCTGATTCAACCACACCCGCCTGCACTTTCCTCCGAACGAATCAATATTCTTGTCCATTCGGAATGGCGCGCAACATTGCTGACGGCCCGTTCGACGCGTCCTCGGCATGTTGCGTGGCACGTGCATGCCCTATTATGCATATGGGTATATGCCGGTCGTGGGTGTATGTCCACAATACGACAAACGGCTCAAAGACAACCGGCCATCCCAAATCACAGCGCTGTCATGAAGGACACTGTGGATACATCAGCCATCAAAGCCATAGTCATGTCGGAGGTTCAAACTGCCACCGCCATTGATTTGCACACCCACTTGCTACCGCCAACACACGGGATACTGTGCCTGTGGGGAATCGATGAGCTGCTGACATACCACTATCTCGTTGCGGAATATTTCATGGTGGCTGATGCTTCCGTGACCCCAGAGAATTTCTTTGCATCGACCAAGCAGGACCAGGCCGACATGATCTGGCAGGCTCTCTTTCTTGATCGGTTGCCCATGTCTGAAGCCTGTCGCGGCGTGGTGACCGTGTTGACGAGGCTGGGATTATCGGATGCTGTGCGAACGCGCGATCTGTCAGCCATTCGGCTTCATTACGAAAAACTCCAGTGCCAGGGCGAGGCCGGAGCCAAGATTTTCTGCGAGCAAATCTTCGCAGCGGCAGGTGTGAAGTATGCCATCATGACAAACATTCCATTTGACGCTCTCGAAGCCAAGTATTGGAAACCTCACAAGGTGGGATATTCCACAAGATTTCGCAGCGCACTGAGGGTGGACCCTTTGCTGGCAGGCGATCGCCCTGCAATCGAAGCTGCATTGAAATCGTCAGGCTACCCGGAAACGATGGATGGGGCCAGAGACTACCTGAGAGAGTGGTGCGACGTGATGGAGCCAGAATACATGATGGCATCCACACCGCATGATTTTGTCCTTCGCGAAGGTAGTTTGGCCACGACTGGTGCCGATGGCACCCGCGCCCTGACGCAATCGATGAACGTCAGCGCAATGAAGCGGCCGTTCGCTTTTGTCGATGCCACAAATTCAGGAGCCAATTGCGGGGTTGGCTGCGACGGAGCCCAGGATGAAGCACCCAGCGTGATCGACGAGAATAGCGACTTTCTCAGCGAAGTGCTCATGAAAGTGTGCGCAGAACGAGACCTTCCAGTTGCCTTGAAGATCGGAGCCCGTCGGGGGACCAATCCGAAGCTAAAGAGCGCCGGGGATGGCGTCGTGGCATTTGCCGATGCAGCCATGCTCGGCAGACTCTGCACGAGATTTCCGAAGGTCCGTTTCCTGGCAACCTTTCTATCTCGCAACAACCAGCACGAAGCTTGTGTTCTGGCGACAAAGTTCCGCAACCTGCACATTTATGGCTGCTGGTGGTTTTGCAACAACCCTAGCATCATTGAGGAAATCACCAAGATGCGTGTCGAAATGCTCGGAACATCATTCACGGCCCAGCATAGCGATGCGCGGGTCGTCGATCAGATGCTTTACAAATGGCCGCATTCAAGAGCGGTCTTGGCCAAGGTCCTCGGTGCTGAATACGAGAAGCTGTTGTTGTCAGGATGGACAATGTCCCGCCAAGAGGTGCGCAGAGACGTCCGTCGCATCTTCGGTGGCAGCTACGAGGACTTCATGTCAAAGTCGCTCCGTGATCAAGTCTAAGTGTCCGAATAGCATCTGGTCCATCGAGCTCGTGTCTGCGTTGTTCCATGAAGCTGGCGCCATTCCGAGCATGGAACAATGCTGATCTGCTCATGGTTCTGTGGAACCCTTGCCAACGGTCGCGCTCAACTTCGTCAGCGCTTTGCATAGCTGCAGACTAGGGGAACAGGTAGTGAGTTGGATGTACCAATGCTGAGGAACAGCCAAGTGTGTTCCCGGAGCTCGATTTCGCCCAAGAACGACTCCCACCTTGATGCCATCCTTGGCTTCGCGTTCTTGTCCGTGTGCAAAGTCAGTTGCGCACGAACTGGTAAACTCATGCGCCCCAAACACAACGAACAACCAACCCTCATGGACCAAATGTTTTACTCGGGGCAAACGTATGACAGAACAGTTCACGTGGCGGCAGAAAGCGTGGTGATCGCATTTTCTGAAACAACCGCATACAGAACACAGGTGCTCCTTCATGCATCACACGTCGCGACCCATCACGACCTGCAGGGAAGCCATCGACGTGGCTCATTCTCAGACTCCTCACGAATACGATTTGAGCACGGTACTCAAACCATGGCGTATCCGTAACACATGTGCAGAAAGAACATCGAACATACAAATCACGACAAGCGTCCGTTCCAGGGAGCTTTGATGCCTTCACGAATTTAGTCAGTGTTCTGTCTTCTCTCGACCGCTTTCTGGTGTTTCTGACGTTTTTGTTGATGTGGCCTACCTTTGGGACATTGCAGGGCGCTATATTCGCAGTTGCCATCACCTTCATTGTGTTCATGATAACATTCATACTACGAGTAGAGTACGAAGTGTTGGCGCTCACTGTGTTGCTGTCAGTGTCGATACTGGTGCCCACGGACATGTCTGTCATTGTTCTTTTTCTTGTGTTCATGTGCTGGTGTTGCTGCTGCGAACTTCTACCAGTATGTGCGAGTAGGTCTGTCGGAATACAGGGAGGAACTACGACTTCTCATCCCCTTGGACCTATGTGTGATGCTGTTCACGAGCGACCTCCCTTGACAAAACGCGATTGCCTTTGTCTACAGCCACGATGCTCTGGTTTCCTCCTCGCTCAAGGATCAGGGACTCGGCGCAGAAAAGTAGAGCAGAATAGTCGAATGTGCCGACTACTCCAACACTGAGATGCAACAGCCCAGATAGGCTTCCGTGATGCCAGACGCTCCAAGGTGCCGCCAATCCAAACCTGGCAATGAAGACTTGAGAATAGATTTTCCCTCCTTCCGGGTCCGCTGTCAACTCCTATCATATTATACCTACGAACTACTTGTACGCTACGAGCTACTTGTGCGCGTATGCTGCCTGCGCTCTTTGCCATTTGCAGCCATCGATACAACCAACAACGACCAAGAATCGGCTGTTTCTCTTCACTTGGGATGCGCAAAAATGTTGACAATCACGAGTCGAAGTGAAGCATTTGCTCAAGGATGTCAGCATCCACGACAATGTGGAATCCGCGAGTTCTGACCAGCTAGAGAAATGACCTCAGCGACTCACACGCAAACTTAAACATACATACAAGTAGTGTGTGTATCATACCACGAGTACACCCAGCCTGTGGATACGAACTATGCGCACTTGCCGACTCGTACATACGGAGTGAGCGAGAACCGACAACAAGAACATCGCCGAGGCATGGCGCTCCAAAGAGCGACTCTGGTCCACTCAAGTCGTGTCTTATCAGCCTTGCTATCAGCATCTGTCTGGAGCATCGGCGTCCCGATCTGTCTGGCGATAGTTTTTCAATGTACAAGCTCCTGGGCGGCTGCAGCGGAGCAGAAGAGTTGGCAGAAGCGAAGCCAAGAGCTGCCAAATGTCGAGTGGAGATACCGGAGAATCTCCGACGGTTGCTGGTCATGATACATGTATGGTACGAGTGCCTCATGGGGTCGAGAACTGCAATCGAAACGGCATCAGGTCTACCGAGGGATAGTGTCAATGGCACCATTGAGTGCTTGTCCGTGCTACGACAAGCGAAACAGAGCACGAATGTGACATGGAATCGGAAGGTAGGATTCGATGATCTAGCATGCATCTCTGCGAGCTGCGAGGTGGGTGGTCAACAACCCTCCAGATTGAAGCATACAGATCTCACTCAAACGAATTGTCTCCGTCGTCCTCGTGCTCCGGAGAGTATTGCATGTTTCAAACTCTCCCAGAGCCAAGTGTTGGTCTCAGAGGAGCAATGGAGATAGTAGCAGTACACGATAGAGAACCATGAACTCCTATGGTATCTGATACTATGATATTATTTCTACATCATATCCCGTATACTCGACTAGTCGTGCACAAGCACATGCATATGTCGTCTCGTTCGCTCGTTCGATTGCCTGCGTTGATGTTTCTATAGAGTTGTATTATCTGGAGCAGAGTAGAGTAGCTTGATCTATGTATGATTTCCCTTGTTTACAGAATTGGTGGCAGTGGCACAAAAAGCAAAAGTCGCTTCGATCGAGGCTTTGTTCCTCAGCATCTCCGCGAGCAGAGAGAGAGAGAGAGATCGTTCCGGAACAGCTCTAGCTGGAGAGAACGATAACACAATGGTGTCCCATGCCATACGCCGGTATGGAAGCATGCGACGTGCCAGAGGAGAACGGCGTCAAGCAGGGTATCCTCGTTTGACAACCCCCCTGTCAAATCAGTCCATGGCGGTGACTGTCTTGATCGTTCGATCAGCGCGACTTTGCCAGATTCAGCAGTGGATCATTCGATCAACCGAGCGCGTGGCTGCGCATTGCTGCGCAGGCAGCACTTCGCTGTCGCTCGTGCTCATCCTAAGTTGTTTCGAAAGAGCAAGCTGGAAAGAATGCGAGAACGCTCTTGTTGCAAATGTGCTCTCTCCGCCAGAAGCAACATTTGGTCTGTTTTGTGAGCATCTGGGCTGGTTAGCGGAGAGAGTACCTGCGCATGAGCTGCTGACAAAGGAGGACGAGCAACGTTGATGAGACCATCCTCCGGCTGTGCTAACGGCGGGGGTGCAGCGGTTATGGACGTTCCTGTGGTCATGAGGATCTCGCTTACAGCACGCGCCATGAAGGGATCGTCGGAATGCAGCAAGTTGCGAAGCAGGCGCCGTTTTGCTTCTTCCCTTTCCTCTGCCCTGGCCTGGAGTAACGCGCTGGAGATTGCGAGGGCTTGTTGGCGTTCTTGCTGCTGCTGCTGCTGCTGCTGCTGCTGATGTTGTCGTTGCAGCGAGAGATGCCCAGATCTGAGCTTCTCGTTCAGGTACTGGGATGCAACACCATGACTTAAGATGTCGTGATTGTACGTGTTTGGAGATGCCGCAATGTTGGTGATCGCTGCTGCGGGAGGTGCCCAGGAAGGAGCCACAACGTCGGTT
The DNA here is from genome assembly GCA_026770025.1 of Craspedostauros australis. NCBI lineage: Eukaryota > Bacillariophyta > Bacillariophyceae > Mastogloiales > Achnanthaceae > Craspedostauros > Craspedostauros australis. The sequence goes on from JAMXDE010000022.1 coordinate 821,347, forward strand.
AAAATGGAGCCAACCGTGGCATTGGACGCTCTTGTGACTGCGGGAATGGCCGGAGTCTCAGAGGTCGCAATCTTGGAGACGTCGAGCGCGCCGTGTTGCTCAGGATCTTCAGGATGGCGTGCCTGGGTGTGCACGTCGGGTGCTGCAGCTGGTTTTCTGTCCATCTGAGAAGCCAGAGAGGAAGGCGTCGATGTGGAGGTGGCTAAAGTTGAGGAAGACCAGCCAGCACCCACCCTTGGTCTTGATTTCGGGCCTCGGCGAAGACAGTGACGAAATGCCTGCTTTGTTTTTTGGACGAGCACAGTTTCATCGTCGATGACCTCGTAGATGCCCACCCCTTGAGCTCTCCAGGCTTCGCCGAGGGGCATCGTCTCCTTGTTTTGGCTCATCTCTTGAAGTTCCCTCGGTTCCAGTCTGCGGAGGAACCTGCCTTTCTTGGCATGAATCGCTGCAACGATCTGACGGGCAATCCTGGTCTTGTCACCATGACGACATGCGAGCTTGTATTTTGGGATCACTTCCTTGACCAAGGAGCGGTAGTAGGTGTTACCGCTGTGGTCGTTTGGCCCGTGCCCGCGGCCCAGCAGCACATCGATAGAACTGACCACTTGGACGAAGCGTGGCTCCGGCTTGCCTTCGAGCTGCCATGACCTCTTCATGATTGATTGTCGAGATTCAGTGGCGTATGGTACTTCACCTGCGTGTGTGACTGTTTTGGCGCGGCGGATACTGCTGTAACTGCTACCCCTGATAGCGCTGACGATACGCGAGAGCTCAGATGGCTGCCGATGTATGGTAGGTTTGTTCAGGAGAGGGCTGATCGCTTGCGTTGCTATCAGGTCTGACGTAATCTGGAACGATACGTTGGGAATATGATCTCCCAGTATGACGCACTGCTCGCTTACCTCGGTGTCGCTGTCGCTGTCGCTGTCCAAAACGAAAGTCTGAGTGTGCAGAGATGTGAAAGTCGATTGGTGTCAGATTATGGCATGTAAGTCGGATATGACTGTCGTGATGGCCTTTTTCACGCTTGCCACGTAACACGTGCAGCGCTTAAAGTTGAAAACGACGCTGGCGGCGAGCTGCGTGGCTGTCCGTAGTGTTCTACGCCTCTGCCTGTCCCGGCTACTGATTTCGCTCTTGCGCCAGTTGTCTCTGTCGTTTGGTTTGGCTCGGTACGCAAGGACGTTAGTTTGTTTGCTTCTTTTCTTGTTGGTGTGTGGATTGGTCTTGGGTATTGTATGCCCGGCTGCCAAATGTGATTTCAAGCTGTGATGAGACAGGTTGTGGAGTATGGTAGTCGTATGGTACCTGTACGAGTACGTGCAGGTCGCTTCCAACCGGTCCGAAGCATGGATCTCTGAAGAGGCCTGGGTTGCAACGAGTCGTTGCGCTTGCCCACCGCTGTTGATCCCGAAAAGGCTGATGTGATGTTGGTGGTGGTGGGTGCCAGTATGGTGCAGTGCGATGCGATGCGGTGCGGCTTGGCGCGGTGCGGTATCACACAGGTCGTGGCCAGCACAAACCCTATGTACTCTGCTCTGCTCAACCTGTCGTCGACGCGTCAAGCTGGTGTGACTGATTCTGCGTGGGTTTGGTTTGGTTTGATCTCGATCGGAATGGAAGCGCTATCGCATTCAAGACGAAAGAGATGACGAGTGTGGCTGTTGTGCACCTCCGTGATTGCCTTTGGTACAGCACCAGCACGGGAAGGTATGTGCGAGTATGTACAAGTATGTACAAGAATGCAGAGAGTCAGAGAGCAACAAAGCTGTACGCGATGCGACGTGCTGTGCTGTGCTGTGCTGTGATGTGGTGCGTGAGCGGAGCAGGTGTATTGTGTGTTGGTGTAGTGCGCAAGCACAGTGTACGAGTATGGTGTGACAGCTTGTTGTCCATGAACAATGGAGCGAAGGCTTCGTACAAGAACTGTTGTTCGTTTTTTGCTACTGGATGCTGTCAGTGTGGGTGCGACGCGTGCAAGATGGAAACCCTCGTTGCGCTACCGTGACTGCGACAGCCAAAACTGTGGGCACTTTCAGCGGAGAACAGATGTTGCTTTGTGCTCTCGTATCCACACTGTGTGCGCGGAAATGGGTGTTCGCCGCGACCGTTTTTGTGCCACCCCTTTCTCTCCTCTTCGGCCTTTCGGCAGATGACAAGTGCGCAGAGGGGAGTTTAATCCGTGACAGTGGTGTCGAAAAATCGGCAACGTGAAGGGCTACCCACCAATCACTTGCCGACAACATGTTGCGTACGCGGAGACGATCGAAACAGCAGTAGCAACAGCAGTAGCAACATCAACAACAAATGGAACCACCCTTTGAACGCACGAGTAGGTGCAAAAGGATGCCAGAACGAAGCAAGAGAACCCAGGGACCTGCGGTACTCACGACGTCGGTTTGTTTTCACCAAGTATCCCAAACTTTGGCAGAATGATCAACCAGATTCATCATGACCCACGAACCACGTCGGCAAGTTGGTCAATCCCTGCCTCTCATAAATGAAGACAGAGGGCGACGGAAGCACAAACGCTGATTGGCACTTTCGTGAAGCATCAACCTTCTGCACGAACTGGTACACGAAGACTACCTGCAATCACGAGTACTCTGATACCAGTGTAGCGACTCCTGCCGATCCTACTGCCACAACAGCGTGGACGAACGCACACGCACTTTACATGCGTACTGCGCAACAACGCGCTTGGTTGGGCCAGAACAAGGATAGGCGAAACAGGGAGGGTTACCGAAAGTGCAAGGGACAAACATGTGGAGTAGAGATGAAGGGAACATGAACGTCCATCGGATAGAACAGCAACGTGGCGCAGCGGCAAACATTTTCTCCTTGTGGACACCATCCACGCAGGCGCACAAGTATGTTTGGATTACCGGTACCTTGGATGGCCAGCGATGATAGTTCTGTTCCTCTGGTACGAGTTGGGATGGTGTATTCGTGGCCCTGGTTGCACTTGTCTGCGTGATGCTCTTCACTGGACCCTGGAGAATGCACGCAAGAGGGATGCCACACGTGATTCCGCTTGTGTGGTATCCCAGCGAGGAGCATCAGTACGAAGATAGCAAGAGCATGGCACAAGTATAATATGTCAGAGGTGAGTGGCTGGAGGCCAGGGTGGCAGGAACCTAAAGCCAGTACTTGCACAAATGTCATACGTTTGCGGCGGCGGTGGCGCGAGATCTTGCCCACGTCGCATGTTCAACGCAAACGTGGTCGCTGCTTACCTTTTCCGATGACATTTGGAATGCGTACGACTACGATCGAGAGTACTGGTGGAGAGTATTGCACTCGTGCCGTACCATTACATGATGTTATCGAATAGTATGAATGTATGGGCATGCGTGTGCATTGAAATTGTACGACTACAGCACTAATCGGCAAGTGGTGGACGAGCGCATCATGAACAGGGTACGAGTATGTATGGTATTACAGCTCGTGTAATATAACATGTATTATAGAATATAATATTAGAGTAGAGTAGATCGCAGCGCATGTGTGCGGAGCGTCGCTGGTGCGTGGCAGTACGGCGTGGTATGGTGCTCTGCAACAGGCAGGCCGAAATTGAGGTTCGTGTGCTCGTCTAACAACCACACAAAAGACAACAACAGACAACAAGACCAATAATTCGAGTACTCTGCTCCACCCTGTTCTGTTCCGCTTTGTTCTGCTTCGCGTCAATTCATAGAGTCACGCCACCACGTTGACGAAGCTGTTTTTGTGTGGATGATGGAGGAACAGGCCGCACTTGCTACGCTCTGCCTGGGCCTCTTCTTGTGGCCAACCTTCGCCGCAGCAGAGTGTCGGAGTTGGAGGCGGGGGTGGAATTGCCCAATCTTCATGTGTGGACGGTGATACGATTCTGGAATGGCATCCGCTGATCAGCTTCTACCAACTGCGCAGATCGCCACGCACAGTGTGCCGTGATCGTGAGAAGCTCCAGTATACGTACGTCCGAGTATTCGCATTGGCGCTCGTGGTGTGGATCAAGGCAGGTGTGGACTATCGCGCGAGTACAGCAGAGTAACTGTTGACATCACAGATTTGCGTTCCTGAGGAAAAGTTTTGCGTTCTGTTGCTTCAACCGTTTGTCGGCGGGAGGAGTTTCTCCTTGGATTTGACGCGGCATAATTGGGCGCCCCACGCTTCACACAAGTGGGATGGTTGCGCGCACCATGGCCGACATCGCAATCCGAGCTGCTTGGGCCAGAGAAGAGCGACGCCGACGAAGAAGAACAGCAAGGAAGCGAAGCTCAAAGCCGGACTCTTTATGTGCGTGGCGGGGATAGGATGGGTGTTGCAGACAGTGGATTGCTGTTTGGGAACGGGTGGTCGTTTTGTTCCATGGTTGTTCCAATCTCCAGAACAGAACGTATTCCACCGAATGTAGAAGGTTGTGTCCTGGAGGTCATCCAACATCCATCATCGCTTTCTTGCTCGCACGCGCACTCAGGTGCGAGCCAGCAGTGGCATCTGCGAGTATTAGTATCCACAAGTCTGCATCAGGACGAAGCATTCTCACCGCTGCCGCCCACACCTCCTACCTCGGATGTCGTTGGCAATTTTGTCGACAGTCATCCCAAAGCAGGGAACAATGAGAGTGGAATAGGTGATGGATCAAGTATTTTAGGCTGAGGAGGAACACTGATCACAGTTCAACTCTCGTGGGTGTTCTTCACGACAACCAAGCGACCACGTAAGTTCTAGTCCTTTCGTCGATGGCTCTATCCGGATTGGTATTCGTAGTATGGAACGCTGTTCTATTATCTTTCTTTCGACGACTACATCCAAAGGCAACGCGCGAGACTCAGGAGGGGGTTTGCGAAGTTGACACGGCGGTCGACGAGGAAAGAAGACAGAGAGAGAGAGAGAGAGCATCCAAACATGAAACGCAAGGAGGGACTGCGGGCAGACAACGGACTCAGCGGCTGGGGTCCTCTTGGGCAGTCAACGATTCAACCAGGCAGGCATCCAGACAAATCGGTATTGGAGCAGTGAACAGCAACCTGGTGAAAGCACACTTGACTCTATCTGTCACAGAGCAAATTGCTTTTGTTGGCCGCGGACGGAACCCACCGGTCGTGAACATCACGATCAACGTCATGACAAAGAACAAATTGATCAAGATGATCACCGACCCTCACGTTGTTGTCCCTTCACTGAATCAATGAACAAAGGACAAAATAGGTGCCGCAGTGAAAGGTTGACACCACCGCTCTCATGCTCCGGCGTTGATGAGGCAACCTTGCTGCTGCCCCTGCTGCTGGCGGCGGTGACGGTGACGGTGTGGCGATGCTGGCACCTTCCCAATTTGGTTTTGATGACAGGCTTGTCATTTTCCATCACCGTTGGTGCTTTTCGCAACAAATGGCAACAACCAACACATCGCGCTATCAAGACAGTCGCCAAGGCATCACCACGGGGATTAGCGCCGACGTTCGCACTTGGACCGTTCACCATGACGCAAACTCCCTTGCGAATGGTTGGTGGATTGGGGAGCGAGAGAACGCCCATTTGACCACCATCACCAACACGAGACAAAATGATGGGTCAATCACAATCAACACCATGACATCAAAAGAGCATCGTCCAACAAGTAACAACGATCCTCACAAAATATCTCGTACACGTCCATCAAGTCTTCCCCATGAATCATGGGTCGGCGATGACTGTGGTTGCCAAATGGGAGACGGCTGGGCAAGGCCATCGGGAGGTGGCATGCGATCCTGACGACAACAATCCATACTCGTCAGTGTGAGGGCAGCAACGGGCTCATCCGCAGTTGCAAAGAAGGCATATGCTCGTGTGCTTCCGCGCCCACACATGCACGCTCGCGCACACGCACACGCATGCAGGAACGCATAACTCCGATGCAGCTTCGCAGGATAGTGAACGACCGTTTCATCAAGACGAAGACTGTGATCATGGGCGCAACTACCAACCACCATGGTTGCAGCCCAACACTCATGGACGTAAGCACGCCACAAATTCTCCGAATTGTCAAATCATCACCTTTCGATGCAGCAGCTGCGAATTGGGGTGATGGCAACGGCGATGGCGACGGCGATGGCGATGGCGACGGCGATCGAGAAACAAAAAACGATGTTGGGGATCGAAAATGTGGGCAGAAAATGTCGCGCCAAAAATCCAAATTCTGGTTGGTGATGAACACAGACCAATTTTTTATGCTGCTGACAACCACGACACACAACGCCACAACCAACGCTCTGCGGCGTTTCCCATCGCACATGCGTTCAACCCAAACAACAAGAGCAAACGCAAACGCCCGGGCCATCTTCTCGCAGGACAGTCCACGCAATCGGTACGTAATACTTGCATGGCCAAGGTGTCATCACTTGGGTGCGGATATGAGTGCCCTGTATCAACAGCTTTCGCGAGATGGTCTCGCGACGTTGCTATTTTGCAGCAACGACCCGATCGTATCCTGCCACACTGATACCATGCACGTGTTATTGACTACCGCCCCAATCTCGCATCATACAGTTCTTGCTCGTCATCTCTTCTCACGCGTTGGGGACTGCTCTTGCCTTCGCTCTAATCGTATGCACGAAGGTGGCACGGAGCTGCTTCGCTTGATACTTGCGCCCGCCAATGTCAAAGGACGCGGCTCGAAAACAGAACTCAGTCAAGAGTATCATGTCATTGAGGCTATCTGTGATATCTGTGTTCTACCCGCCTCCAAGGCTACAAGTAACTGGTGATACGGTCATACTTTGTCATCGTACCGACATCGCGCGATGAGATCGAGGACATGACACAGATCGGCCCTGGCAAGTCGCCTCCGCACACGCTCCTTTTCTGCTTCCAGGGACAATTGACAATGCACCGATGGGAGGATGCGCGCAGCATCAAACGCCCACCATTGAATTCGTCTCTCTGCGGACGTGGGAATGCGACGAGTGCTTGGCCAGCAAATGGACGCCTGTCACTTGCCATTCGCCTCTTCGTGGCCTTCAACACCATCTACAGGAACATGTCCAATTTGTGAGATGTCAATGCCATGCATCCTCTCGCGCCTTGGTGAAAAATTGGTCACGAATCGCTGCGCCGACAAGGCAGGAACGAAATGGCGTTTCTCATAAATCGGCACATGCTCTATTTGGGTCCTCTGTCTCTTGTCTCCGGAGAGAATGTTGATTGTTGCTTCTCTCAAGGAGAAGAGCTTTGGGCGAGGCACCCATGCTCTGGTCAGAGAGCAAAAAACCTTGAAGAACAATCCCCAGGTTCCTCAGCGAGAATGCCAAAGGCTCTGTGATCTCGATAAGGAACAGAACTCCAGAATAGGTGGAACATGCGCCATGGCACCAATGCGATTGTTGCAGCTGAAGAAGTGGATCACGACCAAGAGGGGTGGATCAGGTTTGTGGCAATTGCCGTTCTCGGGCTGGAATCCACGTTTGCGCTGCGTCGTGTTGCGCTGTGTTGAGCTGTGTTGCGCTGTGTTGCGCCTTGTTGTATTGAACTGAATACAAGGCAACGGCTATTCGCGGCGCGCGAGAATTCGCTGCCGTCCATGGCGTGCCATTCGCTTGTGCTGTGAAGATTCCCATTCCAGTTGCGATCCCAGTGCCCACGATGGCGGCTGCCGCTGTCAGGAAGCATACGGCAACAACCTCGACACGACCACTACCACGATACAAGAATGCAACCACTGGTCTTGCCGCCATCGCTTCTCTGACTGTCGTTTCCACCCTCCGTATCCCTTCGAGGTTCGTTGGCTTTCTCCTCTTCTCTTGCCAACCCATGCGACTATTTCGCAACGAACGGCTCACGGCATTTGCCTTGGGCATGCATCACTCCATTGGCAACAAGCAAGACTGCACCCAAGATCGGATCGAGAGCAACAGGAGGCTGGAAGCGGGGAGGCAAGAGAAGCGCGGCGCGAAGTACGATACGGAGATCTGCTCTGCACTCGTGCTCACACTCCCGCTCTCGCTACCAATACTCACACCCTTACTATGCTGCCACGGAGCCAACTTCGCTGAGGCATCATTATCAATGGATGAAAGGCTTTCCTATCGTACAGAAATTTAAATTCAGGCTCCCGGCCTCGAAAACGATGGAGCAAGTCTCCCTCGGCGGATCTATCCTGATTCGTCGCTCATCTTGCACGGCATCTTCGCTGGTATGCCTTCGGGCGCCAACGCAGCTGCTGCTGTTACTGTCACTGTTGCTGCAGTGCTGCTTGTCTGCTTTTCTGCCACCATTATCCATTCACACAAATTCAACAAAGAAATGCACGCAAGCGTGTACGCGCACGATGGCAGTGGACGCCAATCGGCTCATGCGTACTTGCGTGCTTCACGCTGTAGCAGCACTTCACAGTGGCACGTTAGCGAAAGCGTGGCCATGTGTGGTGTGTCGCGTCGCGTCGCTCCGGATTAGGCCCAGATCCGCAAATTGAAATCCCATGATCCGGTGCAGAGGCCGTCGCCACTGGGCGATGATCCGATGCAGGAGATGTGATTCTCGTGGCCGTTGGTGATGGTGTAGACTGGGGCGGCGCTGCGTGAGAGAGAGTCGAACGCGAGGACGGAGCCATTGGCGTGGCCGCAGAAGATGAGACGGCCGCTGCGCGAGAAGCTCATGCAAGTGAGGCCCTCGCCGGGGATGCCGCCTCCCATGGATTCCGGTGGCGCGCGTTCTTCTCCGAACCTGTTGAGCTCCTGGTAGGACCTCAGGTCGAAGATGCGCACGGTACCATCCTCGCTGCAGGATGCGAACGTGGTGTTGTCGGACGGCATGAAGTCAATGCAGTTGACGTCGTCCGTGTGGCCGGTGAAAGTCATTTGTGATTGGGATGGGGTGCGGACGTCCCACAGCTTAACTGTGCGGTCGACGCTGCAGGAGATGAAGGTGTTCTTGTCATTTGGCCGTATGCTCAGGTACATGGCATCCCCCATGTGCTCCGCGAAAGTGTCCAGAACCCTGCCGGAGGCGACGTCCCACCTCAAGACCGTGGAATCGCCGGAGCTTGTGAGGATCTGCTGCGGATTGAGGAATCGACAGCAAGATATGAAACCGTCATGCGATGCCATCTCGATCGGTCTGTCTGGTTCTGACAGCTTGTACAAGGTGCAGAGGTTGTCCAGTCCGCCGCACGCCACCATCTGATTTTCTGTCTGCTCGATGCCCACGCTCATGACGTAGTTGCTCTTCAGCGGAATGGCCTGCACCTTGTTGGCAGTGACGGCGTTCCAGAGGATGAGGTTGCCATCCTGGCTGGCCGACACCACTGTGGTGGAGTCAGAGGCCCAATGCAGTGCAGTGATCTTTCCAAAGTGTCCTTTCAATGTGCGTCGCGATTTAACTGTGGGTGGCATCCGAATTGGCGCCAAACTCTGCTGCTGATGCTTGGCCGCCTTTGACAGTGTGGTGTCCCGTTTTGACTGTAGCGTGGCGCTGAGATCCCCCTCGAGGCGTCCGAGCTGCCCACCATCAGGGCCGAAGTTCATCATTCATCGTGGTCATGAATTGGTTGCCGGTGATTGACGACGGTAAGGGCAAGGGCAAGGGACAAAGGGATGGAGAGAATGGAGATTGGTGAGGGGCGAAGCTGGAAGAAGCAGAAGGAGGTGGCCTGTTTGCCACAGTACGCGGTACCATAGTGTTCTCAAGCAAGCTATATCGATGCGCGAAGTGACATGAACGCTGTTGCCAGAGTTATGGCCATGCTCATGCAGGCATCCCCTGCCGTCGCCATTGTCGTCATTGTCGCCATGGTTTCTGCTGCAAGACAGCGCTGCTCCTGTTGCTCCAACTCGTTGTCCCTCCCACATCACGCCACACCACATCGCGCCATGTGTGTTGTGTTTGCCCTCGCAACGTGTGACTGCGTAAAATGTCCTGCATTCACGTTCTGCGTTTCGTCCAGACAAAAAGGTGGAGTCGGTTGGACGACATTTTCGTAGTCCAATCCATTCATTTCCGTATTGCAACGCAATCGAGTCCATGAAGTCGGAGATCATCATCCGTTTGCAAAGAACAGAATCCGAACCATGCCGAAGCATTTTGTTGGCAGACGCAGTGTCGCTATTTTTGTCACGCGGACACGATGTGTGTGTGTGGGGCAAAGAGGCGAGGACGGCGACAACGATGATGACCGCGATGACGATCGGCAATGGAGGAGGCGGTGCGCGGTGGGCTGTTGCGATTTGACGTTGGACGAGAGCGGGATGCGAACGAAGGCTGGTTGCTGCTGACATGAGTTGAGCACCTTGTGCTGGATCGGAACGTACCCTTTGTCTGGCAGACTCAATTCGTGAAGTGATGTCGCTCATGTTGAAATAGACCGGTGCGGAGTTGTGCTTTTGCTGGCTGCCTCTGTGCTTGGCTTGAGCTCGTCGCGATGTCGCTGCCGGCGGTTGCGTTTTGTTGTCGGTTCTTTGTTGCGTGCGGTCACGGAGGTATCGAGTTGGAAGCGAACAGCCGACCTCCTTGGGAACGCGGTTGATGGAGGGAGTTGGTGGTTGTGGGGTTGGATGATGGTGTGGAGGCTGTTGCGTGACTCGGATGCAGTGCCCTGGTGTGGTGTGGGGTACTGTGTGGTCTGCTGTGGCGCGTTCGTCTCCTCGTGCCAAGGACGAGTATTGGTACTGGTGCAATAGCTCGTACCCGGAGGAGTAGTCGTATGAATGTATCAGAGTCCTCGTCGGGTTGACGATGGAGTCGGCTGCTTTCGAGAGCGGCGTGGCGGAGGGCGAAGTCTGCCTCCCTGTGTGTTGTTGGTCAATCCGGCTTTGGGGTGGCTCTCTGTGTTGTCCTTTGCTGTGTTTGTTCGCTCTGTTTTGGTGTACACAACGCACCCAACCAAGGACACGACAAAACAACCACGACCGCGCGACAGGCACAAAACCAGGAACAAGCGCCCTCGCGAGTCAACCAAGATGTCAACAAGGATGCCCATGCGACACAAAGACACGAAAGCGCAAATCATCGGCATCTCGGTCTGTTCCTGTGACACGTCGGGACATTGCAATGACTCTTCGACATGAGGTCAATTTGGTCCAACACGAATGAGAGGTGAACATTCAAGTACTGTATTAGCTTCGTTTGTTTGGTTGTTGTCACGATCGTGAAATCATCAATCCACGAGTGGAAGTACGAACTGAGGTTAGACGGATGCTGTTTGCCACGACATTGCCATGTTAGTGGTACGCAGCTCGCGCGAGTGCACAGTGAAATAGGGCAAGCCGCCTGTCGTTCTCGTTCAGGTGCATCATGTTATATCATGCAGCATAGCATAACACGCTATGAAGACCGGAACCAGTCAGGAAAGTGTTGCTGCAGCGTCGCCATTTATTTCATGTTGAGATGCCTGAAATTGCGAAAGCAATGGCTCACTTTTTCTCGCGCTTGGGATTCGTCTACCTGTATCTATTGGAGCGTAGGCGACGGGAATGAAGTCAAATGAGTCGAATGGAATGACAGCAAGGAACGACGGTGACAACAAGAACAAGAACAACAAAACAAATACACGGCAGTGGTCGTGACAACAACAGCAGTAGGAACAAACACAAGTAGGAGCGTTAGGCTCATAATCCCAAAAGTAGAACAGAACACATCATCGATACACACCACGTTCCAATAGTTTATACGACCTTTCGCGCTCCGTCTTTGCACCTATCCGTCGCGCATCCGCCGTTTGCCGTACGCCGTTAGCGAGAGAGGCACCGAGGCACAGCGCAGATCCGGGAGAGTTCGCTCGTCGTTGAGGGGGGTCATACATTCGAACGTATACGAAGTTGGAGAAGGTGAGAACAGTGATCATGTCAGGTTCCGCAGGGGTTGTCACCTCATCCGGGTTTCGGATGCCGAAGACACCACCCGACAAGACAACAACGACGATCCGATATCTCCAGGTAGTGATTGGTTTCAGCGAACCATTCATCCTTGTCATGCCCATGTTCACACAAGGCGATGCAGAGGAAGGACTCGACCTCACGCAAGTGCTGCAGGACGTGTATGATTTGGGGGGGCACGAAATGTCTCTTCTCCTTATCCACGCACGTTTCCCTGTGAAGCTGGGATCGTTGGCAGCGGATTTTCGACGCCTTCTCGTATTCCGCGATTACATGATCAACAGCGACATCGCCACTGTTGACGGCGACAAACTCACGGTCGATCCAAACAAGATAACCAACAACAACCTCCAACGATGGGACATGAAACACCCCTTGAAGAACGCCGCCGCTATGTTTGGGGCCCTCAAGAAGCAAGACGAACTAAACAGTCGCACCACCGAGGTGTTGTATGGCATCAAGCAGGTACCGGCAGTCAATTGGGCCTTCTTTGTCACTGGCAAGACCAAGACACTCATGGGAATGCGCAATGACGATGACCCATCAGTGCTTCAGGAAGCCCTGGACATGGATGCATCAGCCAGCAAGACCAATGATGACGATCCAGCATCCACATCCGCGAAGGCCAAGGACCGAACACCATCACCACGTCGGATGCCGCCCGCTTCAGCACCCACACATATGGCTTCAACCCGCACCAGAGGACAACGGGGCACAGTCCCTCGAACAGTGCGAATCACATCACCAGCAGTTACACCGGACCAGGCACCACCGTCAGCAGAGGAACAACATAGCTTGTCCAACGAGTCCTCTCAAAAGTCATCCAGCACAAAGGTGAACCGGCCACGACACATTTCGTCCAAGTATGCATACAACGAAGAACTTGGTTTCGAACCGTTCAAGGAATCATTCGTCGAGTACCTTGCGTTGAACGATATGCATTATTTGGTGGATGCTGACTTCATCCAGCAGTACCAACGCCACAAATCCAACGCGGTGGAATACTACTACAGTGAGATGCATGGAAGCAAGCTGCCCTACAACGCTTCACAGGTTCGGAAGGACGTTCGCATCCTGTATTCCTTCCTGCACCAGTGCATCATCGGTACCCCTATGGCATGTGTTGTTGACTCCAACAATAAGGACGGAATTGCCTTGTGGATGGCAATGCTCGAGATGGCGGACAACCCAATGGCACGACGACAGCGAGCCAACGTCATCAATCAAGCCATCCAACGCACCGCACGACATGACGAGCCACTGGATGAGCTTGTACGGAGCGCACGGCACGCATTTACACAGCTCAACGCACTCAACCATCCTGATGACCGCATTCGTGAAGAAGCCAAGACCAACCGGCTATACCAGCTCATCAATTCCAGTGGGAACCAAGAATACATCGGGTTGGTCAGGTTGAGCTCCCAGACACATGACCCCAGCCAATTTAACGACATCTGCAACTACTTCATTGCCGAGGCACGCAGTGCAGACAACGCAGTGTACAAGCGGCATGCAAGGAAAGCACGGCCAGTGAACCGGCGATTTGGTGGTGACGCCCGTGCCAACAAGGCAGGCATTGTTGACGAACCGCCGGTCCAGGGGGGGTCCGACGCATCTGACGGCATTCCAGATTCCATTCGACAAGACAAGGAGTACTTTGCGGTTGTCATGATGGCAGCAGAGGCAGAACATGAGAGGACTAAACGGGATCGCTACTACATCGACAGCGAGACATTTCGAAGTCTTCCCGAAGACGTGCGCACAGTCATTCGGTACCTCCGACGACAAGCAAACCGCAATCGGAACCGACAAAACCAGAAACAAACGCAACCACCAGCAGAGACGTCCACCAACGCACTCCCAAGACAATACCCAACCGTCACCGGAAACAACGACGGTCAAGTGGGACACACCCAAGCGACACAACAGAACCAACGTGCATCCGATGACTCCATGGTGGGTTCATATGCATCCAGATCATCGTATGACTCGGACTACGACGATGACGATGACGCATCGACCACGTATGTACACATCGCTGCCATGTATAATGACCGGTTGCACAACTGCATGGTGCGCATATGCGATGGACCCAACAAAAGCGAAGACATGGACCTGGCCCCACGACGTCCCACACCATCAGATCCCACGATTACGATTGTGTCACAATCACAGTCTTTTGCGTGTAACCAGAACGAACACAGCAATGAGTCCTATGCCATCTGCGACAGCGGCGCACAATGTGCGATTCTGGGTGGAAACAACAACGCTTGGGACGTGATGACCAGCGATCTCCACAGAACATACAACATCGTGGGAGCAGTACCATCAACCATGAAGAAAAGTGGACTACGTGTGGTCAGTGCACAAACCAAAGTGCAACTCGAAGACGGCGAATGGGTGATTATCAGGGTACATGACGCCGCATATAACCCCGAAAGCTCTGTCACACTACTCTCTGAGTATCAACTCCGCGAAGGCCAATGCATTGTCGATTCGGTACCAACCTGTCATCTACGTTCCCAGAGTCCAGCAACGTACGGAACACAAGCACTCTACACACCAGAAGGCGATAAGATTCCACTGGACATCCGAGGTGCCATGATGACCTTCGATCTTCACGAGCCAACACTGAGTGACATCGAAACACTGAGGGTGATCGATATAACGCCTGTTGATGGATGGAATCCCAAGCAGCACAACACCGAACCAGATGTATCACAGCCCTTCCAAGCGATGTCAGCAGTTGATGCTCGGAAGAAACCAGATCCACCAAGCACCATGACACGGTCGCATACGACTCCTGAGCAGTTAACGGGAGCAACACAAGTGCTGTTTCCATTCGAGGAACCACCCGATGGTGCAATGTCGATGGATGAGCCAGGACAAGGACAGGTCCTGCTTCGGTGGAATCCAGCATACATGGCTCCAAATGTGACAAAAGAGTACCATCTCAACGATGCAGAGCTGATGGAAGCACAAGACACTGACCCTGTGTCCTTCTTCCTCAACAACCTCACCTATGATGAAATGGTAGGCCGAAACGGGGCATTCAACTTCGACTCGTATGGGTACGCAGCATTCGTCTCACGACAGTTCAGAGGGGACGGAGACTTGGGGCTGCACATCAAAGCGATGAAGGAGCCATCCCAGCATGATGTCCTATGGATGACTATGGATGATCATATAGATACGACAGCCAACCCTGATGGTAGTACATCATTATGTACACAAACGAACGAGATATGGGTTGACCAGGATGGCAGGCCACAACCATCACGATCCACAACGTCATCCGTTTCATCCCACAGTGAAGTCACGAAGCCAGCCAGCAACACAACAAAAGACAAAGCAATATCTGGATATGATGACTTGACGGATGCCATGCGCAAGCAAGACGAAAGCCAAGCCGTTCATCCGAATGCGAAGGACCCTGATGACCATCATGGGGACGGATTCCGCATGACGGCGAAACACAACCTCAACGACATCAACCGTGTACGACCATACCTTGGATGGAGAACCGCCCGAATCGTTCAGGAAACCATCAAACGAACAACCCAATCCTGTAAGGCAGTCATTCGCTGGCCGATGATTCGTCACCTGAAGTCCCGATTTTCATGGATGAAACATCCACGGCTGCGAGAAGTCGTTGCAATCGACACGGCTTTTGCCAATGCAAGAGCGTACGGTGAGGGATTCTCCTGCATCCAAGTCTTCTTCGGGTTGTCATCACATATGATCAACGTATATGGACTCCGGACCAAAGAGAATGTGATCCATGCCGTGAAGGACTTCCTACGTGACGAAGGCGCCCCATGGGCCTTTCGAATGGACAACGCCAACGAACAATCGGGCGCTGAAGTCAAGAACGTGTTGCGGGATCTACACATCGCAACAGAACACACTGAACCGGACAATCAGCAACAGAATCCAGCAGAACTACGAGCTGTGAAGTGGCTAAAGCACCACACACACGTGATGCTGGATCGCACTGGAGCACCACCAAGAACCTGGTATCATGCTGCCAAATATGTT
The DNA here is from genome assembly GCA_026770025.1 of Craspedostauros australis. Lineage (NCBI taxonomy): Eukaryota > Bacillariophyta > Bacillariophyceae > Mastogloiales > Achnanthaceae > Craspedostauros > Craspedostauros australis. The sequence goes on from JAMXDE010000022.1 coordinate 837,219, forward strand.
GCAGATGTTCACAACATCACAGCTGATGTCACACTACGATACAACATTCCTATGACCATGAGACATGGTGAAACCGTGGACATCTCCCCATTCCTCAGTTTCAGGTTCTACGAAAAGGTGTACTACCACGATCCGCACAGTTCATTTCCGGATCCCAAAGAGAAGACGGGATATTGGCTTGGCGTCGCACACTCTGTCGGGGATGCTCTCACGTACTACATTCTTTCGAATGATACCCAGCGTGTGTTGACACGAAGCGTTGTCCGACCATTTCGGACTGACAAGGAGAACAAGCGCCTTGATTTCAATCAGTTGCTGGATCCTGATGTACAGCACCCAGAACCGGAAGTTCCACTGATGCTCAGCCATGAGAGGTTACCCATCTCCACCAAGCTCGCCAAATACCGGAAGCCAGGGGCGGAGGCAATCCAACCTAAACAGGGGTACCCAAGAGCATCGAGTGCGCTTCCCCAGACCCGACTCCAGGAACCTGTTCGTCGAAAGGGTGTCAGCGATCATCAACACACTCAGCCGTCATCCGTGGGTGATGCTGCAACGCCGAGTCCAAGTCGACGCACCCCAGAGACTCCTGTAGCTGACATCTCTGACCGCGCCAAGGATTCGAGGGGAGCCTCATTGCCCCCAACAGCCCGGCCATTACGACGGTCGAAACGGAAGAGCGTGCGCAAGAGACGGACTTTCGGTTTGCAAACACTGCAAACGTTCATCGGACATGCACTCAGGACTACAGGTACTCTGATGGGACAGCCAAACAGGCACCAAGGCTACACCATGCGGAATCACGCGATGAGCATAACGGATCCAGGGGCGCACACGAACCAACAGGGTACGCTGAGCCATGAGGCAAAGCAATTCCTTCGCTCTGAGATAAATAAATAACTCAAGGATTAGTCGGTCTTATGCTGCGACTGCGTCGGCGACGCTTTTCTCCGCCTCCTTTCAACTCCATGTGGAACACATGGAGGGGGTACGGAATCTGAGGTATGTGTATTGGACTCTGTCGGTGTTCTTGCGTGGTATTCTCACTTGGGTGCTTCTGTCGGACGTCGAATTTGGAAACCTGTGCGCGAGTGGACTTGCATCCACTTGGCTAGTGGTCCGGCGGCCATGCGGGTATGGAGTAGCCTTGCGGCCTGCTCCATCCACAGGGCTACGCTTGCTGCGTCGGCGTCCCTTCCTGGGTAAGACTTGCGGATGCGCTTGTGCGCAATATTGTTGTCTTGGAGCTTGCCGGCCAGATCTTCCGACCTGGCTCGCATGGCCTCCATCATATCTTGCTCAGCTGACTCGGCTTCGTGAAACATGTCATGATTTCGAAGCCGCCATTGCTCCCACGCTACTTTCCATACGCGTCGGGCCAGCTCTGCCCCCCACGTTAGGGGCGATCGTCGCGATCCCTGACTCACCAGGAAGTCTGTCTGTATGCTCACCCACTTGGACCCGATCATTCCTCGCGAGAGGGAGATTTGGCCTATCTGTCGTTGCTGCTCCACTGCTTCCGCCGTTGAGCCTCGCACGCTAGTCGATTGCAGGTAGGCCGCTCCGGCGAACTGGCTTTTCAACATCGCTGTCATTGCCGCCGTGACTTGTGGACTCGTCGGGTACTTCGCCATCCACATCCGGATTCCGAGTAGGTGCTTCTTCGTCGCCTCCTTCCGGTGCTCCGCGGGGCATTCCCAGATGTGCTTCGAAGTCTCTTCCGCACCACAACTGGGGCATTGGCTGGATTCTCGGAGCCCCCACTGCTTCATGCGTCGTCCCACGGCTGCTTCCCCTGCGACCAGCTTGAACGTCAGCGCCGCGCTGGCGTGATCCAGACCCTTGATTGCCCTGCTTACCACCGGCCAACTGACTTCCGCTGCCTGGTGTACCACTTTCCGTTTGCGTAGGATCTCGAAGGTTGATGCGGCCAGACCTTCCTCGGCTATATGTGCGTAGCGCACCGAGGTTATCTTCATATGCCTGAAGAGGCATACTTCCTCCCCTTCGATGATCCCATCATAAGGCGTGGCTCCCTGGTTGGATCGTCGTTGCGCCCCGGCCAGTCTGTCAGCTTCCACGTTCATTCTCGCCCAGTCGTCCAGTTCGTGCCATGGCTTGCCGTCGTCTTGGTGTCCCTTCACGTGTCTTCCGACGATCTCTATCGGTAGTCGTCGCATTTTGTGCCTGGTGGCCCTCATGAGATCTGCGTCGGTCGCTTTGGCGGTCATGTACCACTCGGTGTCCAGAGCCTTGAGGGCTCCCACGTTGTCGCATCCTACGGTGGCTTTTCCGGCGAGGATTCGCTGGGAGGTGCATATGCTTTGTAGCATTACCATGAGACTGTACAGCCCGGACAGCTCCGCCCGGTGCGACTGCATGGTGTCGCTGCTGCGAGGTGTCCCGCACGTCACCCAGATCTTGGTTGTCTGGCCTCGAGACTTCCCGGTGACGACCGCGCCTGCTGCGCCTTGCCCGTCGGCGACGGACCCGTCACTGCAAGCGGTGAGCGTGCCGTCGCGGATGGCTTCTCCCAATATTGCTTCCTCTCCTTCCATCTCCCATGCCGCTATCGCCCACGCCGAGGATTCTGGCAGTTGCCTGATGGTCTCTTGTAGGTTAAGCGCTGCCGGCTGGGGCATGCCTGGTATGCCTGGCGCCGATGCCGTGATCGTGATGTTGGGTCCGCTGTGGTATCCGTCCACCAGTCCCGTGCCGTGCGTCGTCCTGCCTCTGGTTTCGGTGTATTCTTTCTTGCGTCCACGTCGAGGGATGCGCCTGTAATATATTGCGTCTTGGCCTGCCGCCGTCACTCTGTCTGCTCCGGGGTCATACCGGAATTGGGGCACCTGGGAGCTGTAGCTGCGCCATTGACCCAGGGACTTCGCCAGCGTTCTTGTCTGCCCTCGTGTGGGCGGGTAACACCGGTCGATCGCCTTCTTCCATTCCTTCCACTGTGTGGGCGTGGGCTCTCCTACCGGGGGCCATTGCAGCCGGCTCCGGCGCAGTGGTATTGGCCCAGGAGAAGTAGACTCGGCTAGGACCTCGTCTCCGCGTACATTCGTTATATCGGAAACCCATAGCACTTTCTTCGCAATGCGGCATTGGTTGACTGCTTGGAGCGAAGCCTTGGGTAGGTCGAGCGCAAGCACCCGTTCCATGATGAACGAGTCGCCTTCTCTGGGCTTCGGTATTGACTCCGTCTCGAACTGGAGCTTGACGCTCACGTGATTTAGCTCTGTCCATACTGATTGCATCCAGGATGGAGACAGTACCCCTTTCCATTGGCAATGCTTCCGTGTGAACACCTGGTCCACTCCCGCTTGCAACTCCAGAATGCTCAGCGCATTGCGCATTAGCTTTCCGGTGATCGTAGGTTGTCCCCAGTGCTTGACGATTTCCTCGATATGGCGAGTGATCTGAGTGTAATACAGGTGCGGGATCCCGAGGCCGATGGTCTTCCGTGGCCCGAACACCAGGGCTCGCGACACGTTTCGTTGTATCCCCATTGCAGGCAACGCTGATTGAAGCATTGGCCTCATTACGCCTTCGGATTCCTCCTTGGAGAACGTGGCGCTTGCGAGCGGATATTCCAGAGTCTTCATAATGGTGGAGTGTAGGGCTACTTTCGCCTGTCCTCGGAGAAGACCTCCCCGTCGAACTGCGTCCGCCCACTTGCGGGCTTTTTGGGTGTACATCCGCACGTTGTCTTGCTGATCTCCGTCGTGACGGACCATGACTCCAAGCGCTTTCCTTGACTGGCTGGCTGACAGGCGAAGTAGAGTCGACCTTTCGTTGCTGTCCGGCTGCCTGATGCTGATGCTCCCTGGGATTTCTTCCTCATCGCAGTACGCCCATTCCTTGCCGTCCCATTTGAATGCTAGCAGGTACCAGTAGCTCTTTTTTGGCTCGAGGGCACCGCCTGTGGCTCTGAGCATACCTTCCCACGTGTCGACCACCCGTTGTATCTCCTTTATGCATTCCTCGTTGTTGGTCGGGTCCGTCTGTATGGTGTGGATAATGTCTGTGTCGTCGACGAAGGAGAAGCACACTAGCTGGACCGTCTCGTTGGTCACGGGGTGTCGTGTGGTGAATCCGTAGCCTCTTTCGGCCATGGTCTTCATCAATGGTGAGCTCATGGCGACCCATCCGGCTGGCGATATTCCCAGTCCTTGCAGTAGTCCTTGAAGTTTGGGCTCTCTTTTCGGATAGGTGGTTCGTGACAATCCGTAACCTGTTAGCACGTGATGCTTCATCGCCTCCACTGCTGCTACCACGCTCGTGCTTACGACTGGTGGCACTCCGATGCTACGCATGCTGAGTTGCAATGGTACGTGTGCCATTCGGTCGTAGCAACTTTTCGCGTCATTCGAGCACACGAAGCTTGTGCACCCTGTGCTCCGGATTATGTCGCTTGTGAGCCGGTTGTTCAGGCTTACTTCCGCCGCGCTGCGCTGCTTCCGACTTCCGTATTGCTCTTCGGGTAGTAGGCCGTGGGCTTCTGCGTGGCTCATCATTTCCCGCCCTATCTTTTTGAGGTTGGCATTGAAGTCTCCTTCTACTAAGCTGATGGTACGGAACCTTTCAACTCTGTAGTTGCCTTCTTCTTTCAGCAGCGTGATGTCTGAGCAGCGGAGCCACCTTTGCAGGTTGTACCCTGACCTTAGCGAGACCTCGCGCATGGCTGCATCAGCCGTTGCGACCTCGGGGATTTTGGCGTTGGCCTTCCACATGCCGAAGTGCAGACCTGATGGCCCTGATGCCGTGCGCTCTCGAGCTTTCGCCCAAGCTTGCTGGTGCTCCTTGGTGGTAATCTCAAACCGGATATCGCTCCACAATGGTGACTGGCTGGTTGCGTGCAGCTGCTCCAGCAATGCCATGGAGTACTGGTCCATGGAGTTTCCGTGCCGACGTGCTGCGAATCTGATGCCTCCTTGCTCCAAGCTGCGCTTGAACCCGTCGGATTGCATCGGCGTGACATATGCTTGCCTATACTTCTGTTCGTTGGCTTTCATGCACTGGGCGATGACTTCCTGCTCTTTGCTGAATGTGCGTTCTTCCCCATTTCCATCCTTGGCGATGACTGCCGTGACCTTGCTTCCGCTAGAGTCTCCTTGTATTGCGCGTTTGATGGACCTGAAGGTCTCCGCTGTCTCCTCTCTTGTGATGAGGATGGCGAGTGCGGTGCTGGCGGGTGTGTTGCCTGCCTCCGCCATTTCGTCCGCTCGTTGTTCGAGGAATGTCCGTCTGTGTGTGAGAGCTTCGCGTTTGATTCGTTTCCAGTGCTCATGGGCTTCTTTTCTTTTCCGTTGGATGTCGTCCAGAGTGAGGTGTGCCGTTGGTTGGCGTACGCCTGCTGCTTTTTTGGCACGGTCATACCATCTGGCACTGACCCTTGATCCCTGCCGTCGCTTCCACGCTATCTCCCAGAACTTTTTCTCCATCGCCGCCTTTTTCGCTTTCGGGGAGTATGGCACTCTGCCCGCGAACACTCGTCTGGATCCCCGTTCGGCCTGCGTCACGATTCTCGAGCGCTCCGTGTCGATGTCCTCGATCTCCGCGATAATAGCGTCCGTCATTGCTTCACTCCTTCGCACTGCTGCCAACACTGCCGCCGACCGCTGTGTGAGCTTGGCGTCTTCATAGCCGGCTGTCACTGCTTTCTGATATCTTTTCAGCGTGGCTGGCTTGTTGGTCTGCAATCGTCTGCCTTCGAACTTCTGTGTCGGTCGGCTGCGTGTGCCGAAGATGGATTCACTGGATATTTCTATCCAGGCTGTGCGGTGGTCCCAGCTTCCGAATTGACTGTAACCCGCTCGTTGTACCATCACTGATTCGGACACCCAGATGCTGTCTATCACTCTTTCCGATTCCGATCGTATTTGGGTGGACACCGGTGCTTGGCTCGGATGTTTGCTGAGTATTGTTTCCTTCAGCCCTTGTCGTTGTAGCATCGTTGCCATCTGCGAGTTTGTGACTTGCATGTTGATGTCGCCACCAATGATGATTGTTTCTCCCGCTTCGTGCCATTTGTGTATCTCCTCTCCTAGGTCTTGTATGAGCATTGCAATGGGCGCCGTTGTGATCCCTTCAGACTCCAACCAGGTTGCGTGCTGATTTGCTACCGTGCGCGGCCCTTTTCCGGATGACGTTGGGATGTAGACGCTGACCACTCTCACGGCTTTGTCGTCTTTTCCTCGAAGTGTCATGCTGGCCCATCTGCCTAATTTCCTTGGGTCCTCGTGGGAGAGTATGTGCCTTCCCGCTATGTTGTTGATGAGCAAGCATCCTGTCCCTCCCCATTGCCTTACCGGGCCCATTTTTTCCTGTTGGTTGTGTGCCATGTTTTGGCGCCACGAGCTGAACTGGCCTTTGATGCGCGAGTGCCACGAGTGGCGTTTCGCGACCTTGGACCAGTTCAAGCCAATCTCGGAGAGCAGAACCACGTCGAGCTTCAGTTGTTTAGTCCACTCCCATGCGTCTCTGTTCTTCCAATGGCCGGTCTCTTCGGGTAGACAGCCCACGTTGAGAGCACCTATGCGTAATGTGTGGTGCCCTTTGTCGCGAGGGTTGTCTCCCCAGTAGGAGACCTGGGGGTCGCGCTCATTCCGACGCGCGTCCTCCCCTGATGCATCCGTTAGGCTTGCGGAGGTGGGTGTTGATGCTTCCCGTTCCTCCAGCCCAACGTTAATCAGTGGATTGGCCCCCTGCCGTGCTTGAGCCGGGGGTCAAGGAGTGGTTGGGCTCTACCTCTGCATGTTTGGCCCGTAACTCCTCGATGATGCGGTTTTTCTCGATGAGTTCTTGTCGTTGTTCCTCCAGTTTTTGTCTGTTGGTCTCCGCTTGCTGCGCTTCTCGTGCTTGTCTCATGACTGTTGCTAGCTCGTCCTTCCTCATTTCCTCACTTTCATCGGTGGACTCTGGTATGCTGTAGATGGTGGACGCGCGGGATTTTCCGCATTCGGATCTGAACGTTTGGAATGACTCGTCTTCCAGTCTTGGTTTTTTCGCCACGGGGGATCCTGGGAGGGAATCGTCTTCTATTTCTTCCATCCCTTCGATCTCCACTGGTCCCATCTCCTCATCCATTATGAAGTCCAGCTCTCCTTCGAACTCCACGTCCTCGTACCCTTTGCCCGTTGCGTCTCTGGCGTATCCAGCACTCATCTCCAGAATGTTGTCGTCGAACCAATCGTCGGTGGATGAATTGATTTCCGTTCTGCACCGGATGGCGATGGAATTGAGGATGTTCTTTGCCTGGTCGTAGCGGTCGTCGAACGCTACTATGCTGAGCGCGTCTTCGTCTCCGTCCACCATATGGGTGGTGCTGACGTCGTGGATGAATGGATTCCCTTCCGGTGTGCGCTGATTGCTCAGGAATTCGCGAAGGGTGGTGGTTTTCGTGTCCCCGTCGGGGGTGTCGAGAGCGACGTCACCGTCGAGCCGAAAGCGCTTGAGCTGCCGAACGTAGCGTTGGTGCTTGCGAGTCATCTTTCTGAGCTTTGCGGCTGTGTCGGCGCCGATGGTGGCAGTGCCCGGATTTGGGACAAACCTATAGTTCAGCCCTCCTCGGTCCGCGCCCTTCATGTTGAACACTTTGCCCAGCGCCTTTGCCACTTTCCGTGCATGAGTGGTGTTTGCGTGAAGGTGTAGGGCGACCCACGGCGTGTTGATCCACGTGCCTCCTTTCTTTTTGTGCTCATCTCTTGTTTCGTCCGACACCTGCCCCAGGAATTTGGTCCTGCCTCCTACTTTCAGTTTGGGCTGAATCTTTTCCAGCAGGCCGTTGATAACTCCGATTGTCTGTTTTGCGTTGGTGAAGTTTCCTGAGTAGGCTAGGAATCCGACATCCGTGATGTTCTCCGCGTCCTTTAGGTCTCTGATGTACGCGTACTCTCCCGTGGCATATCCTCCTTCCATTTCTGCTCGGCGACTTGTCAGTGCGTTGAGGTTCTGGCTACCACCCAGCTTTAGCTGCATGTATACGTCCGTCTCCTTGGCTGTAGGTTTGGCCCTGCACACGAACTTCTTGAGCTCGTCCCAGTTCGTTGGGATTGGCTCGCTCTCGGAAATGGTGCCTGCCGACTTGTGCCGCTTGTACCAGGGGTATATGACGAGCTTGGGCTCTATCGTTAGCGCGTGGTCAAACCACAATTCGAATCTGGATTGGAAGTCTCGGATTGGCGTCGATGAATTTTTTGGGATGGCCAGTCGGAGGTCGAAGCGTTCGTTGAATTTTCGTTTGGGGGTTGCCATCATTTGGGTTGAGGATGCCTGTACTCTGATCCATGGTGCGTCGTCGCCTGGTTTCTGGGCTTCCGGAGTTTCCTCAACGGATCCATCTGGTGCCACTACTCTGACTTTGGTTTTTGGAGGCTTTTTGACCACGTGTTGTGTTAACGATGTCTGTCGGGTGCGTTTGACGAGGATTGATTCCAACTGGATTCCATCCATGTCATCGTCGCTGTCAGAGGATGCGTCTGCTGCCATGATTACATCGGAGTATTGGCATCCCATGTACCGTACGGCTGCTGCCCATGCCAACGTCATTTGGTTCCTTGCCATGGATTTGTTGTCCACGTGCATTTCCATCTTAAAGCACTCAGCTGGGTCCGTCTTGGATAGGTCTGCCACCAGTTGCTTGATTTTCACACGTTGGGGAGCATCTTGTGCCACTCGGTGGGTTCCGAATTTGTTGGTTCGCCCGTCCATCACCTTCTGGAAAAACTCCGAGAGCTCCTGTGTGCTGGGCATGTGGGACGATGCTGTAGATGTGTCCTTGCCTTCCCACTCCGCTTTCTGGATGTACATTCGTTTGGCTCTGTCATGGAGTGAGGATGGTCCTTCGTCATAGACGTCTGTAGCCCTGATGGCTTTGGCGTTTTCCGCCACCTGCTTTGGAAGTTTTTTCCATCGTGTTGTTTCCGGTTCGTACCACTGGATGGCGATTCTGTTCTGTTTCTCCATCATTTCGGCTGCCACAACCTTCGGATCTGGCTCCGGAGGTGGCTTGGGTCCTCCTGTTTCTCCTGATGGTGTGCCTTGGTTCATTGGGCGCTCCGTATCGTTGGAAGTTTGCTTCAAACTTGTGCCGTTTGTTGACGTCATGGTCGATCTTTCGCGGCTGTTGCCTACTTGCGGATTCCGTAGAAGTTGTACTGGTGTCAGAATTTTTGTTTGGATTTTTTGCTTTACTAGTGTTATCGTTTGTTTGTGTTTTGGGTGTTCTCGTCATTATCCTTCGCTCTGAGATAGAACCACGAGTACTGTCAACAACCCTCACGCATGACGAGAAGAAGCAACTCGCATACATGCAACTGATGGATCAATTTAGCGATCGTGTGGATGAACTCCACGATGGTGTAAACCTAGAAAACACCATCTCATGCATCCTGGACCACAAAACCAGTTCGCGAGGGCGTGACAACGACTATATCAAACTCAGGGTGGCATGGGCCAATGGTGAAAAGTCCTGGCATAGCATGGATGACATCCGGCTTGATGACCCCTATATCATTGCCAAGTACGCACGGAACAAACAACTGGAAAATCATCCACAATTCGCATGGACGACCGAACTGATGGAGCAGAACCAAGCAATGCAGCGCGTGTTAGCAACAGAAGCCCACAAGAAGAAAGCCAACCGCAAAGGAGTACGATTCAAATTTGGCATACAGGTTCCCAACAGCGTTCGACATGCACTGTACCTGGACAAGATAAACGGAAACAACCTATGGCATGAAGCGCTGCAGAAAGAGCTTGGTCAGATCAACGGCTACAAAACATTCAGACCAGTCACCAAGGACGATGACCTGACCACATTCACACGGATTCCATATCACATAATCTTCGATGTGAAGTTCGATTTGCGGAGAAAAGCTCGCCTTGTGGCCGATGGCAACCATACGCAGCCAGGCACAGAGGATGTATACTCCGGAGTAGTCGCTATCGACTCCGTGCGGATTGCTTTCATCATCGCGGAAATGAACGGACTCATCGTGTGTGCGGGAGATGTAGGAAATGCTTTCCTTTACGCCAAGACCAATGAACGATGTTACATCACCGCAGGGCCAGAATTCGGAGAGTTGGAAGGTAGGCCACTGATCATTCACAAAGGTCTCTATGGCCTACGCACTTCCAGTGCACGGTTTCACGAACATCTGGCCGCGAAGTTCAGAAGTCTCGGTTTTACCCCGTCACAATACGATGCAGATCTGTGGATCAGACCACGACAAGACCATTACGAGATGATCACGACGTATGTCGATGATGTTTTGGTTTTCAGCAGGGAACCATCCAAGATCATGGACGAACTGAAGAAAGAATACGTAATGAAGCAAGTCGGAGCACCGGATTACTACCTCGGAGGGAATGTCGAACCCCTTGACAACTCATGGCAGAAGCACGGTATCCAATTGGCTTTGTCTGCGCGTACATACATCAAAAACGCAAGTGAGAAAATCGAACAAACCATTCAACGCGAGCTGAAAACCTGGAGTACCCCGATGGCCGAATCATACCATCCGGAGACTGATGACAGCGAACTGCTATCCGGGTACGAGGCCAGCCAATTCCGCACCATGATAGGTTGTGCGAATTGGATTATCACCCTGGGGAGATTTGATGTTCAATACGCCGTCATGGCACTTGCACGATTCTCCATGGCACCCCGCAGAGGCCACTTCAATGCGATGACACGAGTCTTTGGATACCTGAAACATAATCCCGCAGGAAGGTTGTACTGTGATCCCAACCCACCACAAGTCGAACATGGTCCACAACCATTGTCCGAGAAATGGCGTGAATACTATCCAGACGCAACTGAGGAGCTACCATACACGATGCCCATCGCAAAAGGGAAACCAGCACACATGACAGTGTATGTGGATGCAGACCACGCACATGACCTTGTCACGCGCAGATCAGTGACTGGCATCATTGTAAAGATCAACGGTATGGTGGTCAGAACGTACTGCAAACGCCAACGAACCGTTGAATCCTCTACCTATGGATCCGAATTGGTGGCGGCAAGAATCGCTGTGGACATGATCATCGAACTCCGAACGGCATTACGAATGATCGGGGTACCACTTGCAGGACCAACACAAATGTATGGAGACAACAAATCAGTGGTGTTGAACACGACTATTCCTTCCAGCGTGCTCAAGAAAAAGCACTGTGGAATCGCGTTCCACCGAGTAAGGGAGGCCATCGCAGCAGGAGTTTTGGTATTCATTCACATCGACTCAACAAAGAATGAAGCAGACATCTTGACGAAGCCGCTTGGGAAATCCGCATTCACCCAGCTTCGTGCGATGTCTTTGTTTCGCGTACCACCTCACCTGGTTGGAGTCAAACTAGCGAAGAAACTGAAAACGAAAGAAGGTGCAAAGGACAAGACAACAGCTGAGCCACCCATGCAGGCAACAACAAACCACCTCGTCTACAAGTATACAACGATCAAGCCATCCGTTGGATATTCCATCCCAAGATGTCATGAAGGGGCGTATTGGAGCGTAGGCGACGGGAATGAAGTCAAATGAGTCGAATGGAATGACAGCAAGGAACGACGGTGACAACAAGAACAAGAACAACAAAACAAATACACGGCAGTGGTCGTGACAACAACAGCAGTAGGAACAAACACAAGTAGGAGCGTTAGGCTCATAATCCCAAAAGTAGAACAGAACACATCATCGATACACACCACGTTCCAATAGTATCCATCCATCGGGACACGGCGTCGATGAGCCGCTGCCGTCTCTGCTTTCCTTGCTCCTCTTTTTCTTGGTCGTCGTCGTCGTCGTCGTTGTTGTCGTCATGGAATGTTCCGTCTTCGACTGCGTTTTCGACTCCGTTTTCGATTGCGTCTGCGATCGAGATCTACACCGCTTTCCCTTCTCGTCCGTTATCCGCTTGAGGAAGCGACCCCCACCTTCATGGATGGACAGCACCACCTGCTTGATGAGATTGGTCTTGTCAGCCCGCGTCTGCAGGCTCTCATACTGGGCGGAATACTGGCCGACGATGTCTTGCAGTCGCTGGTTCCCGGGATATTCCTGGTAAGGTTTGCCTTTGCCAAAGAGGATGTCAATATCTGTGGGTGCGTAGACGATGGAATGCCCATTCGATTTGTTCTGCGCCATTTCTAGTATCTTCTGCTGTTCTTTCTGATGCTGCAGCCGCAGCTGTCTCAAGAACCCCTTTCTTTGCACCATGCCCAGCGAATTCACTGGCCAGGACTGCGGGGGGAATCCGAATGCCATGAGTTCGTACTGCGTCTCCATCGGTGTGCCTGCGATGTGTTCGAGCGGGTTATTGATTGCGAAGAGCGAGCACGAGCGCGTGTGCGTGCGTTGTAGTGCAACGACGAAAAGGTGATGAGAGCATAGATAGGGAGATGTACGGTACGGTATGGTACGGTACGGTATGGTACGGTATGGTATGGTACGGTATGGTACGGTACGGTATGGAAGGTATGATAAGGATGGGGATGAGCATACAATAACAGAATGAGACACACATGCAAAGCGTGGAATGCGGCATGCCGGGATAGAAATCGAATCGAGCAATGGCATGCTGTCGTTGCCACAATCCCAAAGCAAGACTTACCATAGTGACTGCGGAAACGAACGCGACCTCTATCCGTGATCGTGAGTTGCAGCAGGGACATCGCTGGGATGATACGCTTGTCGTTGTAGCAAAAGTGAAAGGCCGCCACGCGAAAGGGCACGGTGTCAAAGACTTCGGTGGCGCACTTGTGTAGAGAGATGTTGAAGATGCTGTCGGTTTTGGTTGGAACCGTGATGGTCTCGCCAAAGTCCATGCCTTGATCTTGCGGTTGGTCTTGCGGTTGCGCCTCCATGGATGAATGTCTATCCAGATCAGCACGTCCATTGACACCGACACAGATGCAAAACACAATACCACGCTTCTGAGAAGTCTCCGATTGCACCATGGACACCAGCTGGTACCAAAGGGCTTGATACTGGTGGAAGGCAGAGTGTTACATTGTTATATAATACATAGCAAAATGGCAGAGCAGTGATGGTGGAGCAATGGTGGTGCAATATTTCCGTTGCAACCGCAAGGACAACATCGCACCGCGGAGCAATGAAGTGGCGGAGATTGGCGTGGGTAACATTTGCGAAAGTTTGTGCAGCGTAACATGGTGCAGTGCAGAGAACCATAGAAAAGGAAAGGCGAATGGATGGGTGAATCGATGGATGTGAGAGAAGGGATGCAGGTGGATCGTCGCGCTCTCCCAAAAGTTGCCTAAATGCATTCGACACAGCACAGGTATACTGGTGTATATAACACATACGAGTAGTACTCGTCGTGCACCATACGGTGAGACATCGCGAATTGCATCACAATGTAACATCTGGTAATCTGCCGCGCAATGGCTAACAACAAGGCAGAGCATGGCAGGAAATACTTACAAGATGGTGCATGGTCGCGTAGGAAATGAGAGAGGGAAAGATGCAGGAAACCTGCCGTCCCAAGCGATCCAGGAAGGTCTGATGCGAGCCGGCCTTGAGTGATTGCTGGCTGAGGGGATCGAGGTCCTTGTAGGTGATGTCACGGCATAGCCTGTCACGTCCAAACAGCAGCCTCTTCATGCGCAGGTGATCGAAGAGACGCTTGGCCGCAGCCTTGGGATTCGCCCAAGACTCGGCGCGCAGGAAGCTGATCTTGAGCTTGTGCATCCAGGTCGGGCGTAAGAACATGCAGCGTTCGTACTCCACCTTGAGCAAGGGCAGCTGATCCTGCGAATCCATGTCTGTGGGACTTTTCAATTGGTTGAGAGGAGGCTTGTCGAAAGGATGCAGCGTACCTCGCGACTGACGTTGGTGCCGCTGCTTCTGATCCTCCTTGAAGAGCCTCTCCAGCTCGCGATGCAACAGCTTGAGCTGCTGGGTTGTGAGCTCATCCGATTCATCCAGATCGTCTTCCACACCATGGATTTCTTCGTAGACGCGCTGACGCTCGTTGATGTTGAGCATGGCCATGTCCTTCGCAATCATCTTTTCCGTGGCCTGCACCAGTGATCTGGATTCGGCTGCGTTTCTCAGACTCTGGTTGCTCCACGAGGACATGGTGGACGACATGATGGACTGATCGCGGTACTGCTGCTGTTGTTGCTGTTGTTGCTGCTGTTGCGTCGAATCCTCGCCGCATATTGGTACCGAGCAGGGCGCTGGCATGCAGGACAGCACATTGTTGCGATGGATCGACCCGTTCCACGAGCAATCGCTGAAGGAGCATGCGGTTGGAACGGAGGTGGAGCTTTGATCGCTGTCACTGGAGAAGGCATGCGCGGAGTTCACTTCCGTTTGTTCCGCAAGTGGCTCATATGGCCATTCGAGTCCATCTGCGTTTCCGCCATTGTCGTAGGGGGAGAAGTTTCTTGTAATTGTAGTAAACTTGGTTTTATGATTACTTGACTGAGGTGCGATGCATTGCTCAGTTTGTTATTACGGTGTAGTGGGTGGCACTAGTAGAAACCCCACGATGTGTTCATGCATTGTACTCGATGGCTGGGACAGACCTTTGAGAAGGTTACGCAAACCCTTGAGAAGGTTTCGCAAACGCTTGAGAAGGTCGTGTCTTGCCAAGAGGTCGCCATAGATACTTGCGTGGGCGCATGTGATTGGGGGTTGGCTTACATGTGCGACTTCAAGGACACGGTCTCAAAACAGACCGTCCGTTGGAGGATGTGTGTTGTGATGGAAAAACACCGATGATGTGGTCGAAATGTGTGATGGTTGTTTTGGCGCGAACTGGCCAATTGGTATCTTATTTTGTTCGTCTTCAGTCCCGCTTGCAGTCACGATCAATGAGATGAGGGTGATCACAAAATGGACTGATGGTCGTCACAAAACCGATTCCGACAAAGTTGTCGCCATTGCTGATGGTGCTGCCGCTGAGTGTGGTGGATGGTGAAGGATAGAAGCCTGTTGAGCCATTGTTGATCCCCTCGTTGATGCCATTGCTGGTAGTGCTGCATCCATTTGCGATTGCGCCTGATAGGACAGTGTCCGCATTGTTGCTTGAGCTCGGCACACCACCAACGACATCCCCATGAATCGTTCGCTTTACCATGATGCCTGTGACACTCAGTTGCTTCTATCGAATTGAGATCAACCGTGCTAATAGTAATACTCTCTTTTCGTCTTGGTTGTTGCCGTTGATTCTGCCTTTGATTTGATGTCTTTCCGCCAATGCTCTCGTGTTGTCGGACGATCGTGCGGTGTGTTGTGATGCGAGTACGGCCTTTGGTGTGGGATGGTGTCTCTGGTCTGTTCTTCTCCCTTTGCCTCCAATCACATCTCTGTCGGTGAACATGGACGAAGATGCGCGCTCACTGTTCGCTGTTGCCTTTGTCGCTTGTCAGTCGTTGTTGATCGTTGCTGATCGTGCTGAATGGTGCGCGTGCAGGTGGCCAGCTCAGCCTTTGTCGCCATCATGTTCTTGGGACTTCTCGTGGAGTCATGTGTAATTAATGTTAATCGAATATTACTATTTTTTGAATTGTAGTTACGTTCGACATGCCGTAATTATTTCATTTATGTATTCCACCTTTTTTACCAACAATCTGCGAACAAACCGCGCACAATCCCAGGGCAATTCTCTTGTTGCGACGCGCAGCTCGCGCAACATTCGTCGCTGCTTCTAGAACCTCATAGAAACCAAGAACAGCACGACATGTCTTGTCGCGACTTGTACGCCCGTCTCGGCTGTACTTGGATTGCCTTCACAGTCGAGTCGCTGGGCTATTTCTCTCTTTTGATCTCGATGTGTGCGAAGGGGTCATGACACGGCAAATCACGGAATGACGGCGCGATAACAAGGGCACAACAAAGAACAGCCGGTCGTGTTGGGGGACACTGATAAGCCCGAACAGTGTTCAATTTGTCCGTGGAAGCAAAACGTGACGAAATCGCCTGACCGCCGTTCGATGTTTGTCGCCAAATATCACAGGACTGAAAAGAGGATTTGAAACACGAATATGAACGTATTCGTCACAAAACACGAAAACAACGCAGGAACCAACGCAGAACTTGATGATGGAAAGGATCCAAACAAGGCCACACAGGTTGGCAGGAGAGAGAGAGAGACGAGTCCTCCTTGGACCCTCAACTCCGCACAACATTGCCCAGATACTTCGCTCCACTTCACTTCATTTCATTTGACAACGACAGTCCTTGTTGCCATTTCCATCATCGTGACAAGCAGAACGATGAGATTCCAAGCAGCCGCTGTGAATGGGTTGCTGGCTGGCCTGATCGGGCTGGTCGCCCTCGCGCCATCCCGGCAAGGATCCGCCAGGGTGCATGCCTTCCACCCTGCCTTGATGCGACCAGCCAAGAGAACGGCATGCCTACTGGCACCAACCGATCCAACGACGGAGGACTGCGGCTGTGAGGAACCATCCTTGACGCAAGACACGCTATACAGCGGCAAGCCATCCAACGTCGCCAGATCCCTCAATCATAGACAGGCCGTCCAGGGACAGACCGTCCTCAATGCGCTCGGCGACGAGTTCCAGATGGAGGACCTCCTGCAGACGATGCCTTCCACGAATAATCCCACCACCAAGAGCATCGTCGTCTTCCTGCGATCGCTTGGGTGACCCCTGTGCCAAGAGTTCATCTTGCAGTGGAGCAAACGCATTGATGAGCTCGAGGCAGAGGATGGGGTCAGAATCCGACTGGTCATGGTTTCCATTGGTCTTCCGGAAAAGGCCGCCATCTTGATTGACCACCTTGGGCTGGGATCCCGCGGTGCCGAGTACCTCTTCGTCGGTGCGTCGTCATGACTTGCATGCAGCTTATCACCTATTTGCCATGTAGTCGGTTGCCTGTTTTCATGCCTGCATCAGCAGCGTCATTCCACATGCAGCCATACGCAATCTCCCCATGATGGACTGTCAATCCAATGACACTCATTTCTTTCTCTGTTCGCTTTCTCCGTACACTTTCCTCCGTCTCTTCCGCAGATCCAACCAACAAAATCTACGACAAGTTGTACCTCAATCGGGGCGTGAAGGAGACCTTCTTCACGCCCTCCACTCCGTACGCCTTCCTAGAGCGATTCCTGAAGCCGGGTGGCATGAACGAGTTTGGCGAAGTCATGTCGAAATGGAACAAGGCCATTTTCATACCGCCGAAGCAAAGCCAGGCCTTCCTGCAGGGCGGGACGTTCGTCTTTGATCAGCAGCAGACCCTCCTGGCGCATTACGATGAAAGCACTGGCGCGCACTCTGACATTGACCATGTCATCGCGATAGCTAAGGCGTCGTCGCCGCCGTCTTCGTAGATGGAATGCAGATGGCCATCAGCAAACATTTGTTGCGGCGGAGACGCTGAAGCAGAAACAACAACTGTAAATACCGATCCATGATCTTGGCGCCGGAAGCCACGGCAGTGTAAACGACGATTCGATACTTGGCAAAGCGCGACATCGGGCAAACGAAAATGACCAGCGGGTGGAATGACATCATCTGCACCGCCGCGAACTGTTCTGTTGTGGATCAAGCAACAGAAAACAAGCGCGGGATGACGATTGAACAAACAAATGTATGCGGACTCGATGGCGTGCAGAAGACAGCATCCGAATGAATCACCATCATTCTAGATCATCCCATGCTTCGCGCCAGCATCCGTTCCCATGCATCATTCGCGGGTCACTCGAACATACCTTTTTGTCGACGCTGCTATACCATATCGACGAAAACTTGTATGCGACAAGCTTCGCTGTCTTGAGGAGGAGAGAAGCCATCTCTTCAGTTCCATGAAGCTCTGATGAAGAAGCCAACAATCACCGATCAATGAATACATGAACCGTTTGGAGCATGCGTCCGTTCTCCACTTACAAGTCCTCTTCACCAAGAAATCAACGAAAGCGGGCGGCTGCCTATCTGAAATAGAGAAAGTCAGTCTATTTGTATTTCCAATCGGCATGCACCCCGGGATTGCTCCTTTCTGCTGCACTGCCTGAGAGATTGGTGTGCAGCCGCAGTCAGAACTTCTTTTGCTACTTTTTGCGAGTGTGCTCCCTTTCCTGCAATTGTGGTTGTGATTGCGATGACGGCTGTCGCTGTCTTTGGACGAAGACCATATAATAGATCACATGATTTAATTCGTGCTGTTTGGAGAGGTGATTCAATGGAGCAGCAAAGGCGCGAGGAGCAAGACAATCAGAAATCGGTTACTCGGTATCTCAGCAAAAGTGCATGGGGATGGTAGTACTCCCGTGCCACATAACGTTCACGATCCTCAACATGGCATCAACGATCAACGATCAACGATCGACGATCAACTGCAAATATCTGTTGCCTTTGCTCTGGTATCTCCAAAGGAAGTTCTCGCTCGCCTCCCTCTCGCAGAGTAGATCTTCCCGTCAATACAATTTCCCCCATCTCCAACAACCCTCACGAACCAGCCACCAACCATTGCCAACCATTGCCAACCTCCAGGATCTGCCTTCTCTCAACCGCCGGTGAGCATCAGCACCTGTTAGCACTGCCTGTGGCGAACATGATGGAAACGGATTTGGCTGACGGAGACGAGTGATTCGTTTGCGTCATGTGACACGATCATGGAACAAACAGCAATCACAACGGAGCTGTCAAATCGACGATGACTTGTCAGCCAACGAGATGGTCATCCGTTTTGTGGCGATGGTATTTGTGGAATCGGTCGGATGACAGACGAAAACAAACAAGTTGAAACGGGATTGTCTAACGGACATATAGATATCCATTGACGAACACAAACGTGGCGAATGTTGTTTCCAAACAAACGGACAAAGTTCGCGCCAGAAATCGCCAATCGCACAAGAATGACTGCGTGAAGGAAAGATGAGCGATGTGAAATGACGTGATGCCACGTGATGTGATGTGAACATTGTTGCACGAGTAGATACAGCTTCGCGACAGCGGGATGAAGAGATGCGTTTGCAAATATCTATTATATTATACACCATCAAGTCCCAACCGCTTGGACATGAAGCCCTTGCACCATCATTCCATCAAAGCATCGTTCCACAGCTTTGACGACACAACCATTCAGCTATTCAACGGTCCAACCATCCATCAAGACAACAAGACAACAACTGAAGACAACAATTGAAGGCGACAATTGAAAAAGTGAAGAGCAGGTGTTGAGTTGTTCGCAAAGAGCCGATGAGACGTTGATGAAGATGGTGATTGTCAATCCGTACGCCAAGAAGCATCGGCAGGGCATCGCGTCTTCATCATCCGCTGATTTCAAGGCACGCAATGCATCCAAAGCAGGTGTTGTATCGAAGGCTTCGATGCGCAAGCCCTTGTCATCACCACCAGCAACAGGAACAACATCATCCATCAGCCGCTCGCATCCTCCCAGCGTCACACCTCCGCATACAATTGCAAGCACAAGCACAAGCACATTTACACAGGCGAAGACTGCGAGTTCCACGAACAACAGCAGCCTATCCGCGAAGGCCAGCAGCAAGGCCAACACCAAGACCAGCAGCAACCAACCATCTGCCAGAAAGCGTCTCATGATGGTCGAACAAGCGCGCCGATCTTCCGTTCTGGCAAACAAGAAGGGGTCGCAGACGAAGGTCTCCCTGAAGCGTTCATTGAAGCAACAGATCGCAGAGCTCAAGCGACAGCAGCAGATGAAGAAGCTCGAAAAAGAGAGGCAGAAACAGCAGCTGATTCAACGAAAGGCTCAGCAGAAGGTTGCTCAGGAGCAGTTGAAGCAACGGCAACTTGTGAAGCAGAAGCGACAGCTCGAGCTGCAGCAAGCGCGCATGCAGCATGAACGCGACCAGCTTGAGAAACGGAAGTTGCAGGAGCAGCGCAAGCAGCAAAAGGAGAATGAACGGATAGAGAAGGATCGTCAGCGTTTGGCCAAGCTGCAACAGAAGGAGCGGCAGCAACGGTTGTCGCAACCATCATCACATTCTCAACAGTCATCACAATCATATTCACGGCATGGACAGGCAGTTCAACTTACAAAAGCTGGTATCAGCTGTATTCAATTGAATGAGGCGAATCCAACTGCTCTAAGACACGCTGCTTCGATCAACGGCGCTGCAATGCAAACGCAACTATTGCAGCCACAACACCAGGCGCAAACAGCACCCACAACAGCAACAACAGCAACAACAGCAACAACAGCAACAACAACAACAACGCGGGTCGACAGCGCCGGGATACAAATCAATCGATCATCGGCGCATCCATCCACAGCACCAATGTCGCCTGCAGAAGTATCAGCCAACGACGGCACTTCCTTCCACCTGGTGCAAGCGTTGTCGCCGATGCAGTCACAGTCACCGATGTCGTTGTCACCGCTTCCGTCTTCCATCTCGCCTATCACGAAGTCCATCTTCGACGAGGTCAAACATCAAGGGTACGCCAACAACACCAACAACAACTGGACCCTGCTTCCCAACACATCTGAAAATGCGCTCATTCCCATCGCTGGAAGCGGCAACCAACATGCAATCGACGCGATGACGTCGGCGGCTACTTACCAGCAACAGCAGCAGCAGGGACAGCAGCAGATGAATGCACATCCCACCACGCTGGCTGCACGGATCTCAAATTTCTCTTTCATGCAACTCAACCAGCATCCCCAGAATCAGTACAACCAGCCATGGAGCAACATTCAGCCTTTCCACAATCCAATTGGACAGTCATTCAATCCGCAAGCGATAGGCATGATACATCCCACGAACCAGCCACTGTACTCTTTCCAACACAGTCGGCAAACCGCATATGATTGCACTGACCATGCTCCAATCCAGCAGACTCAATTCGCTTCGCATCTTGGCCAGAATCCCTCAGCTGGTGCAGTCCACCAACAGGCAACAGCACCACCACACCCAATTGTCCAGGCCGGAACGATGAACTTCCAACATCAACAAACCCCGATGTCCCAGCCATTCATCCCTCACATCAATCATCACAAGGTTGCACCACTTCAACATACCCAGCTTCAGCACGTTCCGGTCTCCAACAATGCGAACCACGTACATGTACCGATTGTGCCACATGCTTCTCCCCTTCCAATTGCGGCGCAGATTCCAACACAGCGCAAACCGAAGCCACGGCCAAGTATCTCTGCATCTGACAAGTTCCGATCTGTCCTCTGCACCAATCCGCACCTGCCTCCATCACCGTTCGCCACAATGCATCAGCTGCTGCCGTTCACGATCAAGATCGTCAAACCGGCATCGGGGAATGAGGGGTTCGGTGTCAACATCAAGCATGAGCAGCAATCGGCGCTTGTCGATCCCTCGTGGTTGGATGAGCAGGTGGGCATGAATGTTCAATCATCAACGCTCGTGAGAGCACCAACGGTGGCACCAACGTCAGTCTCCGCTGCGACACCGAAGAGCAACATTCGTCGCCGGCGGGTCTTCTTCGGCGTAATGATGGTGGTCCACACCGGCACGCAAAACACCCGACATCCCGCAACCGTCCACAAAGACGCATTGCTTCAACCGAATGACATCATCCTGTCCGTCGATGGTCAAAACGTCGCCGGAAGAAGGTTCGCCGATGCCATCGGTTTGTTCAAGCATTGCAAGGCTGCTGAAGGAAGTCAGGTGATCGAGGCGACGTTGACGATCGCACGTCAAGTGCGGCCAAGACCAGTCACGACGGCACGGTCAACACCGAAACCGACTGCAGCATCATTATCCTCGTCAACGCCATCGTCCAACCTCGCACCCGCCAAGACGCTCCCATCCGTGCCACAAGCCACGCAGCAAACCACACTCATTCCCTCTGCGTCGCAACCGGTTGCTGCAATCAAAGCACCCACGAAGGTGTATCAGACTGGTGACTTTTCAGCACTGGAACGGGCGCTGGTGGCAACGTGCATGATGCAAGCACTGTCCGACAGCAGCCGATTGCTGGGCCATGTGGTTGACGATGAATCCCTCAATACGATCGTTAACAGATGCGGAATGCTGAATCGCCATCCCACGTCCGTCAAGGAAACTTGGTCAAAATGGGCCGCTGGGGTGAGATTAACTTTGCGGCAAAGTGCAACCAAGCACTGGTCGAATCAGTCTCATGGTACGAGCATTCCTGGCAAACAGAATCAATCGGCAATGTCAATAAAAACGTCAACAGCAACGCTGGGACCACTCGATGCATCCGCGTCGCAGACCAGCAGGGACAGCAGCAATAGCAGCAGCGTCAGCGCAGCGGCTATCATTTCCCAAAGCGCCAATGGGGTCGCTGCATTTTCCGAAGCCAGACGACACGAGCTACGCAACAAACCGCAACCCAGCAAGGGTTGTCGATGTGGTCGGCTTGATCACAGCTACGTCCATGATGAGAGATGCATGCTGTACGACAATCTGAAGAAGCGCATCTCCAAGGAGGAACTGATGGACATCCTCAACATCCCTCATGCAGCCAGCAAATCCAAGCTCACCAAGGCCGAAGTGAAGAGCCTTGGTGCTGTTGGAACGGCGTACAAGGAACGGTTCGATCGATTGATGCGAACGAAGGCCCTGCAAGAGCAGGAAGCCAGGTTCGTTGCGCGCATGGAGGAGATCCAGGTCAAGGAATGTCGCATGGCAGTGTTCGCACCAACGTTGTCGTCGATGTTGCTGTCCGCGATGCTGGATCTGCAACGTGAATTCCCGGTGGATGAAGACGATCTGAAGACAATGCCGCAGGGTCCTGCCGGCGAGGTGGATGGTTTGAACGATGGCATTGGTGACGGTGCGGGTCAAGCTGGTGTGCATGGCGATGAAAGAGAGAAGATAGTCGACAACGGGAAGACCACGAATGGATCCAACAAAGGTATTGATGATGACGAGGACGGTGATGATGAGGTGGAGGAGGAGGATGTGCCGCTGTTGGCGCTTGGGAAAAGGAAGCTCGCCGGTGATCACACGAACAACGAAAGAAACAACATTGACAACACCAACAACAACAGTTGTGTGGGAAAGGACAATCCGACAAAGAAGCAGAAGGTGGAAAATCCGCAGCAACAACAGCAGCAGCAACAACAAACGCGACGGCCGCGGATATCGTTGAAGTACATGGTCCGCTTGATCACGTACATCAGCAAGCGATGGGGACACGTGTACCGAGAACCTTCCTTCGATGACATTGCGTGGAGATGGGAGCTCTTCCATGCCGAAGCATCTGCTTCGAGTGCGGACGCAACCAGGAGCACGCCGTTGCTCCGACAACCACAAGGATCGCTCCCCTTTGAAGATCTGCAATTTCATTCATTTGATCGGACAGAGGTGCCCAAGCTGGATGAGTTGAAAGACAAGCTAGAATCTCTTTCCTCGTCTGCGAACGGCGCAACTGCAATTGAGCTTGCAATGGTTGACGGGACCGCAATCACAGCATCAAATACATCTGCAAGCAGTACGATCCCGCAAATGCAAACTCAAGCGCATGCAACAACAGTGCAACATGCAACCACAGCCAATGCAACAGACACACCACCCAGCATCTCGGAAAAGGAGGCACAAGACATGATCTCGATGGCAACAGTGCTGCGGTCAACACAACAACTGCACGATGAATTGATGGCGCTGGTGATGACGCAAGTCGTGCAAGTGACGAGAACGGGCATTCCGGTGCTGATGGATGATTGGTACACCAAGATGGACGTGCTGACGTTGGAGGACTACCACGTGAATTGGTCCGCCGGTGCCGATCCCGATGGCAAGTTCGGCGTCGTCGAGGAGTTCCGCGATGCGTTGGAGGAACATTGGATCCGACAT
The DNA here is from genome assembly GCA_026770025.1 of Craspedostauros australis. Classification (NCBI taxonomy): domain Eukaryota; phylum Bacillariophyta; class Bacillariophyceae; order Mastogloiales; family Achnanthaceae; genus Craspedostauros; species Craspedostauros australis. The sequence goes on from JAMXDE010000022.1 coordinate 860,982, forward strand.
GACTACGGCTGGGCATTGGCAGAGGATGCGAAGGACGTGATCCACGACGTGGAGGAGCTGTCGGAATGGCGCAGATCGTACGAAGGTCGGCGCACCTCCAAGGCCGAGCGGGAAGAAGGCATCGGTCGCTTCGGGATTTAGTGAAAGAGAGAGAGAAAGAGAGGAGGCCTATGGCGGACTCTAAATAGAGCACGTGGATACTTCACTACTATACACTAGCCGCGTGCTTCTTGGATGTCTGCATTGTGACGCGTAGCAACAATAAACAGGGAGACTATTTTTGAAAGAAGATCGTACTCTGGTCACCTTCTTGATGGTAAACCTTCTTTGAGATGCTTGCTTGTTGCCTCGGCGAAGACCGCGGTACTACCGTGCTCCACGGTTTGGTGTTGCATCCCTCCATAAATCTGCGATGCAGCATGTCTCGCACCATGACACTTGTCTTTGGAGAGAGTGGTGCGTAGTTCACTCAACTCCGATTCAATTTACACTATCTCCGAAAGACATCCACAATATCCTGATCCCGCAAGATGATGACGGCTGCGTAGATACCGAAGATGGGAAAGACGAACCAAATGCCGTTGGCAAACCCCACAAAGCCCAGGACCTCCGCCAGAGGCTTGCCCTTGTGACGGGCATTGAAGATGAAGGAGAGGAGGTAGATGATGGTGCCGTAGAGGACCTGCCAGTAAGAGCAGCAACCGATGACACCGACGGCCAACCAGGCGTGCTGCTGTCCCAGGATGCTGTTGAGCTGGTGCGGAACAATGATGGCCGCGTTCCAGAGGAGGCACGGCAGGATGGTGGACCAGCCATTGCCCACGTCGACGAAGAAACCGAAGGATTCCTGATTCTGGTAGGATGGATCCCAGAGGCTGTAGGTGGACCACATGATGGCCCATCGCTTGGAGTCGAAGAGCGTGGTGATGGACAGCGGCATGGTGAGGTAGGCGAAGGCCGCCTTGTACTCAACTCCGCGGTACATCTCCTTGAGGTTGCGGTAGTCCTGCTGGATCCATCGGATGTGGATTCCCAGGGCGATCTCGCAGAACGCAATGAGGATGTTCAGGTTGTTGAAGAACAGCAGAGCGAAGCCCAGCGCATTGGGGATAGATGCTGCTTGTGCATCAGCTTGTGCATCAGCTTGTCCATCAGGCGATGACAGAAGTGCGGAGGACAGCACAACTGGAACGACCGAAGTGATCAGAAGCCAGATGGCGAAGCCCGTCGCGATGTTGAGACCAGGGATGGCTCCTTCTGTAGCAACGGAGGACAGAGGCTGCTGTTTCTGCTGCGGTTGCGACTGCTTAGGCTGAGCAGACTGAGCCGACGCTGCGGCCGATGCAGCCGGTCTCTTGGTGACGGCCGCCATCTCGTATTCTGCTGTGGGTATGTTGAATGCTGTCCCCGATGCAGGTGATGTAGGACACAGAGACAACCTACCCTGTGTATTGGTGCTGGTCGATACGACCTCCGATCCGGGAGTTGGGATCTTTGTGATCGGAAGGCGAACATCTGCGACTCGCAACTCACAAGATACCAACTCCATGTCAAAACAACGGGCCTCGTGATGGTCGAGGTTGTTCGTTCCTGTTCGTTTGTTTGGCTTCTTGTTTGTCACGCTTGAGTCTTGTTTGGGTGGGCCATCTCCGTTGAATCGTGGGAGTGATGTCCTTGCGTCGTCCGTCAATGCACTAGTTTGGATCGGCCATGTCGATTCGAGAGATATTTCAAGTTGCAGAGGGTTCGGATACGTCGACCTTGCGGTTCGCAGAATCCAATCACATCCATCCATTGCTTCCGGCAGTTCAACTCCAATTGACATTGGAGTTCCTGCCAAACTTCCGTGCTCACGCAGCGTTGGGGATCAACGGACTGATTCGAGTGCGCGATTCAGCGAGAGGTTTCCTGTTTCTGCTTTATGACCGTGTCAATGAAATGCGCGTATGGGATTCACGTTCTTCTCCAACTGATTCTCCTCAGCATGTAGAAGTACGTACACTATGTGTGTTTGGCTCGTGTATGGATACATTGTTCCTTCCGCAACGGTTGTGGCATTCGCCTTTCCAGTTGTTGCATGCGTCATCTTTTTCTCCTATCCTTGACGAAGTTTCGAAACAAATCCTCCAAATAGTTGCAGAGTACCAGAAGAGCGTTACCGCCTCACAAAGTCGGAGATTGGATGACAACCGCTATGTTGCTTCTCGTTTCAGAGCGGGAAGCTCCCCATTCAGTTGCGAATCATCATCACTCTGTTCGCAGGCATCAGGCTTTTTAGGCGCTTGTGCAAACACGAGCCGTGGATTGGAACACAGTCGCTCTCCTGCACACTGTTGGTTATCATCGTTCTGATTCCTTTCTTGTCTTTGGTTTCGCGAGCAGGCTTGTTTTCTCGCAGCCGAGCTCGTAAGTCGTGTTGGGAGCGTTGCTTGGTTCGCGGATGTGGCACCATACATCGTACAAGCGCCCCGTTTCGCGTAAAAGTATGAGTAGGTCGAACTCCGCGAGTGCTTTGTGATGTTGCGCTGTGCACGCAACAAATCGCGTCAAGGCTCTTGGTACATTTAGTCGAATAAGTCGATGCATCGTCTACTTGCCGGACCAACAGGTACAAAACCAGTGTTTGAGAACCTTCAGTTCCTCCCATGAGCTGTTCGTGGGAATGGGTTCTCCTATTTGTTCTGGATGGGTCATCCCCATTTTGAGATTCCTTGCGCTATCAGCACAAGTCGAATCTGACAAAGTTCCGAGAGATGGAGCGAAGTGGAGATTCTGCAATTTGTTGTTGGTGGTTTGTTGCGGTCCACACAAACGGAGGACGCGTGATGGAGGTGGTCAGAATCAGCAACGATGAGGCTGTTCCTCGAGGTTCCACGTTAATGTGCGAGTACGTGTCCTTGTTGTTACTCAACACGCGTGGTCGTTGGTTCGTGGCGTTTGCATCACCTCCACAGGGAGGAGTGAATGGCAGTACAAGATTACGGGACAAGTGCAGCGAGAAGTCACAGAAGCAGAAGCGCTCCCAAACACGCGTTGACGAAACCAATGCATGGAGCGAACTTGTGCCAGGGCGTTTGCAGTGAATTATCGCGTCGCTTCCGCAGAGCGAAACCAGCCAGAGCCGCACCCTGTGCGACTGTAACAGCCACAAGTTCGTTTCAGAACCGAATCTCCAAGCACAGGCGCATCGCACGCTCTTGAATTTACCTCTTACTCGTGGCTTGTACGGTGCATGATCATAATCGAGATTCTCGAATGCAACGTGCTCTGCATTACGACCCACGCCTCTCCAACCTCATACAATCGTCAGACATCACAAACCACATCCCTACAGGGATATACAATAGGAATACAACCCAGATCAACGCAGACCAACGCAGACCAACGCAGCCATTGCACTACCCGCACCACATCATATTCTATAATCCGAAGAAGCACCATCCTTCAACCAGCAACGATGAACAACCAGTTGCTTGGCAATACCTCAGAGCACTCCATCACTCAGGAGTCTCTCTGGTTCTGGGAGACCAAGCTCACCGACACCAACCCTAGCAACGACAATAGTCACAATGGCAACGGCAACAACACGCGCAACGGCCGCAAGAAAGTCAACTCCAGCCTCGCTTCGTCCTTATCGGCCATTCCGTCTGTGATTCCATCCGCGATGGAGGTAACGCCCACGCAATCGCCCAACTCTAGCATCCTCTACTCCAACGCCAACATGAACGCCAACGTGACCAGAGGCAGGGAAATGGACCAACACCACCACCTTCTCCTTCCACCACAACTCAACCTGCAGCAACAGAGACAGTCGCAGCTGAAGCCACAGACCACATCGCAAACAATGCAACAATCAGGAGAACTGGTCTACCCATCCACCTTCAACCGATCAGCCAACATCCCAATCATCCGGAACAACTACGACGCAACAACCGATGCTGACAGGGAGCTTGAGATGTGTGCAAGGATGAGGGATGATCAGCTCTACTCTCGTCTCGTGCAGGGCATCCGCAAGCAGAAACAGCAGAAGCGGAAGGGCCGTGACAGTGGCAACCGCCTGGATGGCGTTGGAAGTTTGCACTCCAATGAGAGCAGCAGCAACCTCAACGGCGATGCCAACGCTGGCAACAACGCCCCTGGAAGCAACCTCCACAACAGCCTTCATAACCATCACAACAGCAGCTCGAGCCTCCGGGATCACAACGAGGAGTGCATCCAAAAGATCCACAAGACGCGCTACTCCACCCCCCTCGATCATCACAACGACGACGAGAGCACAGGCTCATTCTGTGATGGCACCAGCGGCGACGAAGGCATCTCTCATGACGAACACCTCCTGCTTCAACACCAACTGCAACAGACCTACATCACAGATGCCATTCCTCTCGACCTCCATGTCAACGAAGAGTCCCACTACGAGGACTACTGGATCCACCCGCACGAGGATCGGTCAGAGGATCCGTCGGAGGACGGCGACGCCTTCGATCTTGAGCTTTGACGGATCACATCAATCGAAGGCCGAACAGTGGACTCGAGTACATTACTTTACTCTACTCTGCTACAATGTGGTTCACTCTTGGAGACCATGAACCACAACACCTCTGATGGAAGCTTCCTTGGCTTCCCACCGTCCTACAGCAGGGATGTTTCGGTGCCCCAATCTTCCAACTCGCGCGCCATTCTTGTTCAGGCAGCGAATTCAACCGGAGCACCTGCATGGAGAGCACGATCCTCTGCTCTGCTCCGCTCCCATTCACCTCACTTTTTCATCTATCTTCCATCGACGATTTTGAACGAATTATACCACAAGGTGCATCACCAACCCATAGCATCTATCATCAGCTCACCACATCAACCAACGTGCAAGCAAACGAGCCTTCCATCCACTCAATGCAAACCTCGCAAAACGACTCAACACAACGTCCACATATTTTTGAACATACAAGTGCTCCTTCTCGAGTACCACAACAATAGAAATCCACTTTTTTCCAATCAACGCCAACCTTCTACTACCACTCCATCGTATCTCTCTAGTGAGCTACAGGTCTGCTCCCAAACCGACAACCAACGAGCCCCAACACTAATCCTCCAGCGGAGGGTCCTAGAATATTTCATAAAGAGTGCCACAGAAAGCACGAAGAAGGCATAAGTTCGCCAACTCTTCCAAACAAAGATACAAGGCCATAAGCTCCAGAACTAACAGCCACAACAACAACAACACTAACACTAGGAACAAGGCGATAGAGCAGTGGATTAATAGTAGAATATGCTGGTTGGTAACAACACCCACCGCAACCACCCATTTTGCATGTGTTCAACTGTGCCCCTTGATTCCCTCCGCCCCGTGCATGTCAGGCCGCTTCGTTTTTTCACACGCACGTTCTCCCACCTCTTTGTGTTTCTCGCAATCTCGCAATCTTCTGACCAAAATGTGAGAAGGAATCACCAGCGTCCGATGGCGGTGACGTCACATTGTCAGCGAGAAATGTCGTTGCAATTCTGTTTTTTGACTGATTCGAGTTCACTATTCCGACGTGACGTTCAGAGGATCCCGATGTCGCTGACGCGGGGGAATGGCAGGCTGTGTCCGGGACCAATCAAGAAGTGCGACGCAGTGGCGTGGGGTCACGAATTGAACTCGTGACTCGGGGGCTTCGTGACGTCGTGAGACCAGTCGAGCCAATGGGAGGCAATGACAGTTGACTCAAGTGATCAAAGTCGTTTCATTTGTTTGTCCAATCGTGCTAGAGGTTCCACGACTGGATTTGATACCTTTTCGCAACCTCCGCACACCAACCAACACGGACACAATCAAGCGAACATTCTGGCATCATGGATCCATTACGCTCTGTTGTTGTTGTTGTGGTTGCATCTGCGAAGACAGATGTGCATGCGTCACGCAAACAGCGCTAACACAAGCGTGCATGATGCTGCAGACCCCTATCATATTGTGTAATAGAATACTATTCTATTATATGTACTATTACAGAATATTGTATAATACTTCCCAATTGGGCCTTGGTTCCGAGGTATGAATAGCGAATGAAGAGATTGGAGGGAGGAAATTGGCTACCGCCTCCACCCTTCGTTCTGTCATCCAAGCACGGCTTTCTACTCTACATGTTTTCATTGAGGTACCGTAAACTTCTTTAGGAGGCGCTCCATTCATGTAATGCATTGTTCTCTGTTCAACTCTGTCGCTGGCACCACTGACGGGCATATTGACAGATAGGCATGCGAGAGCCTGACCGCCATCTATGGTTTCGTATTGTTCTGCTGCTCTTGATTTGGTTTCTATTTTCATCAAGAAAAAGGAGAAACAGACGAAATGGAGGACTCGGGATGAAAGATTGTGCTGTTTTTGGGTTGCTGTCCTCATGTGTGCACGATGTTATCAAGACCGATGCGGTTTTCTTTGTAGTTGGGCCGCAGTGCATGAAACAGCATTTGGTGGATGATGTGAGTGTACGAGCTTTGGTACGAGCCTACCATGCGATAACAGGGTACGGAGATGGAGCACAATGGCCATACGCCATGTCCGACGCCAATTCAAACGCAGGGGAACATCACTCCTTCTGCTCGCGGCCTGTGGCTCCTCCACGCTCACCAGCCACGAGTTGGACACGAAGAGGAAAACTATCTGCTCGCGTGAACGCGAACCTTCCGTTAATTCCAGTCACAACAGATCGTGCTCGTAAGCTTGCTTCTGGTTTGTGCAGTCTTCGTTGTCGATGTTACCGAATTCTCGCCTTCTTTGTTTTGCGTGGTTCCGTGTCCTGGTACGTGTAATCCACAACTTGTGCAGGGACAACACCTGGGGTGCGAATGGAACCCGAGAATGTTCAGGGGGAGAAACATGGCTCGTGCGTGTACGTTTTGTACGACCTACTCATGCGTGTTCGTGGCGAAGGTAACTTTGCATGGGAGAGTAGCTCGCGGGTGCATCACTGCCCACGCATTGCCGTCAACTTCGCCTTTGTTGGAGCTGTGCTTCGGTTCGGATCTCATCCGGCCCTGCGTCTTTGTTGCCGCCCCACCGAGGAATGCAGTTCAGGAAAGGAGACAAAGAGAGACTCCTGTGTACTTATGGTGTACAGATGAGCCAACGCAACCAGAAGGGCTCGTGGGAGTACAAAGACAACTCTGTGGTGAAGTACACACAATTGCTGGCTCTACCAGAGCAGAGCGAGAGAAGGGGTTTCAAAAGTGTGCGCTACTTTAGCTTTGGCTCTACCGATACGCTGGCATGTCTGTGAATGCTCTAGGATGGCGCAGCGAGTTGGTGCTATCGTCTTTTGCAACTTGTGTAGTTTCGCATACGAGTTTGTAGGATACGTTGAGTAGACTTGAGACGCCTTTGTGCACAGGTGCATCTGATGCCTGTATGGTACAATGACGCCAGCAGCCGACCCAAGCTGATGTGATTGCTCATGGTGATATCAACCAAAATGTCGATGGTACATCTACCCCTGCTCAGTTCCAAAGTACCATCTCCGATGAGCGCCCATACTACTCGTACAATAGTCCTCTCGTCAGTGACATTGTAGCCACCAACTCCGCTGCGCCTTTCGCAACATATACGTACTCGTCTGCCGGGATCGAAATTGGCAATCGGAACGAATTCAGGGATCCCCTGGAGCGCGTTGTGAATTCTGTGATGAAGTGGACTGTTGCTGTTGCTGTTGCTGCTGTCCCCTGAGGTACTCTTGCAGCAGCACCGAATCGAGAAGCTCTGGGTTCGAAAGCAATTGTTGACGTTCTATATCAGAGAGGTTTTGTAGCATGCTGCTTGCCTGTGTTCCTTGCAGGAGACCATTCCCGAGTGCCTGCTGCCGTTGCTGCTGCAACCGTTGCTGATCGAGCATGGCATTCTGTTGCATGCTCTGCTGCAGACTCTGCGGGAAGCCCGAAAGCAGCGAGTGCTGCTGCTGCTGCTGCTGACGATGTCTCGACAACATATCGATGGCTGTGATCGGAGGCATGTGAGAGCCAGCAATGTTGGCTGCCTGGTGCTGAGCTATGCCCATCCCGGACTGTTGTCTTGCCCGAATGCTTGCTGCGAGAGCAAGAAGCTGGTCGCTTTCCGCAAGCAAGTCTTGCGCTGATCTGTGTTGAGCTGGTAGGTCTTGCTGGCCCTGTTGACTTCCCCCTCCCGCCGCCGCTACTGCTGCTGACGACGCCGCAGCGGCGGCTTGCATCTGTTCCTCAATAGTATTCCTGGGCAACGCGTTTGTTCCAATCGCTGGAGTTCCGTCTACTGCTGTTGCTGTTGCATCTGCTGCAGATGTCTTCGGTGATGCGTTGTTGGTAGTGTTGGGCAGAGCATGTAGCATGGCGTGCACCGGTACAGCGGATGGTAGTTGCGACGAAGGTTGCGCAATGATATTCGCATTCGTGTCCCCGCCAGCCGAATTGGTCGCTGCTGCTGATGTTGACGACAAGTTGACCAGGTGAGGCAGGATATTCCCAAGAGCATTTCCTCCGCCGAGGAGGCTTGAGTACGTAGCAAGGGCCGCAGCGGCATTGTCTGGGAATGTCGACTGCAGTCTTTGCTGTTCGATCTGCAGGCCCAATCCTCCTTGCTCTGATGCTGCCGAATGCTGCCTTTGCAGCAGCGCCGAGGTCGAGTTTGGATGTGCAGAAAGCAGTGTGCTCAGGAGCTGGTTCTGACCAGACATGATGGTGGCTGTGTTGTTGCTGGCAACAGCGGCGGCGGTGGCTGCCTGCACCTCTTCTTCTGTAGGCATGGAGGTGTGAGATAATCTCGCTGACACCGCTCGCTCAAGAAAGCTCGATCCACCATGAAGCTGTGAGAGCCTCTGGTCGTTCATGATCTCCGTGAGTCCAAGGAGCCTGGACGACGCGATGGCCTCCGGGTCGAGGCCGCCCAGTTCAGGGTTGCCCAGCTGTTTCATTTCTCTGCCGTATCGCAGGGAACGTTCCAGGACGTCGTTGGATATTGCGTTTGGGTGAGCCTGTGGTGCAGGGACGGATCCAACGATGTCACCACCCAGTGATGGGGAGGGCATGGAAAGTGCCGCAGATGACTGCTCTGCCTCTTTCTGATGCAGCCGATCACGTTCCATCCTGCTGGCCTCCACCATCGATGATTCGTACTCCTTCACCTCCGAACGGTAACGCTCCAAGTCCTGTGCAGCCAGGTCGTTGTACTGTTTCTTAGTATCCGGCGGCAACGATTTCCACCTGGCCCCGATCTTCCGAACCAGCGTCTGATAGCTGCTCACACCATCCTCGGCCTTGTCGGCGGGGCTGTCCTCCATGGAAAGACGAGGTCGCTCGTCTTTGAAGAACAAGTTGTACGCAGAGAGGGGTCTCTTGGGGTATCCCTTTGGTTTCTGCACCTTCGTCCGGCGCTTGGTCTTGCTTTGAGGGCCATTCCGAGCCTTGTCCTTTCCTGACCGTTTTTTGGAAGATCCATCCGCCGATCCCGAGCGACTTTTAGAGGCGGAAGATGCTGGCGCAGAGGCATGCTTCCCACTGTCGCTGCTGGAGGCTGGGTTGCTGCCAGCCGGTCTGCCGAAACGACCAGTACTCTTCATCCCGTCTGGCTTGTGATCCTTCGGCTCACCGTCGCTGTTGGACTGATCCATGGTTGTTGATGTTGCCTTGACTGTCGTCTTTGCTGTTGGTGCTGTTTGACCTCGATTGGTTTGATCTCAAGTTCTGTCGATCCTCGTAGATGATCAATACTGAATGATGAATGGCCGACGCTGGATGAACTGGCAACTTTGTTCGAGTCTCGCGTCGTGGCGTGCGCTGGGGAATGGTGTGCTGACTGCTTTGTGGATGGTCTTGCACAAGTGGATCGAGCGCAAGTGTGAACACAGATGCAGATACCGTCCTGTTTGTGGGTGTGGGCATTGACGTTGCTATTGCTATTGCTATTGCTATTGCTATTGTTGTCCGAGACGACGGGCGGTAGATCAAGATCAGTCCAATGTTGGTTGGGTATGCTGCGAGTATGGGGGTCGCAGATACCAAAGACCGTGGATTATGTGTGGCATGTGCCTCGCATTGGTATGTATATGTGTATGTAAGGCGCACAACTGGGCCATGCGCAAACACAAGTACGTGGGGGCAATGGGATCGACAAGAAAAACCAGGACGCAACAACGGGTGCGGTGTACCAACAAGCGCAAACACAAACGCAGCGGGCCCATCCAACTTCACCGCCCACCAAAACTCGGCCAGGCCTGACCTGGGTGGGGGTTGCGCATCATCTCGACCGGACTGCGGAATGCCAAGCATCGACACGCAAAGAAACATGTCCCAAATGATGGGCCATTACTGTGAAGTGACGACTGACACTTGGCTGTCTTTGATGAGTTCACCGAATTCTCCCTTTCAAGGAGGTCTTTGTAACTAGGTTAAATCTACGCCACCTTCGCTTGATGCTTGTGATGAATGACAGGAGAGATATTTTGCTACCGCGATGCCCTGAGGCGCCTCCATTGAACAAACTGTCTTCCTGTGTGCGAACTGCTGCACTTCACGAGTACATCCGACCCTTGGTTAATTTTCGTCCTGCGCAGGGATGACAAAACTATTGCCATGGCTGGAAACATCATCTGGACACTATGCGTCGAGCAGCGTTCTTTTGCAGCAGTGGTACCTCTTCGTTCTGTCTCGTTCGTGAAACATACAGAATGCCAGGGACACGCCACAACCATCCTATCGGCTCTCATAACTGTTTGCCCAGGTCGTGGCGATGTTGGTGCTCTCGTTCGCAGCGACCAAGGTGATGATTGTTGGCATGGAGATGGTAATGCTTGCCCTGCCTTTTCTCTCTTTTCTTTCCCCACGATGTCCACGGCGAGGGTTTCTCTTGTTCTGCAGTCGCTCCACGGTTTTGTCGCAATACCCGCACTGTCATGACAAAGAGGAGCGGAACAAGAATGGGTGATGTGCTATACAAACTCGTACGTGCAGTCGTGGCGGGAGTACGATATCACCATGGTTGGAATGGACCAGCCACCGGTGCTGGCCGACTGGTCTCTTCTTGATGCCTCCACTACGGATAATCAGCAAGCAGAGAAAGCCACACGAGATTAGGAGGCGGTGCGTATTCGCACGAGTACGAGGAGGCGTATGGTCCCCACTAGCAGATCTGTTGTATCCCTTGGTGATTTGGGCAGAATCGGAGAGGAGGTCAATGCATTCATTCGATGCGCCGCTACCGCACAAAAACACCGGTGTCACGCTGGCGCTGAGGGATGGAGGTTCTCCCTTTGCCAGTTTTCATGGTTGCTGAGATCATCCTCAGCTGTTGGTGTCGCGTCGTGTCGTCTGGCGAAAAAGCCGGCATTCGCCGGGGTCGACGTTGTCCACGAGCCGGCTCGGAGTGGGCAGACTCGTGGCTGTCTAGGGATGAACAACGATGAATAGCAGCACACGGTGCCACCGTATGGCACGAGTACGGAACCCTGGGGCGCTCGTATTCATCCTCGCTGCCGCAAACAGGAGAGCACCACGACCTACGGCTACGAGTGAGGGCACGAACTACGTTTGTGCAAGGACGATGCGTGCCTGGGCAGCATGCTGGCCTGCGGCGTGCATGTGGTACAATCTCTCTCTCTCTCCGCAACTTCGCAATGGTTCCAGCATGATGATGACGATGACGATGACGGCGATCGAAGCAGCGCTCGCGGAGGTGAAGAATGACGTCGCTCGGGTCCGCAGGTAGAAACAGCCATCAAGAAATGTGCGCTGACATGTACATGCTCGTGTCACGGGCATGCATGATGCTACAGCAGTTGAGGACGGTGGATGTTGTAAATAGAATAGAATAGATTGGAACCGAGTGTAACACAACGTCATTCGCTTCTCACCGACAAAAGCAAACAGCCAGATGCTCCCATGATGATGTCTTCGTATGCGTCCTTGCAGGGTATCTGTACTCAGCGAATGCAACTACTCGTGGATCAACAAACTGGCTCGTACCAATACGCGTATTCACTTGGAGGTAGGTGCCGCCCAGCAAAACAGCGCAAGGTCATTGCAAACGATTGCATCCAAGATAGCCACAGCCATGGCATCCATTTATTGCGAGTCGAATGTAACGGGTGCATGGATTTGCTCGGCGAAGAAGCGGCGGCGCATCGAATTGCGCTGCCTCATGCTGTATCGCATCGCGACCCAATAGATATTTGGGAGGCGAAGCTGTTGGTGACGGCATGTGATAGATGCGACTAAACCTGCCTTCTTGTGCGGGGATGTTACGAGTACTTGGTACGAACGCAACACAGAGAGAGGCAGTAGGTGGACATGAATGGCACTATGCCGCACTCGCGCATATTATTATAATATTTCATAACAGTAGATAGCCTGCGTCTCGCATCCCTCCGATCTCCCTTGAAATAGAGTAGCATACGAGCCAGAGTAGAAGAGGGAAGAGGAGAGGACCCAACATGACAAAGGATCCTCACAGCATCGACCTGGTCGGGTTGGACTTGGCTTGGTTCGGCTCAGCTCAGCTGGGCTGGGCCTGTGGCTGAGACCTCCCTTTGATTCTGTATGGTACGTGTCCATAGTAAGCGACGGCCAGGCTGCTGTTCCCTTGCACGTTATGTGATAAAATGGACCAAGACCAAGCCACATCACCAGTGTTCTGCAACGCGCATAGTCACGACCATGATGCTGACATGCGATTTGCGTCCTGGACGAAACTTCGGGATTGGGGCAAAGATTCGCACCTTGTGGACAGGAAGTGAAAGCGCAAGAACACACGGGCGCGACCCCTCTCTTGGGTATCTGCCTTTGTTGGGACCAAGGACATCCTATCCATTCATTCTGCTCTTACGTCTCTTGTTTCAAAGAGAGTATTTGTATGCTGGGAGTGTCGTGATAGTTCTGAGGGGGTACTTGAGACAGACAGCGTCAACCAATTCGCTCTTGCCCTTGCCCATGCTTGTGCCTGTGGTCGACGTCTCGTCGCACGGAGTCAGGTCACAACGCCACACATGCGGTACGTATCGCGATGCCCCTGAGCAGAATCGTTCCGTGCCACTGTTCTATTGGTGCTCTACGACTAGTCGTATGCCAACTCATCTGCTGTCCGAGTCTGGCGAGCACCTACTCGTGCAGCAGACGCCTGTCGCGGTCATTGTAGCCATCGAGTGTGGTACAATCGGCCAGGCACTGCCTCGTATCAGAGGCAACGCTCGCAATCACAATCGCAAACACAATGGTCGCGACATGGGCGAGGGGGTGAAGTGATAGCGGAAATAGACATGCGAGGCGAAGTAGCAGTGGAAGTGGAAATGGGTACTATTATATGAAACAAGATGGAGAATGTCTGGTGCATGCGTACGAGCGATGGTACCAGGAAGACGTCGACACAAGATGGAGTGGAGTAATCGTAGAGTAGGAGCCAGGGAGGAGCAGAATAAGCGTGTGGAGTGCACCAAGGGCGGAAGTTGGATGGATTACCAACTATTCTGTTTTCACAGAGAACAAATTGATTCGCATCACGCACTCGTGTTCACTACTACTATATATTCCTGTTCCAAAAGACCCAACTGAGAATGTTTAGTAGAACGTCGTTCACTCCTTCCAGCCTCGCCCTTCTCGGGTCATGAACGCCAAATAGACGCGTCCATACGGGCGGGAGGAGAATGCCCCATCTTTGTAGTCGGAAACCGAGTCATTTGTGCCAACGAGATTCAACTTCGGCGGCGAGAAGAAGGACACGATCGAATGACGAAGAAGCTTCTATTGTTGACCAACCGAGCCGGTGTCATGCCAAGTGCCCAACAGCGAACTGGACACCGACGTAGTCAGAATACATCAACCACAGCATTCTCATTCCTTCGCGGTTACCATGTGCTGCCGCTGATGCAAGCATGCTTTGTGGAATTGTCTGAAGCACCATCTACACTGGTGAGATGCCTCGCGGAGATGAGTCTTCTGCATTCTACCACGTGTACGGCCTACGAGTGTGGCTCGCTCCGCTTTGGTCGATGCTGCGCAAAGATCGTACTGCCGCCCCTTCAAGTATTCACACGATGTCTCTGTTCGTAAAAACAACGAATGTGTTGGCAATGGACGGGAGGGGGACGCGTTGAAACCGGAAGGGAGACTTATTGTGGATGTTGTGTTCTTGCGTTGGGTGTGCCGTTGCCGCTTTGTCCGTCGATCACACCCAAGGTTCTGTCCATCACTGAAGCACAAAGCCAAACATTTATCGTCCAGATGGGAAAAGACGGCCAACCATCGAAGCATCAAACAGGAGCAACGTCGCGCGACATTGACACTTCGAAGCACAACAGAGCGCAAGTGTCGGCCTTGCGCAACACAGCACCCGAATACAGAACGAGCTTGGGTAATCTGCGGCTGTCCGAGAGCAGAATGCGAGGAAACACAACACCATGGTGAAGCGACTCAACAGAGGTCCAAACTGGCCCACATTGGTCCAAACCGTCGGAAAGGAGTGAACGACCACGCACTCACAAACGTACGAGTACCTGAGCGGGACAGTGACCAAAGCCATTGTGGATCAACATTTATGCAGCCCTTGGACTTTCGTACACACATTCAACAACTATGCCATCGACGAAGCCGACCAAAGGGGTTGGTCGTTGATTTCTCATCACCGTCGTGGAGATACAAAGGCACACAACTCGCTTGCCTGTTGGCACCGTACCAATACATCCGGACCACAGCAAGCGAAACAACCATGAGCTTCATTCGGCGAAGGCATCAACGTCCGTGGATATTGTGGTTCGGCTTTTTGCCTTTGTGGCTGCGAGCTCAGGAGTGTATGTATGCAAGCACTTGTACCTATGGTGATGTTTGTATCGCTCTTTATCCGCTCACTTCAATAAATGTAGAGTAGAGTATTGGAGTACTCGTACGTGGGAGTACTCATTGGGCCGTGATTGGCTTTGCTTGCTTGAACAGATTGGTTGTGGTTGTGGTCACATTCGGCATCACGGCTGCTGTTGGAGGCGGCGTCCGAGCCACTCGTAGCGATCAGGGTTCCAGGTGGGTCGTGGGCATTCTTCCCTCCCGTGTTCATGAACAATGAAACTCCCACTTCTGCTCGTAGAATACAATACGTTGTATTCGCTACACCTATTCGTACATCTGTATCGATCGCAGAACGCGGATGGAATGGAATGAGCAGGCAACATTTCATGCCACCGCGAAGACGAAACGAAGAAGCCGGAGCCGTGGCGCGCGACTTGCGAACTTGGAGCCAATCAAGGAGTGGGTGGTTTGGTACCAGAAACTGGAGGTGCTAGAATACCGCTTCTCTGGAGGATCCAACTCGACCACAACCGCATATCTCGTGCCCAGCATCGCGGGTGGCGATGAAGCAGTCGTGACACAACACGGTATCAGGTTGAAAAAAAAGAGTGGAGTACGAGCACTGTGTGCGTAAATGTTTCCACGAACTAAGGCAGAGAGCGGCCGCGAGGTGTTTTGATCCACCAACGCCTGGTGGCGTGTATTCCCAACGGTTGCTTGGGTCGTGTTGGTGTACGACTGCGGGCGCACAAATGATTGCGACGCGAACGAACACGCTCTGGAGCAGGAGGTCATCGCTACGTTAGTTGGTGTCACCTTGCGCTCGTTTGGTTGGTTGTGTTCCCATGAATGTGGAAACGGGAGCGACGATGCTTGTTGCCGCTGATGAACGCAATCGGTTCGTTGCTGCTAATGCATCCACGGCTGACGATTGATGTCCAACAACCAAACACTGACAGGCACGGACGCATTAGCGTGTCCGAGGCATTGGAATGAAAATCTCGTGAGAACCTCGCAATGTTGGTGCGGCTGGAAGACGCCTTTTGGCGCCAAACAAATGACGTCACCAACAATGAAATAGTTTGGTCTGATGAATCGAGATTCCCTTTATCGGACCTCGTCCAGACGCATAGTGTCAAACGTGCATTGACATCATTCTTTTGGTCGGTCGAGTCAAGAGAGGAATGATGGAGACGAATGACCCTTCTCGGTCATTGGACAGAATGTTCCCAAGGAGAAAAGGGCTGTATGCGCACCCAACGTGCGAAGCAAACAACGAAGCGAACAAGCAGGCACCCACCCTCCGCACCAGAACACGCGGTGTGTCGGCATCATGCGATGTGAGCAGTCGCAACAACAGATCTCCCCATCATGTGTACAATTACGACAACTCGCTCCACCATTCTAATAGCATCATTGCACACGAGAGAGAGAGAACACAAGGCACAAGAGCACACAAGAGTGCGAGCATCTCTGGGCAGTGTGGAGCCACCTTCCGTGTGGACAGTCAATGCAAACCAACGTCCGCAGCAATACACCCAGCAACGCCAATCCTCTCCGGGAGCGCGCATCTGTGCTGACACGGCAGAACAGAAGCATAGCCAAGCCACTTGATCGGAGGATAGAGACCTTGTCATCGTCGTGTGCGTACACGGACGAGTAGACGAGCGCTCCAACGACGAGCATTCCACTCACCTCGCCTCACTTCACGCAATTTATCACACCCATCCATACATATTCCAGCTCGCGCTAGTCCACGTTAGCCCACGTTAGTCCACGCTAGTCCGGAATCGTGCATTTACCAACACATTAGAGCGAAGCGGGCTTCCCCGGCTGGTTGACCTAAACGGCTCTCTCCCCCTTTCTTGTGATTGTTCTCGCCCTCTCGCACCAATACCTTGCCTTTGTGACCGTGGCAACCGCTCCTTTCGGCGCTTCTCTTCCTGGCACGGGAACAAAGCAACCAAGCAGGCGGAGACCTCATCGCTAGAGTTCGCGGCTCATATTCTCAGAGAGTTGGGCACAGCAGAGCAGAGTTGGTCACAGCCATCATCGGCATATTCAAAACCGGCACAAGTTCTGGAGTAGGAGATCAATCATCACCCCAGGACTCTGATTCCAGCAATCACAGAATCAATCACAGAATCAATCACAGCAGCAGCAACAACAACAGTCGCGGACTGCGGAGATCCATGAATAGGGTCATGTCATGGAGAGGAGGGAAGGGCGCCAACCTCGGAGGTGCCCAACCAGGTCCGAATGCAAACTCCAATGCAAACTCCAATACTAACTCGCCCGCATCGGCTTCCGTGGCCACATCGGACAAGTCCCGCCTCCCATCGATCAACGACGGACCTTCGCAGCCCGATGAGCCCAATTCGACCAGCCAGACAGCTAGTGCAGCAGAAGGCACCGACGTATCCTCCGCCAATGATGACCAATCCGTGCGCTCGGCATCCAGCCATCACGAGACCAAATCCGTCGGTACGGCCGCATCGCACTTCACGCTCACGTCGCTGTCAGGCATCACGGAGGAGCTCATCAATGCGGCATTCTCGTCGGGTCAAGACCCGAAGATCCTGCAATACCAGCAGCAGATTCAGGAGAGCCGGCGCACCATTCAGACCATGCGCAAGACCTCGCGTCAGGTGGCGCGCACGCGCCGGCAGAACCTGGGGAAGCTGCAGGCCACGCTCAATTCCAAGTCCAGGGAGCTCTGGTACAAGGAGACCAAGATGAAGCGCTTCCTCTCCCTCCAGGTCTACAAGAAGGAGTGCCTGGGCTGCGCGCGGGAGGGTGACGGCAACGCGCAGATCAACCTGGAATCCAAGCTCTGTCGGGCGGAGCACCTCGCGTGGATCACAGATCGTCAGAAGGACATTCACAATCGCATCTACCACGAGATGATAGAGTACCTGTCCACCACCGTGCCAGAAATCAAGACGGAGCAGGCCCTGGCCAACGAGATCGGCGTCGCGCAGCTCGACAGGTTCGAACAGAGGAAGCAGCAGCACTTCAAGGAATACGAGCAGTACCTCCACATCCAGGAGACCATGCTGGAGAAGCTGCGTGCCATCGTGCATGCGGACGAATCGTCATCCTCCAATCAAAATGTTTCCGATGACGGTGCCATGCAGCCCGCAGATCAAAAACCCTCGGCTGTGTCCGATGACGCTGCGGGTCAACCATCCGGACAGCATGACCAAGTGCAACCCAGCCGTTCCTTGGACTCGGGAGAAGCCTCCGAAATATCTGTTGAGCTCAAGGATGCAGACGACGGCAAACAGGCTGACGCAGCAGCAGCAGCAACCACCGCCAACAACGATGGCGAGGACGGTCTCAATGGCAATAGTGACGATGGGGCGTCTACCACCATTCCCGATTCCATCGAAACGCATGGTGCGGCAGAAGAACCGCAGAACCAGCAATCCACCACCCTCTCCAGCTTCTTTGGCCGTCTGCGTGGTCGGAAATCGGAGATCGGCGACGGCAGCAGCGCGGCGGAACGACGAAAACGCCACGAATCCGAGGACGACATGAGCATGGACGAGATGCGTCGTGCGGATGAGGCCCTGTTCGGCGCATTCGAAGTCGATGACAATGACGGCGGTGGTGGCAAAGAGCAGGATGAATCCGAGACAGGTTCTCATGATTCCAGCCACAATGTCATGGAACATTCCGAATCGCACCATGACGACAGCGAGACCAACGGGGTGGATTCCGATATGCTGAGCCCGACCCCCAGCGAATCGAGGAACACGTCGCATCGAAGTTTGGACTCCAACGATCTACCCGATGTTCCCGAGGAGGACGTTCTGCCACCGCCCGAATCAGCAGCATCGGATACCAAGGGAGGCGATGCCGATTTCGAGAGCGCATCCGAAGTGGATGAAGAAGATCTCGGTGCGGGCATTGCAACAGCCAACGGCACCAAGGAAATTCCAGTACCGGAAGCGGAAACCACAGAACAAGAGGAACAGCAGGAATCGGATGATAGCAACAACGCAGATAGCAATCTACAAAAGGAAGAAGAGCAAGAAGACGATGTCGAAGAATCCGCGACAGAAGTCGAACAGCAAAAATTGGAAACGAACGGACACATTGAGAAGAAAGACGATCACGAGGTTTCCGAAACTCACGATGAGCTAGAAGCGTCAGAAAGGGATTCAGAGCTTGATAGCAGCAGCAACAGTGAGAAGAAAGAGGAGCCTGCAAAGGTTGCAGAGCAAGTCAATCCTGATTCTGCATCTGATCACAAGCCAGAGGAGGAACCGGAACCAGAACCAGAACCAAGTGCAGCTGACAGCATGCCCGACAAAGACAAACAGGCGGTGAACATCGACGATGGTGACGGTGAGGACAATGAAGACTCTGAAAATGACGCCGCCGCTTCCGAGCAAACAGATGCAGCTCCAACCCAACAAGAGGAGGATGCCAAAACTGAAAATCAGAGCCAAAGGGATAGTTCTGGAAGGAGTGGCACACGAGCAAGGGCAGCGACTTCACGAGCGCGATCGGAGACCACCCCAACCAGTCCGTCAGCCCGCAGAGCGAGACGAGCAACGTCGAGAGCAACAAATGGTACAGCGTCATCATCCGCACCTGCAGCTACGACCACATCATCAAGACGAGCTACGTCAGCAAGGAGCACACAGGATGTGTTGGACCGTGCACGAACATCGCGGCGACGACCGGCCGAAGGCAAAGACAAGGATGCCAACGGCGCAGTGTCTCCTCGTCAAACGCGACCGCTGAAATCCCGTGCCGCAGGATCTGCTCGTGCCCGCGCCGGAACAGGAACAGGTACGACTACCGCGAGAAAGGGTCTTTCGGAAGAACGTCGTGCACAACTGCGCAAGGAGAAGGCAGCGGCCGCAGCAGCTTCGTCATCGCCATCCTCGCCGACTCCCTCTGCTGATGCTGGAAGTGGCGCTGCTGCTGAGTCTTCTGAAAAGGAAGCGTCACCACCGCCACCAACAGCAGCAGCGGAAGCGTCACCAAAGGTCACACCGTCAGCATCGCAATCGGCATCGGCCGCAACAAGCACGAAAGGGTCAGCGAGATCGGCGACGAAAGTCAACGACAGAAGCACCACGGCATCATCAAGACGTGCCGGGGGCGGGTTGTCAGAAGAACGGCGTGCCCAATTGCGTGCCAACCGAGCTGCCGCAGGTTCTAGTGCTGGAGCCGGTGCCAGTGGTGGAACGCGAACGCGCACGGAACGAGCAACGACGAGCAAACTGTCGGAGGAGCGAAGGGCGCAACTGCGCAGCGAACGACGCAACGCGTCTGGTAGAACACGAGCGACCGCAGGCAGCAGTGGCTCGAATGGGGGTGGGAAAGCTGCAAACGGCAAGGCAGCGACAGCTCAGAGCGATGCAGAAAAGCAGTAGATACTCCAACCAACGTAACACAATGCAAGGCAACTTATGCAATACTATATATGCAATTGACATCTGGATGCCAGATAAGTGGGTGATTGGGTCAATATGCGCGTGCGTACCATGCACAATTAATAGAGGGAGAGTTAACAGCGCACCAGGCCATGCCATGCACTTCCATTTGTACTCGGCTGATCCCCAACAGAGCAAGAGAAGTGCCTTCATCAGACCGAATGCTTTACTATCGACCATTACAGAAGAGATTGCAACACGATGCTCCTTTCCACTCCAAGCTTTGCTGATCCCATGCATCAGTGTTTATGCAAGAGCAGTCGAGTGGTGGTGGAACAATGGTAGAACAGTGGCAGAACAGTGTTGGAGTAGAGTGCGTATCTTGCGGATATCTCATTCTTGTTTGCACACAATGTGTTTCAGCTGCTCTATTCGTATGCTAGTGTCCATCATTTTTCTTGAGCTCGACAGTCATCTCACCAGTCGTCGGATCCCGAGTTCGTTGCTCGTAGTCAAAGGCCTTTGCGTTGAGTGTGGCGTCGACAGCGGTGGCAACGTCTGTAATGACCCGCCATTGGTTGAAACTGTTGCGGCTGAGTTCGACGATGACGTCAAAGACTGGTTGCTCCGACCGTTCGCGTTTCACCTTGACTATCGCGGCGCTCTCATTCGATTGGGGGCCCTTGCGAGCTTCGACATCGCTGAGGATCACACTCTGGATCCCTCCCAGCAAACCAACCAGCTTCGGGTTGTTCACGAGCTGCCGAAGATCACCGTGTGCAGATGCCACAAAGCGCACGCCGCGATTCTTGCAGGACCTGGTCGCGTCGACTTCCTGTTTGCGACCGATTTCATCCAGCACCATGGCATGGGGAGTATGGTTCTGCACGCATTCCACCATCACGGAGGCCTGCGCATTGGGAGTCGGCACCATGAGACGCCTGGCGTGCCCGACGCAAGGGTGGGGGAGATCTCCGTCTCCAGCGATTTCGTTGGATGTGTCGATGATCACCACGTTGTTCCTGTCGGCCAGGACGCGTGTGACGTCTCGGATGGCGGTGGTCTTGCCGCTGCCAGGTTCACCGAGGAACAGGATGGAGGGTGGCATCGTATCTTTGCTGTTGGGATGGTTCAGGAGTAGATCAGCGATCATGGCAGCGTTGCCAGAGACATGCCGGCCCACACGCAAGGTGAGACCGATGATGTGAGAATGCCTGTTGCGCATGGCAGAGATGCGGTGCAGCTGGTTCTCCATCACAGCCCGATTGTCCTCACCGAAGTCACCGATGTTGTTGATGACAAAGGCAATCTCATCATTGGAAATCACCCGATCCGCGTCTTCTCCGAGTAGGATTCGTTGGTCGTTCGCCCAGGCGGTTGGGCGGCGGTCTTCGTCCAGGACGATGTCGGAAACGCTGTCCTTGATCTTGTGGAGGTCATCAACCAGATCCGCACTGAGCAGCGTGAGGATGGAGTCGACGTTGGCCGAATCGTCGAATGTCTTTGTGAGCAACGCCTTGTGTTGATTGAGGGTTTCGTTGAGGTGCTTGGTGGTCTCCTCCTCTTTCTTGCGCCGAGCTTCCTCCTCTTTCTTTCGCCGAGCTTCTTCTTCCTCCTTTCGCTGAGCCTCCTTCTCCTTTCGCCGAGCTTCCTCCTTCTCTCGCCGAGCCTCCTTCTCCTCTCGCCGAGCCTCCTCCTTCTCTTGCCGAGCTTCCTCCCTCTCTTGCCGAGCTTCCTTCTTTCGCTGAGTTTTCTCCTTCTTTCGCCGAGTTTTCTCCTTCTTTCGCCCAGCTTTCCCCTTCTTTCGCACAGCTTCCTCCTCCTTGATTTGTTGCTGGTGTGCGTCCGGCATGCTGGTATCCGTATCAGTACTACTACCAGTACTCGCGGAAATGGAATTTTCGGAGTTCTCGTTGAAATCTTCCTCAGCTTTGGGTTTTGGACTGTCACTGTCGTTGTTGTTGTTGGTGCTCTCCTCGTTGATCTCCTCCTCGTTGGTGATCTCCTCATCGGTGATCTCCACGTTGGTGCTCATGCTGTTGGCACTTTGGGTAAAGACGGGTCGGTAATTGATCAGGAGGTTGTTCATGGCAGTGGGCTTGTATGTGAACTGGCTATTCTTGACTTTGAACGCGTTGGTGCTATCAAGGTAGCCTTGGAGTTCCAACTGCACGTCTTCGGGGCCTGCCTTCGTCAAGGCTGCTTGAGCCCATTCCATCAGGTGTTGGCACTTGATTCGGCCTCGAATGCCATCGATGAAGCTGGCCTTCGTTGGCTGCTGCATCCCCGTCATCAAAAACATCATCTCGGTCGTAGTCCGGGGCCATTTCGATGCATCATGCTGCTTCAGGAAGTACAGGTAGCCTTTTGCTGCATTCCGCATGTGCTTCAGCGTCGCAGATGCAACCATGGTACGATTATCGCTGGCTGGCGAGAAATCCGGCTGATGCTCTTCCTGTTGATACTCTTCCTGTTGATGATCTTGTGGTTGGCGTTTGCCATCAAGCCCATCTGAGGTGGATGGATCCAAGACAAATGAGTGAATTGAAACCCGCGTCTTTTGGCTTGGGTGGAGGCCAACTTTGTTGGTGGCTGTCGGCGACAATTGATATCTAGTCGTATGAGTCATTATCGTTGCAAACGCGACTGCATTTTGTGAGGACGTCAGTCCCATCCGAACCAGCCCAACAAATACACCTTTTCTGTCACAAACCTCCTCCGCAAGTCCATGGCGCTAAGTTCATTTGAGCTCTCCTTTCGTGAGCACTCTCATGTGTGGCTTTTCATCACCCCTCCCCAACTTTGGTGGCGATTGGTGAGGTAGTTGTCGAGATCTGCTCGTTTCTCTGGAGTCGCCACTCGTCCTTGCCATTCACGAATGCCCATCACCACGATGTCTCGTGAGCGATTTTGTGTGTGCCCTGATGTGTTCCTCACGTACAATGATCAGTTCCTTATATCCTGGTATCATCTATTGTTCATCGTATAGCATTGCAGTTAATGATATGGTTGATAAGTTCTGCAATAGCATTTCAGCCGTACTCCGGAATTCCGTCCACCAGCAATCACCTTGGCAACAGCAACTTGGATGCATGTGTATCATTGCATCCATCCTGCTTGGGAGAGCAGTGATCCCTTGGTTAGCAACAGCACACAAGAGCAGTCCAGAATAGAGCAGATTGAAGTTTTTCACACCAAGGAGTTCAATCTCGCCATGCTCTGATCGCTCTTCTTTGGATCTTCCACATCGCTGAGCATGTGCAACTGCGCTGCGCATAATTTCCACGCAATGTGCGTGCATTTTAGCATGTATTGCGTGCGCAATGTAGAGGCCAGTGTTCGATTGGCCATAGTTGCGCTGGAGATCAAGAAAGAACATCAGGCTACCTCCACAGAACGGTTCGGACGCGGTTTGATGGAACATGAACAGCAACTGCGTCAACGAATTCATCCATGGCATGAGCGTGAGATGAGGGGCTAGTCTATTGGAGCGAAACCGGTCACAAGGACTCATGTGAGTCATGAACAGCAGCAAGCAACAACAGGGACAGAAACGAGCACAAAAGGCGCAACACAGAGAAAAGAACAGCAGAATTTCTGGAGGAAATTTGCAATTGACGATTTCTGAGAGAATTAGAAACATCGTCCGTCCATCCATCAATGGTACCAAGGGAATCTCAAGGCACTTCCCAACTAAACCTCAGATGACGATATCATCTGACAGACCACTCCATCACCAATGGAACATGACATCTGGAGAGCAGAAGGACGCCTGCTGACATTGACAGGATGTCATTGTGTCACCATGTCAACATCTATCTCCAGGTCAGAGCAGGAGGTGAAGATCCAATGACCAAGGACATCAAGATCATGGATACAGGAGGTGAAGTTCAAATGGTAAGTACTCATGGAGTAGGAACCAGTAAGGAACAAACGAAGTGTCAAATGCGGAGTACGCATTGAACACAGAATATTGTGTAGCACGAGCACACAATATTGAGAGAGAGAATACGAAGAGTAGCAAGAGAGCATCTCACACACCGACTCATACTCGGAGACCAAATCTACAAAACAGATTGAAGCACCAAGAGCATCGGACAAGAGAACGGGTGTACACCGAGAGGATCAGAGTAGCCAAGTAATGAAATAGCAAACGAACGACTATAGTTGAGGCCAAGTGTGAGCACTTCACAGTGCCCCAGGAAATCAATTTTGGTTGATTTCTGGGTTGCCGTGCTGCTGCCCTTGCTGCCTCTACCTTGCTGCCTTCCTCTGGTGCTTGCAATGGTTGCGGCACGCTTTCCCTTGCTGCCTCCGCCTCAATGCCTTCCTTCGGTGCTTGTTGCCCAGCTTGTTGGGCTTCCTGTCTTGTTCGATTGTATGATGACTGATGGATAGTGGATAGTGGATGGCAAGAGCGCCAACAAAACGCGAACAGAAATGGAGGCTTTTCCGCCGTTGCCCTGTTGTGTGATGACATTGCCTCGATCAAATCACGTGCGTCATTTTTCATCTGGAGTGTCACGAGGCTTCACGAATGAATCGTGACTGCTTTCAAATGGCTCTCTATTAGTTTCAACACCTCGCCGATAGTTTCAACGTTTCTTCATTAGTTTCAACGTTTCGTCATTAGTTTCAACAGATCAGTGATAGTTTCAACGTTTAATTGCGAGTAGCCTGGTGTTCGGATTTTAAAACTGTAACGGTTATAGACGTTATATTGCCTTCTACTAGTCGAACATAGTAGTCGCTGTAGTCGAATCGTGATTGTGTTCTTGGAGTGGTCGTCTTGGTCAAGTGCGATCAAATGTCAGTTTCAACAGGATTCTGGTGCCTTGCTGGTTGGGGGATTGTCTTCGGACAACTCACGATGCAAGAACAAGAGCTCCGATCATGGCACGCAACAACGGGCCAATACGTCTACAGTAGTTACTTGTGCACTTTGACAATCTGTATCACAACATTCCGTTCATCGGAACGAAACGACAAGAAGCAGACACAATCCGCAAGTCAACACGTTGGATACGGTCTTATCCTACCACCGTCACCATTTCAATACGTCGGCTGTTTGTGGCTCTTCGTGTTCGGAAACAGCTCCCGGCCGGCACTTGTCACTGCGATCGCTGTGAGACTGAGGGATCGCTTTCGCTCTTGCGTTTCGTTGTGGAGGGATCAACTCGTGGATCTGTCGCGCTCGCTGCGGCACCGTTTCATGATCATCAACCAACAGCAACTCGAAATGCCTGTCTCCAATTTTACCGTCAAGGATGAAACGAATGACGCAGCATCCACAAAGCCAACGTCCACGTACGAAGACAACGACTTCGAGCGCCACGAGTGCACGATCTGCTTCGAACGATACAAAGAAGGGGAGGCCAAGCAGATGCTACCCTGCATGCACGGATTCCATCCTGCGTGCATTCAGCAATGGATCAGCATCAACAGCACATGCCCAATCTGCCGCATTTCCTTGGAAGAGCACGAACGAACGGTACCGCCAACAGGTGGAACGTCGATAGCGGCACCACAAGAACTGCGCGCTCGACGGACTCTGGCACCAAGAACGCAAAAAAGAAGACGGGCAACAGATGGGACGTCGATAGCGGCACCACAAGAACTGCGCACTCGACGGACTGCGGCACCAAGAGCGCAAACAAGAAGACGGGCAACAGATGGGACGTCGATAGCGGCACCACGAGAACCGCGCGCTCGGCGGACTGCGGCACCAAGAACGCAAACAAGAAGACGGGCAACAGATGGGACGTCGGCAGCGGCACCACAAGAACTGCGCACTCGACGGACTGCGGCACCAAGAACGCAAACAAGAAGACGGGCAACAGATGAGACGTCGATAGCGGCACCACGAGAACCGCGTGCTCGACGGACTGCGGTACCAAGAGCGCAAACAAGAAGACCGGCAACAGATGGGACGTCGATAGCGGCACCACGAGAACCGCGCGCTCGACGGACTGCGGTACCAAGAGCGCAAACAAGAAGACGGGCACAGACCCCGCAGCGACAACAATACGTGCCGTCGCGCACTGTATCATTTTCCTACGGATTCCTCTCCAGCAGATATCGATAATGATCAAGATGTTCATCTTCTGCTGGTATTGGAATCGAGATGCTTAGAAAGTAGATTTGGTCTACTCTTTGCTCGTGGGTATACTGAAGTGATGGGGAGCTCGTATGGTACAAGTATAGCCTGTGGCTTTGACTCAGCCGTCGGCCTCATTGACACTTTCCATGTTCGGGATGGCCACCAACAACATGCCATCGCACTTCGGCACCTCAAGCAGCGCCCACACGACGGCCAATGTGGATCGTCTCCTCAACGTGGACGACTTCCAGGTGGCCGCCAAGCGCATCCTCCCGGTTGCGCGGTACGAGTACCTGGCGTCCGGAACCGATGATGAGCAGACCTTGCATGAAAATAAGTGGGCGTTCAAACGCTGGTTCTTGCGACCGCGCATGATGAGGCCGATTGGCGGGATAACCACGCGAACCTCCCTCTTCGGCGAGACCATGTCCATGCCCGTCTTTGTGAGCCCGGCCGGTGTCCATGGGCTCTGCGAACCGGTCGGTGGGGAATGCACGACAGCGTCGGCATGCGACGATGCCAACGTGCTGTTCTGTCTGTCCCAGCACTCGACACGCACAATCAAGCAGGTGGCGAGGGCGGCACCGAACGCCACGAAATGATACCAGGCCTACATTCTCAAGCATCGGGCAGTCACGCTGAACCTCGTGCAGCGCATGCCGGATACAAGGGGATCTTCCTGACCGTGGATTCCTTGCGGTTTGGATACCGTGAGGCCGGCGATCGCAACGGCTTCAACGCCCTGCCCCCGCCCCATCGGTTGGTCAACTATGACGACACGGCCGCGGAGCTGGAGGAGACGTACAATGGCAAGACCAAGGGTGCGTGGGATCAGAATATCGAGCAGATGTTCGAACAGGACGTGACGTGGCAGACGTGAGATGGTTGAAGATGAAGGCCTGTCCCAACCTGCCGCTCATCGTCAAGGGCATCATGACGGCCGAAGATGCTGAGCTGGCGATCGAGGCTGGCGCGGATGGTATCACGGCGTTGAATCATGGTGGCCGTCAGCTGGATGGTTGCATCTCGTCGATCGATGCATTGGCCGAGGTAGTTACAGCGGTGGCTGGCTGCGTCCCAGTCCTGCTGGACGGTGGTGTACGTCGTGGAACTGATGTCGTGAAGGCGTTGGCATTGGGCGCAACGGCTGTCGGCCTTGGCAAGCCAATCTTCGTCGCTCTCTCGGTAGGTGGCAAGAAGGGTGTTGCCAGATTGTTGGGATTGTTGCAGAAAGAGATTGAAGCAGCGATGGCCCTGTGTGGATGTGAAACGGTAGATCACATTCACGCAAGTCTCATCAGCAGGCACCCCGCTGGCAGTGCAACGACTTGTCATCTCCGGTCGTCGTTGTAGAAAAGAAAGAATTGTGATTACGAACTGCAAGTCGCCTCTTGCCTTTGTTGGCTTGATGAGCTGGAAAGAAATGGTCGAACGGAGCCTCCGGAGTGTATCATTGTATTTGCGAATGCTGCATCATCGTGCCAGCCATTGCGTGCCAGTGTCGCCTGAGGAACCATTATCGTAGATAACGCCACCAGTGCCATCGCTGCCGCATGGTACGAAGTTGGTTGTGCGCTCTGGTCTGTGTTGAAACTACACTCAGTGCTTTCACTTCATGGGTCCAATCAAGACACCAATGTAGAAGCAAAGCACCAGGATGAGTCAATGTGATGTGTTCTTCTCAAAGGGATTGTTTATTGCTTGTTTTATGAGCCTTGCTCATGCTCTTGTTCTGTTCGGTGTGTTTTTGTTTGCTGTTTGTTTTTTCTTGTTTTGGTGTGTCGAAGTTGTTTGTGGTCCTCCATGTGCCTGGTCTGTCCTTTGTTCGTTGGTGCCAACAGTCTGCTCTTGTGTCTTTTGGCTTGGGTGGAGACCAAATTTTTTTGTAACCATCGGCAACAATTGGTAACTAGTCGTATGAGTCAATTTTGACGTAGACGATGGTACATTTTGTACGTCAGTCCCACCCGAACCAGCCCAAAAACTACCATTTCTGCCACAAGCCTCCTCGGCAAGTTCATGCTGCTCCGTTTGTTTGAGCTCTCCTTTCGTGAGCACTCTCATGTGTGGCTTGTCATCACCCTCTCCAACTTTGGTGGCGATTGGTTGGGTAGTTGTCGATATCTGCTCGTTTCTTTGGAGCAGGCACTCGTTGTTCCCATTCACGAATGCCCATCACCGCGATGTATCGTGGTGAATTGCTGTGTGCCCCAACGCGTGTTAACACGCAGTGGAAATGATCACAAAACAATGTGGCACCGACCGATGCGTTCCTCACATGCTATGATCAGTTCCTCATATTCTGATCTCATCCACCGTGACTTCATTCAACGTATATCATTGTAGTTGATGATGTGGTTGCTACTTTCTACAATAGCGTTCCAGTTCTACTCCGGAATTCCGTCCACCAGCAATCACCTTGGCAACAGCAACTTGGATGCATGTGTATCATTGCATCCATCCTGCTTGGGAGAGCAGTGATCCCTTGGTTAGCAACAGCACACAAGAGCAGTCCAGAATAGAGCAGAGTCGACTGTTTGACATCGAGGAGTTCAATCTCGCCATGCTCTGACCGCTCTTCTTTGGACCTTCCACATCGCTGAGCATGTGCAACTGCGCCGAGCATAATTTCCACGCAATGTGCGCGCAATGTAGATGCCAGTGTTCGATTGGCCTGAGAGGCGCTCAAGACCAGTAGAGAACATCAAGCTTCCTCCACAGAACGGTTGGAACGCGTTTTGATAGAGCACGAACAGCGACCGTGCCAACAATTTCACCCATCTCATGAGCGTGAGATAAGTGGCTAGTCTTTGCGAGAGTGTAGCAACCGGTGTCAATGAAGACAGTTTTGGCGCCTGATCAGGAAGTGGTGTTTCCTCGCAAGGATAGCACGCGGTAAAGCGACGAAAAGAGCTTGCAGTTGGTATATCTTTGGAGGAAGTGAGATTCGAAGACCAGGGCTACATGGGCAGGTGCAAGAGAGGATTCTGCGTCACCTGAAAGCAACGGAACGATGATCCGACGTCAGGGTGATGCACAACCTTGCATCAAGTAGAGAGACTCAGGCGAGCAGCACAGTACAAATTAACAACACTTAAAACACACACGATAATTTTTGGCGCGAGCTTTTGTGGGTTCACGAATTGACGGTCATGGCTGTCACGAGCATTAGTGACTGACTTCTAACACCCAAACCAACACACAAAAGCAATCTGGACCGCCGACCAGCACACCACCCGAAGCAGAATGAAGTGACGAATACAGCCGTGCCATTCACTTGAGCAATAGACGAAACAGAATTGGATGCGGGTCTTTGGAAGACAGTCGGTCGAGATTGGACCAAGAAGCAACAAATTTCTGTACCAGAATGTCGTAGACTCTACGCGGTTACCAATGGTTACCAACGAAAAAATTCCGAAATCGCGTCCGTACGTCGTCCGTGCGAAAAAGGCCGATAAAGGGTTAAAAGAGGCATCAAGATGAACAGGAAGCGGAGACCATTTGCAGACAATGAACACATCAGTAGAGAGATCTCACTCTCCTCTTTCTCATGATGTGAAGATGTCAGGCAACGGCCGTCAACTCATCGAATGGCAGCTTGTGCCGTCGGCGATAGGCCCATGGATACCAAAAAAGCGGAAATTAGCCACGAGACGCCAGATAAGTGGGTGATTGGGTCAATATGCGCGTGCGTACCATACACAATTAATAGAGGGAAAGTTAACAGCGCACCAGACCATGCCATGCGCTTCCATCTGTACTCGGCTGATCCCCAACAGAGCAAGAGAAGTGCCTTCATCAGACTGTATACTTTACGATCTACCATTACAGAAGAGATTGTAGCACAATGCTCCTGTCCACTCCAAGCTTTGCCGATCCCATGCATCAGTGTCCATGCAAGAGCAGTCGAGTGGTGGTGGAACAATGGTAGAACAGTGGCAGAACAGTGTTGGAGTAGAGTGCGTATCTTGCGAATATCTCATTCTTATTTGCACACAACGCGTTTCAGCTGCTCTATTCGTATGCTATTGTCCAGTATTCTTCTTGAGCTCGACAGTCATCTCACCAGTCGTCGGATCCCGAGTTCGTTGCTCGTAGTCAAAGGCCTTTGCGTTGAGTGTGGCGTCGACAGCGGTGGTAACGTCTGTAATGACCCGCCATTGGTTGAAACTGTTGCGGCTGAGTTCGACGATGACGTCAAAGACTGGTTGCTCCGACCGTTGGCGCTTCACCTTGGCTATTGCGGCGCTCTCATTCGATTGGGGGCCCTTGCGAGCTTCGACATCGCTGAGGATCACACTCTGGATCCCTCCCAGCAAACCAACCAGCTTCGGGTTGTTCACGAGCTGGCGAAGATCACCGTGTGCAGATGCCACAAAGCGCACGCCGCGATTCTTGCAAGACTTGGCCGCATCAACTTCCTGCTTGCGACCGATTTCATCCAGGACCATGGCATGGGGAGTATGGTTCTGCACGCATTCCACCATTACGGAGGCCTGCGCATTGGGAGTCGGCACCATGAGACGCCTGGCGTGCCCGACGCAAGGGTGGGGAAGATCCCCGTCTCCAGCGATTTCGTTGGATGTGTCGATGATCACCACGTTGCTCCTGTCGGCGAGGACACGCGTGACATCTCGGATGGCGGTGGTCTTGCCGCTGCCAGGTTCTCCGAGGAACAGGATGGAGGGTGGCATCGTATCTTTGTCGTTGGGATGGCTCAGAAGTAGATCAGCGATCATGGCAGCGTTGCCAGATACGTGCCGACCCACACGCAAGGTGAGACCGATGATGTGAGAATGCCTGTTGCGCATGGCAGAGATGCGGTGCAGCTGGTTCTCCATCACAGCCCGATTGTCCTCACCGAAGTCACCGATGTTGTTGATGACAAAGGCAATCTCATCATTGGAAATCACCCGATCCTCGTCTTCTCCGAGTAGGATTCGTTGGTCGTTCGCCCACGCGGCTGGGCGGCGAGCTTCGTCCAAGATGATGTCTGAAACGCTGTCCTTGATCTTATGGAGGTCATCAACCAGATCCGCACTGAGCAGCGTGAAGATGGAGTCGACGTTTGCCGAATCATTGAATGACTTGGTGAGCAACGCCTTGTGCCTATTGAGGGTTTCATTGAGGTGCTTGGTGATCCCCTCCTCTTTCTTTCGCCGAGCTTCCTCCTCCTTGATTTGTTGCTGGTGTGCGTCCGACATGGCGGTATCCGTACCAGTAGTACTACGAGTACTGGTAGAAATGAATTTTTTGGGGTTTTTGTCGGAATTTTCCACAACTTTGGGTTTTGCACTGCCACTGTTGTTGGTGGTGCTCTTCTTGTTGGCACTTTGGACAAAGACGGGTCGGTAATTGATCAGGAGGTTGTTCATGGCAGTGGGCTTGTATGTGAACTGGCTATTCTTGACTTTGAACGCGTTGGTGCTATCAAGGTAGCCTTGGAGTTCCAACTGCACGTCTTCAGGATCTGCCTTCGTCAAGGCTGATTGAGCCCATTCCATCAGGTGTTGCGACTTGATTCGGTCTCGAATGCCATCGATGAAGCTGGCCTTCGTTGGTTGTTGCACCCCGGTCATCAAAAACATCATCTCGGCCGCAGTCTGGGGCCATGTGGATGCATCATGCTGCTTCAGGAAGTACAGGTAGCCTTTTGCTGCATTCCGCATTTCTTTCGGTGTCGCGGATGCAACCATGGTACGAGTATCGCTGGCTGGCAAGAAATCCGGCTGATGCTCTTGTGGTTGGTTTTTGCCCTCAAGTCGATCTGGTGAGGTGGATGAATCGAATCCAAATAAGTGAAATGAAACTGCGCTGAATTGAGTTGCATCGTTATGATCGTGCACGCCCGCTATTTGACGCAGTACAAGTGAGGCTGAGAACGCGCTCATATCGTCGTGAAGACACGCGGCGTTAGCAGCGTAGATAGGGCACGAAAAAGTCTTCTTTCTTTCTACTCCCAGAGAGAGAGAGCCTGCACGTTGTCGGTACGAATTGAACAGAAAGCGTACTGTGGGAGTTGGTGCGCGCTGTGCGTATCTGGATTGTGGCGGTTTGTGGTGGCGTGTCCCGCTTGACAAGAGAAAGTGACGAAGTTTGGATCGTTGGATCAAGAAGGTATCCTTTGGGTTGACGGACAGACAGTTTTCATCACAGAATTCTGAATGTGTGATACACATGTTTCGTCTCCGTTGATACTTACCAAATTTGTCGTGGTTTGTCACGCTCGTCCATAGTAGAACTGTCGCAGTCGACATAATTGATGTGAATCGACGAAGCAGTGGGAACCATCTTTTGACAAAGATACTCTCCATTTCGTGAACAGCCGACTCCCCACCAACACGTCTCTCGGGTGGTGGGTGAGCAGTAGGAACCCGAGAGAGAGGGAGGACCCTTCCGTGGCCATCCCCTCTCCAGATTCTCCTGCCATCAGTGACAAAAACGGCAACACCAGGCATGACACGGAGTGGCAACAGGAAAAGACGAACAAGCAGTAGCAACACCGGAACCGCCGCACTCCACCCACACATCCCAGCAACAGACACAACCAAACCGAGTCGGCGTCGCAGATCCACTCTCTGTTTCCTTGTCGCGTCACGAACGCAAAGGCTCACGCCAAGACCCACTCGGGGATATCCATCCATTCAATCATCCACCTGTCCACCGGCAGTGCAGTGCGAGCGGTCTTCACCGGCACAATCCTGGCTGCTCTGCGGTTCTTTTCCCATTCAAGTCAACGCTGGCATTCCACTCCTTCGGCAGTCGCCTGTTGATAGCACAATTCAATCTCCATCCAGCAAGCCAATCTTTCTATTCCCCTTGCTGACGATCAGCAACAACCAACTGGCAACCTACTCACCGACAGCTGCCACGATCATACCACACCACGCCATACCACACCATACTAAGACAATACAACACCGCTCTCGTGCAACATGAACGCTGCTGCAGATATCCATCCATACGTCCGAACGGGGGCAAGGAGCCTCAGTGGGCTGGAGATGGGAACGCGTTTTCTAACAGAGAATGACATCATGGTAGCTGCTGATGGTGATTCGAGGACCATGGCCTCCAGCCTCCCTCCCACCACCAACGGGACCAGCCCGGACTTTGCCTTGAAGGCGCCCCAGCCCGACCCCAGGGATAGCGTCATCGTGATCTCCCTTTTAGGGGTTATCGTGGTGCTTTTTGTCGTCCTCGTGTATGTCAGCATCTCACCCATGATGGCCTACATCCGACGCCGGATACCGGTTTCACAGAAGCGCATCGACCGCCGGTACAGGACCATCGAAGGCTGGCTCATCACGAAGGTACGTCCGATTCCATTGAACCAGTTTGGTGGCGTCCCTGTACAACACTTGTGTGCCTTTTTGGCAGTCGCTGTGTCTACTTGTATCATGTTGTGATGAACACTCCGTTTCCATGGAAGGGATCACTCACACGGTTTTTTCTCCCGTGGACGGCATTTCCTTGTTATGATGTCTCGCTCTACACTATCAACCATTTTACTATGCTAACCACGCGATGGCAAACAGAAAGTACAACCCCACAGCAAGATCTGCAAGCAGCTGAAGGCCACGAAAGACATCTTGGGCGGTGGATGCAGCTCGTGCGGATCACTCTCGCTATCGTCTCTCCCGTCATCGGACTCGCCATCCCCAGCATCCCAACAGCGACCGGCTCACCAAAACACTGCGCTTGCTGATGTGACTGCGACGAGTATGGGCACGAGCGTGCCAATGGAGGCGGAACATCTGCAGGACACATCGATGGAGACTGACGTGGAAACGCTGGAGGAAGAGCCTCTCGACGACACGGACGGGGTACTTGATGGCGACAGTGAGATGTTGGACAGCAGCAATGGAAGCACTTCTTCCAACGACGTGGAACGGGAGTGCCCGATCTGCATGGAGGAGTTCCAGGTTGGCGACATCGTGTCATGGAGCGCCGACGTCACCTGCGGGCACGTCTTCCACCACGCATGCATCAAGGAATGGTTGCTGCGCAAGATGGGATGTCCGTTCTGCCGCACGGTCTTCCTTCCCGTAGATCGCCACAGGCCGGAGAACCGCGCGAGGCAAGGGAGCGCATTCACATCGCAGGACGTCACTCGTACATCGGACTTCGACACCATCGGCGCTGCCCATGGTAACGACGGCGCATCGACGCCGACCGACATGATGGCAACTCCGTCCATAACGACAGTGCCATCCAACGACTCTTCTGATGCGCTGACCACAAATTCCAACGTCGCCACGGATTCGGTCGAAGGTGCTGACCACGTTCACGGAGAAGGCAGCAGCAACACGAGGGAGGAATCATCCCGCAACACGAAACGACTCACGGGGTCCGTCTTGCGCCAGTTAACGAGGGAGCGAGCGCAGAGGTACCGCACGACCTTCTATTGCGTCGCGGAAGGGCTGGTCACGGTCGGCCCTAGACGCCTGACCAGCCTTTCGCCGCAGGAATTGGCATGCATCGGTTTGCAACGCCAAAACGAATACTGCATGGAGGTTGATCTTGTGCAGCGCAAGACGGGCAAGCGTCGATTCTTCCCGAATTTGCATCATGTCATTCCCAGGAGGCAGGCGAGCAGCAACAGCGGTAGTGGTGGTAGTGAGCCTAGCCTCCGAGATGGGAATCACACGGATGAACGGCACGAAGGGAATCGCATGGTAGATGTCACTCCACGCGACACCTCCCGATTTGACGTGATACGATCAACCGCTGCGGAATGTTCATCATGCGAAGCTTCCATCGGCGGCATGGAAGTTGATGAACATACTGGCGATGGTGTCGCTCATCAAGGTGGCGACGGCGATGCGATGCAAGTAGTGGGGCACACGATGAACCACACAGGCATGATTGGCGTTCGCCTGGCCCATCCAAGCCGAGCAGGAGCGATGGCAACTCCAGCGGACGAACTTGTGGTCAGCAGTCCGGGAGGAGAGGAGATCGATCTTGATCTCGAGGTCGGTATTTCAGCCGAGCATTCAGAACGTGCAGTTCTTGCCGAGAGTGGTCGAGAGGCGGGAATGACGAATGTGGTCTGCATCGCATCTGTGAGCGGAGAAGAAGGAATTGGCTTCGTCGAAGTTCAAGATGGCGCCCGTCCTGTGGAACTGAGGGGAGAGACGATCCAGATATAGCGCCACAACCACAGGTCGTACTCCCCATAGATTTTACCCGAGTACTCGTACAGAGTTGACCAGAGCCTGCTGCGCGGCAGAATGCACATGAACTGCACTCATGCGAAGAGGGTTGCGTGCATGGAACGATCACATATTGTAGAAAAATGTGATAACATGGCGGTAGCGGTTAATCATGAGAAAAAATGCTCAGTTGCATAACCGAGAAAGTTTGTTGTGCTCAATTGAATACGGTGGATGTTCGTGAGGGATCTTTTGGATTCCACGAGTCAAGGATAGTGCGTTTGCGTGAGCGGGTGGTTCGTACTTGCAGAAGATGTGGCTTGCACGAGGACAAGAACGATGGCGCACCCACGAAGAGGCGCACAATCCCATCAATCCTGTCATCGTCGTTTGCTTCGGTTGTTC
This sequence comes from Craspedostauros australis, assembly GCA_026770025.1. Lineage (NCBI taxonomy): Eukaryota > Bacillariophyta > Bacillariophyceae > Mastogloiales > Achnanthaceae > Craspedostauros > Craspedostauros australis. The sequence goes on from JAMXDE010000022.1 coordinate 896,801, forward strand.
CCACTCTCCTCACTTTTTGTCTTCTTGCTGGTACTGGTATTGCCCACTGACTTCATCCATTCAAGGACTATAAGTCTTCACACGATTTGGTGATGTCTCTCTCCCCAGAGAGATGTTTGATGACGTTCCATCTTTGGCCTCCCCTGGTGGAGGTGGATGCAGATTCATGAGAGAACATCTTTCGTCTGGGAGGAGTGAGCGGTCTCACCGTACGAGCTATTATACGACCTATGAGCTACTCGTTCGATGCCAGACATGCATAGAATCACAGCAACTCGACGACTTTGTTCGTGCTTCCAACTTCCAAGAACTTCTCCTCTGTTCCGCAGGTCCAACCCATCAACAGGCAAGGATGCTGATCGGACGCAGCCCAACAAAGACACCAAGGCCGTCACTCTCTGTACTATACGAGTAGGTCGTACTGGTGCAAGTATGTGTGGCACAAGTCAATTGCGGCATTTGTCACAGCGATGATGAAGTACTGGTGTCGATGAAGCATCACCTGCTTGGCACGAATACGAGTGCAGAGCGCGTCTGAGAGCGACCAAGACAGATGAAGACTTGGGAGGACGAGACAACCAAGAACTAATGTTGCCTTCCCTTGAGGAATCCAAGACCTCGCATGGTACAACATATCCATGGGTGCGTGCGTGTACAAGAACACGCCTCTGGAGACAAGAATTGCCGCTCTCAGATACTCTCCAGGTCACAAAATCGCGTTTATGCTTGCAAACAGGCAGTCCACGGTTGAGCAAAACACAACCCTATCCACGCTTCACGCTCCAACACGCTCCAACACGCTCCAACACGCAACAGCACAGACATCCCAGCTTTGACCATTGCACCCAAGCACCTTCTGCCTTCCCTGTCCTCTTTAGAATCATCCAACATGGAAAGTGAAGAAAGTCAACAGAAGTTTGATGCATTGCGACAGATCCATACCAACAATCACCATGACGATCATGATGGCGGTTGTGGCATTGACCACAGCAGAAACGGTACAACGCAGATGGATGCTGCCACGAGCAGTTCCCAAAGCTGCGAGATCGTGCACAACGACAACGACGCGAAGGATCCAACGCCATGTGATGTTGAAGACGGTCTCGGTACCAGTCATTCATCGATCTCAATCGCCATCGGTACCCCTCTCTCCCATGGCAGTCGCGCAAAGGCCTCCGACGTTGAGCAAGTCGAAGCGTGCGTGGTGATTCTTGCAGATGAAGACGTAGCGAATGAGGCGAAGCCGACGGAGTGTCCATCGTATGATATCGAAAGTGAACCGACACAACCCGTGGAAGCCAGCTTGGACCGCGGCGCGAGCCCAACCAAGTTACTACCAGCAACGCAACATCTCGTGACACGGAAACGGTCGGCACTTCAAAGCGTGGGAACGACGCTTGTGAACGCCCCTCTCATGGCGTATCGCATCAGCCGCAGCTGCCTGGCCGCGGTGCTGCGACGGTGCTGGATAATGTTGCTGATTCTGGTTGGCGTCTTCCTCTTCATTTTCCTGATGGGGAGATGGCAGCATGCCGCGGCGAAGAAGATGCCCAGCACCAAGGAGCTCTATCAAACTGGCAGCGTCTGTGGGATGCAACATGTCCCTCGTCTGCGGAACATCACGGCACTGCCGAGACACCGCGCAGGCAAATCCGCCGATAATCCCGGCGCGGCAGCGGACGATAACATCTCATTCCGAACCTACGATTCGTCGCAGGATGTCGCCAAGGCGCAGAACGCCAGCATTGCGCATTGCGGCGACTGCGGCCGCTGCAGCAATCCGCACGATATCAAGATCTACGACGACACGAAGACCACCTTGTTCCGTGACTCCCTGCGCTGTTCCAAGAAGTCGGTGCTGGGCGGTCCAGGCGCGGTCAGGGGCTGCCTCTCGGACGCTGTCGGCTTCACCGAGGGTTGCAACGACTGCTGGGTGGACAACGTCATGTGCGACGTGAAGAAATGTCTCTTCGTCTGCATGTGGTACGCCATGTTCAATAAGGTGGACGACGGTGCCGAGCAGCAGGCGCTGAACGAATGCACGCACTGCGACGAACGCAGATGCGGTCCGGCATTCTTGGAATGCGCCGGCGCGAACAGAAGGCGGTCGGGAATCATGTCCGAGTTCCAACGAGATGACAGTGCGGAGGTTTGTCGGGAGGTGGAGGTTGGATGGTGGCAGGATGAGATCCTGCAGGAAACGTACCGTGATCAATCCTCATAACAACCAGTCTCTCTCTCTCTTCCTCTTTCTGGGACTTTGCAAGTGGAGGGAGCGCAGAGTAGACGATGATAAACTACGTGTATGTAGGCGTGCTGTAGAATAGGCAGCGCACATCCAAGAAGACCGCGGTGGGTCGCGTATCGTGGTCGCGTGCGTAATACGCTACGTATCATTCGCACGAAGTCCGAAGTTCCCTCCCGCTGGTCGAGCACGAGACTCGTTTCTCTCTATGCTCTACTCATTGTGATAGTTTATCGTCCCCTAGGATTGTATTTTTTAAGTTACGGTGTGTTAGTTTCATTCTGTCTAATTCTCGCACGAAGATGGGTCAAGTCACTAATTGAAGAGATCAGAATCAGACTAGCGTACGACGTACTGACTGAAGTGTGAGTATTTAATATTGCAGCATTGTTGCGAAAGGCACTTCATGAGTCCTTAAATGTCAATGAACAAATCCAGAAGGATTTGTTCGAAGCGACATTCCCGAAACGGACAGATGTTGTCACCATTCGTGTTTCACAAGTTTGAATTTCGAAGAGCGCGTGTCGCAGCTGAGGTTGGCGATCGCGGCTGCAAGGCGTCTGCTCACATTTGTTTGCTTGCTGGTTTGTGGGCGGGTTTGAATTTACGCGGTGCGCGGTGGTACTTGTGCAGCAGTTAAGGACTGTGTGCGTGATCAAATCGGCTGCATTGTTATGAGGGGTGGCGATGGCCACCACATGAGCTTGGGTGCCTTGTCGAGTGAACTTGTGACTAATGCCGCGCTCCACTTCAATCATGACGATGGTTTACGCTACCAACAGCGCACTGTCAAGTTGACTGTCTCTACATGACAACAGAACAGGGCAACCATCTTTCCACGCGTTGTCCTTGATGTCGTCATTGGCGTTGTGCCAAGGAATGCCATTGGGTTCGATGTGAACATCCTGCAGAATCCAAGTCCTCTTGTGGGATGTTTGAAACTGCATCCACCATTGGTGTTCTGTGTCTCATATCTTTCTCCAAGAAGAGGAAAGGAAGCAACCAATCCGACTCTACCTTTCGCGCTTGGAGTTTCGTCCACCCCTCCAACCGGATTGCGCATCGTCAACAACAATAACAACAGCAACAACTCAACTCAACTCGAGTTTCCAATCAAACAACGGCGTGATTATCAAACGAGATTGGTCCAAGATGATTTGGAGACAGGCATTGGTGACACTTGTGAGCACCATCGTGCTCCAAGGCCACAACGTGGATGCGAGTGACCGAGGGGCATCTCTGCGAATGGCAAACCGTCATTCCGATTCCGTCGTCCAGCCAGCAACCGAGCTTCAAGCCGGAAACGCAAGCACGAACACGAGCAACAAGGTGGAGCTGCTCCGGAACGGAGTGCAGTCCATGAGCGCGGCATTTCAGTCGTTGGATGATGCGGAGGAAGCATTGGCCAACGTCGATCCATCTGCCGTGCCTGGGATGGAGGGCATCCTCTCCCGCGTGAAGGAGGTCACGGCCGCATCGAGAGCATCGATGCTTCAAGCTTCCGACATCATGGAAAACAATGTCAATCATCTGCAGTTGTCGGATGGTCGTGACACCGACCAGCACCACGAACAGAGCGAGCAGCAGCTGATTGAGCCAACACAGATTCATCGTCGCATGTCAACCGTTGGCAGCTCTGCGTCCTCCTCGGCTTCTGCCTCTGCGGACGAAGATGAAGACGACCACGAGGATGCGGGTGAAGATCCTCGCGACTACTCGAAAAGCGACTTCGGAGGAGATTCACGAAGCCGCAAGCACAAACACCATTCGTTCCGCCATCACTTCGATGCAAAGCACGGTCATTACTTCGACCTCCACGACGCCCTCATCAGTGGCGATCACGGTTACATCTCGCAACGCCTCTCATCGATGAGCAAGAAAGTTCGAGCTCCATTCGACCATTCGGCTGCACATGGCCGACGCACCAACGATGACTTCGAAGACAAGAAGGAGCGGTGTCTGCAGCTCGCCGAGTGCGTGAGCCTCATGAGTATCTATGATTTGGTTGTAAGTCGTGTTACCCCATCCATGATGACGCACATTGATGTGCATGTACGCAACTCCTCGACTCCATACTCTGTCCGAATCTAACTGCCGATGACTGATATTACCCATTCTCAACACCGATATCAACACGTCTTTCCCGTTCATGGTGCAACCCATTCCTCTTCTTGGTCTCAACTTGTTTACACTCGATCTCCTTGTTTCTTTTCCTGTATGCATTCATGTACGCACATGCGAACACCAATACCCATGTGTGTGTGTGTTCATGTATGTCCATGCACCTCCTTGCACCCATCACAACACACAGGTGTACTATCATTCAGACGATCTCAACACCCAGACGGGGGAGCTCGATGACTCCATCGTTCGCTTCGACGAAGAGAACTTCATCCAAAAGGAGACCGACGCCAAAAGCCTTGCATCCAGCATCCTCAACTCATACGATGAAGACGAATGCGACGACTTGCTGCAGCTCTTTCATCGCAACGTGGAGTTCGACGGCATCCCGTTCTGGGAAGGTGCCACGGTCGGCCAGGTCTGCTTCGCGCAAGGCACCACCGCATACGTCAAGCTCAGCGAGATTGCAGAGAAGATCAGCGTGGGAGTTGCGTACCAAATCTCCAACGAACTGTTCCAATGCTCCGAAGAGCTGTACGAAGCCGGCAAGGCCCGCGGCCTCGTGGACAGCGGCGAACCATTTGTTTTCAAACCGAATGGCGAGGCCGACTTCGTGATCCCAACAGGTTTCGACACGGGCACAGGAGCCGACAACGGCCGTGACGTCCACGGAAAGCTGAAGAGCAACCTGCAGACTGGATACCTGTACGAAGCGACAAACGGGGCGATCGAGTTTGGCGACGGAATCGAAATCTTTTTTTGCGCTGGGTTGGACTACGGTACAGGTCGGCAGCTGCTCGAGGATCGTTGTTCCGGGGATGCACTGGCGACGCTCTGCGACCAATCTACCGAAGATTTCAAGGCCGAGCTGATCAACAGCTTGCCACTCTGCTTGGACATAATCTTCGATTCAGTCTTTTCATACATCGACGAAGTCGAGAAGGGCTTCGAGCTCGTGTATGGAGAGAACCCGTAAGTATTCTACCATCTACTGCATGGTCCCGATGTCGGTGCTCGATGGGATCTCCTTTGGTCGCTGACGGATGAATCTGAGGCAACAAGCGAAACATTGCATCGATGGGCCAACGGCATGTTCTCTTATCACTGCCTGCCTGTCTTCTGTTGATGATGATGATGCGCACATTTCCTCGCGATGCGTGCGAGTAATCATCCTTGGGCCCACCGACGCGCTTGACTCACGCTGTGCGCCTTGCTTCGTGATGCTTCTGATGTTCCTCCCACAACAGTTCCGTCGGTTTTATTTGTGGCATCAAGGATGCGTTCGAGGTGGATGGCAAAGACATTCCAGGCCAATGCTGTCTGAACGCACCATACGAAAATACTGGTGCTCTTTGGGGAAACACGGTAAGTTTGGTGTCATGCGAGTGATGTATTGCAAACAAGCCCCCGAGCGACCACCGTTCGCAGAGGACATGGCTGCATGAAGTGGGATGGAATGCAGTGGGACACGATTATGCGGGTCAGCGCGTTTTTGTTGTTGTTGTTGTCGTTGCAAGGCACCGCTTCAGTTGCCAATTTCGTGCTCTATCGTCATCATCTGAGTTGAGCATCTCTTGCATGAGTGCATGCAGTCGCTTACGCTTGCGTACTCACCACACTCTGCAACATGCCTTCCTGTTGTCGGCTTGCGTTCATTTTCTGTGCCCACGATCCGTGATGGGATGTACATGTCGTCACAACGCTTTATATCTTGCCGTTCCAATTATCCACGCTGATGCTGTGTCCAAACAGTACGATTGCACGGAGGAATGCATCAAAGGACCGTTCCTTGCGGGCATCGATACGGAGGCCTGTGAAGCACAGGGCGGCGTGTTCTGTCCCAACCCAACAGACTGTTCGGACCTGCAAGCTTGCATCGCCGAGAACATCGAGCTGAACAGCAACGATGATGAATTCAAGCCGTACGTGACGTACCTCCAAGCCGCTCCAAACATAACGGACGCAACCAGCTTTTCGGAATGCGGCAGCGCCAGAGAGTACTTCGGCTTCGACGAAAACTTCATTAACGATATTGAGATTTGCGAGAACGTTGAGCAACTCAAATTCAACCAGGACTTCGAAGAGCTGAAGAAGTTCTTCGGGCAAGGGTCTTCGAGTGGAGATGGCGAAGATTGTGACGACGACTGCGTGGGCCCTTCACTTACCCTGCCAGATCGATGTACGTTTCCCGCATTATCTTGCCTGCTCGCGCCGGGGTATTGGCCACATCTCATGCGATTGCTGCAATTGGTGGATATCTCGACCACTCACACAGACTTTGGTCAACATTCCCTTGCTCTTGAATGGTTTCGTGTTGTGATGGAATGCTGTGTACTCGTGACTGCGATTGCGTTCGTCTCTTTTCGTGCGTGTGTTTGTGTGCCACTGCCGCTGCCCCGTCACCATGTCCCACGCCTCTATTGACGCGGTTACAGCCTTCTCGGGTTCGTCGGAAGTCCAGAGCGGACAGGAATGGCGCAGCACGAACTTTGCGCTGGGACAAGCTGCCACGTTGGTGTCCGAGCTCTTTGATGTGACACAGGCCATCCAATGCCCCGCACTTGGTGGCGGAATTTGCGAACTGGCGACCAACAGCGCCGTCTTTGCCATCGGCGTCATCCAGGCTGTGGTACGAACGGTAAGTCTCCTATACGCATGCATACACTCTCGTTGGCGTCCACTGTCGTTGCAGTGCCGCGCTGTGGCTTTCCCGGCGTGCATTGCTGTGCCATGTGATGCCATGTGTGCAACAATACTTGACAAATCACGCTAACCATATTTTTCCGACCTGGTTGCTGGCGTGTTTGTCCGCTCCCTTTCCGTTTACTGATCCTTCCCTGCGTTGCGAAGGCATCAGATGTCTCATCCTTTACCTACGGCGAGATCGCCGATGTTGGCAACCTGGAGCCGATCCGCACCAACGAGAACACGGAGGTGATGTTCGAAAACATGAAGGCGACGGGAGAATGGATGGATGGTCAATTCAAGGTCGTCGAGACGGAATTCGTGAGCGTGAACGAGAACATCGACGAGACGGAGCTGAAGGTGGACGAGGTGATCTCCATCGTCACGCCCCCGGCGTTCGTTGCCGGGACGAAGTACGCTGGCTGCGACTCCGTGGATCAGGATGATGATGGAATGGCCGACAACTGCGCCGAGGATCAGTACCTGCCGGAGCTGTTCCTGCCAGAGCAGCTGCCCGTGAAGATCCCATGCCAGTTTGACGACGCCGTCTGCATCGACCGTAGCTTCCAAACCAATGAGGATGCCATCGCGTATCTTCGCAGCGCAGTCGAAGTGATCGACGACTGCTCATCTCCCGACAAGCTGATGCTCGATGTCAAGTTGATCATGCACGACTGTCTTGATACAGTGTTCGAGCTGACCCCGAAGCATTTGTGTCAGCCGGACACAGTGAACACGACGAAGATCGAGTATATCGGAACCTCCCAACGTTTCGTGGTGCACGTCGATGACGAGGCACCGCAGCTCACGTGTGGTTTTGATCGTTTCTCACCCAACTTCCAAACCGGCATGACGATCCAAGGCAACAACCTGATCGTGGAGGAGGCGCAATTCGAATCCGTTCCGTTCCTGGCCATCCCCTTCTTTTTCGATATGGAGGTACGTGTGCGACTGATGCTCGGCGGCTGATTCTGAGTGTGGACATGATTGTGCTGCGTAGTGCGTTGCACGCCTTATCCATTGCATGTCATGGAATGGAGTGGCACAGCACGGGGCAGAAAGACACACAACGACCATCAAACACAGACATCCCTGTGATCATCTCTTTCTCTCCCTCTCACATCTTGCCTTGTGAACTAACATGAATGGCGTCTCGGTACGATTACTGCAGGAAAACTGCCCAGATCTTGTGCACGTCGAAGTCGATGTCCGAACCAACGAGTTCATGGCGAGCTCGCCGCTGCTGTTGCGTCGCAGATCGAATGCGGTGTCTGTGGACCAGGCGAAGCTGATGGTGGCACCAGTGGCTTGCGCGAGCGCCGAGGATGGGGAGGTCTGCGAACAGGACGACGTCACCAATCTGCGCATTTACGAAATCGATGTGGTCGCAACGGACACAGCCGGGAACTTCGCCGAAGTGACTTGCAACGTGGTGATCAATCCTGCATCTTCTGGAGGCAGCAGACGCCTGCAGAACTCGACCATCGACATGCAGGTGTCCAACTCGCTGGATCGCTTCGATCTGGGATCCGTCACGCTGTCCTGGGACCGAGAGCTGTCGCCCAGCGAATCGCCATCCATGATGCCATCCGTGTCATTCCAACCGACCGACTCGTCAGCACCCTCACTGCCACCGACCGACCTGCCATCCTCCATGCCTTCCAAGGCTCCAAAGTCCAGCAAGTCCTCCTCCAAGTCCCAAACATCGAAGGATTCCGAGAAGCTCACCAAATCGAGCTCCAAATCCTCCAAGTCGAGCACCAAGTCATCGAAGTAAAGCCTGTGTTAGGCATAATCGTAATGCATCGATGTACGGTAACACTCATACTGGCACGATTACTCATGGAAGCATCACGTGAGAATGAAAGAGGGTTGTGCTGCTATTATATATTCTATTCTATGTGATTGCATTGTACTCGTACGGATATGCACATTCGGATACTGCGATTTTACCACCAACGCGGTGGTCTGCAACGAGCGGCTGTGTGCAAACACGATTGCAGACTGTTGATGGACAGACGAGATGACCAGTTCGCGCCAAAACTGGCTCCCATGCGCGTTGCTGGAGCGTGTCAAGACGGGCTCATGTTGTGGCAGAGATACTAATACGTAGTATGCGTATCAGTATGTACATGCCGGCACAATGGCAGCCCGACTTTCTACCATTCATGCACCGTAATAGCATGGATAAGCAAGGACGCAGTTGAGTAGACTTCGAATACCATGGAATATGCTCTAAACAATTAGAATACAATTTATCTGCTGTGACATCATGTTGAGTTGTGGGTGCGTATGTGGGTGGATGCCATGCAATTGGCGATACAGCCACATCGACTTCCCTTTACATCACATCATGTTTCGTCCAGCTCGAGGGTGCTGACTCGACTTTCAAAGCCGCGCATCTCCTTCATCCTTGTGCCTTGCGAGGGCCACCGAATTGGCTTGCATACTTCGGGATCCAACAGGTGGAACGCATCGCGTGAGATGCGGCCTGTGAAACATGAAAATATCGAGAAGAAAAGCGATTGATGAAGATAGTGATCGCTCGCAGGCTTTGATGCCATTGTGTCATGCTCAGATCTGTTCACGCGTTCAACGCCAACCAGCCAACCAGTTTGCCTGTCTGCCTGTGTGCCTGACTGCTGCTCGATCACATCGACTGCATTCCTGCTCATTTCCCTTTGCTGAACGGGCTACTCGGATTGTCGGCGGTGTTCATCGGGACCGTGAACATCGACGTCTCGCTGCTCCCGAAGTTGCCGAAGCCGGATGCCAAGGCCGGAAGCCTGCTCCCGGTGATGGCAACGTTGTACACGCCGTGTAGCGTGCGACAACAGAAGCCATCGCCGCCGCTGTCCGTGATGGTGAAGGTGTACTGCTGTCCGCGCTCGAGGAACACATGCTCGAGGGCAGCGTGCGCGTCTGGCTCGTAGAAGCCCGGCAGCACCGCTTGCTGGAACTGGATGGGGTCCTTCGTGTCAGATATCGACCACCCCGTTTGTTGAGGGTTGTCGTCGAAGAAGATCAGGACGGATATCTGCACCAGGTCTGTGGTGGGAGGTAGCGTCATTGGAGCAACGGGTGCTGTCGTTGGCATCATCGTCAGCTCCATGGTCGGCGATATCGACGCGGAAGGCGCGACCACAGGCGATTTTGTCGGCGGTGTGCTGTCTGTGGGCGACGCGGTCACCGTTGGTGACGACGACGATCCTGTCATTGGCGGTATCACGGTTGTGGGTGAAGCGCTGGCTGTTGGTGCCGCGGTCGTTGTTGGTGATGTTGACGACGGCGGCGTCGGCGGAATCAATGATGTTGGCGACGCGCTGCTTGTGGGCGACGCAGTGGTTGTTGGGAACGAAGACCCTGCCGGATTTGTCGAGTTGGTTGTCGGCTCCATTGTGTCTTCCATGATGTCGTTCGGTTGCATGGTTGCTGGCGCCATGAGGCCTGTTGGCTGCTGAGACGGAGATGTCGCAAGCAAGATCGTTGGAGATGACGAGGGACCGGATGAGGGCACGTTGGTTGCCACTGTATTCGTCGGCTGCATGCTTGGCGAAGCGCTTGGCACCATCGACGGTGCGGACGTGGGCCTGCCAGTCGGTCCATTCGTTGGAGTAGTAGACGGCGAATTCGTGGGCTCGCTGGTTGGAGCGCTAGTTGGCGTGCTGCTTGGAATGCTGGTCGGTTGTTCGCTCGGTGTTTGCGTGGGCCGAGCGGAGGGGCTGGACGTTGGATTGCTCGTAGGAGCTGACGTGGGCTTGCTCGTCGTAGGCTCCGCAGATGGCGTCGTGGATGGATGCTGCGTGGGTTCATTCGTGGGAGTGGTAGTTGGAGTTGCGGTGGGAGCGCTCGTTGGTGGAATCACAGGCGTCGCAGTCGGTCCAGATGTTGGTCCGGCAGTTGGTGATCGGGTTGGACTCGATGTTGGGGAGGCGGTTGGAGACTTCGTTGGTGCTGAAGTTGCGCGTGTGGGTGATTCGGTCGGTTGCACAACAGGGGCAGCTGTGGGGCTCTTGGATGGCGCTGCAGTGGGTGCGTTGGGGCATTTCCAGTAGTCTGGTGGGTCGACACTCATGTTGCACCCAGTTTCAATGATCCAGTCAGATACGAAGCTGGTGCGCACTGCAATATCTGGAAGGTATCGGTCAACACACTGGACAGCTCTGTTCATTTGTATCGGCATTGGCGTTGTTGCAGCGAGATGGTGATTTGTACAGTATAGATGTTGATGTTGAATAGAATAGAATAGAAAGTCAAAAGGATGGTCATAGTAGAGCATTGGAAATGATCGAATTGTGCAGGCGTGCGAAATATTATAGTAGTGAAGAGGTGGGAGTGAGGAGGTTGGAATGTACGAGTGGACTACGATGCATGCGATCGCAACGCCACTTTGCCATCGCCGCTGTTGTTCACCTGGCGAACATCAGAGCTCGCACCCGTGTTTCGATTGTTACTCACCCTGTTGTTGTGCCAATGTAGACATCGTCTTCGAAGGTGTCACCCTCAAGGATGACTGGTCCACCCGAATCTCCGCGGCAGGTTCCACTGCGCGGGTTTCCATTGAGGAATTCCATGGTACATAGCAATTCATCAGAGATGATGGAACCACCGGAGATAGGATCCCCAAAATCCAGCCCAGGCGTGTCCGGAGTGTCCATGAATTTGCATGTGTCCAAGGCGATGTTGTTCCCCTGGGTCTCTTGCAGGATGGTGGGGAGAACGATTGGCGTTCTTGGGATACCAAGCACTGGATCGCCGTCGTCGTCGGAGATACTTCCAAATCCCAGCAGCGTCAGACGCTGGTTGTCGATCGGAACATTCTCGTCCGTATTGATGCGGATCAAAGGGGCGTCCACCGGTCGCTCCAGCTTGACGAGCGCAACATCAAAGTACCACCGCGGATTGCTGGTGGTACTCCAGTCTGGGTGCTGGGTGAATGTATCCCAGTTAACGGCCGGGCCACCGTAATCGTTGAGATCATACAGGCTAACTTGGACGCGAGATGTTTCTCCGACTGGATCGCTGTGTGTGGATTGTTCGTGGAGTACGCATGGTTGAGTACATTTGGTCCAAAAGATGGTTGCACGAATATGATGGAATGGGGTGGGGGATGACAGAGATGGCAGAAATGTGGTGAGAGTCATGCACGTGGGGAAGAAATAGGTCAGTGATGTCACTTGCAATTGGCGCGGTCAGATAGTACCAGGTTGCAGAACTGAACAACGCAAGCTGTCCGATACGATGGCGATGTTCGTGTGCGCCAAATGGCGCCATGCGTGGGTGCAAAGATCGCGTTCGGTTGCTCTGCCCAATTGTGTACACACGTGCACACACGTACAAATATGACACGCGTGTACATGCACCATGGTGCACCGGTTTGCACTTACTTGCAATGCGCAGCGGTGATGACGACGTCTGGCGCAATCAGCGCTGCACCGCACTGCACGTCACCAAACATTCGAGAGTAGTATGGGAATCTTCCTCTTCGGGCGTCTCTCCCTCTGACGATCTTTGGGTCTGGTTCTATGCTGTCGTTCTGCGCGTTCCTCGTGTCATTCAGGTATTTCACCAGGTTCGAGCGAAGCTCTTCTATCGACGAGAGGTTGCTTCCTTCATCTTCGGTTTCGTGGGCCTTCCTCACGCCCGGTCCGCTGCCGGCATGACCTCGGATAATGTTTCCTTTGTTCAATGCCTGCGCTTCTCCCGAGTTCATCGACATCAGCAGCAATGCCAGTGTCGACAATAGCGCTGCTGATGACAGCGACGCTCTGTGTCTGCGCGGCATGGTTTCGGACTCCTGTATTTTCTGTACTTTCTATCCTTGCTGTCCTTGCTGTCGTCAATAAGTGCGTTTGTCCACAATGGCTGTGGTCACGGGGACGGCGGTGATGGAGATGTGACTCTCGCGAGGCAAGCAAAGCACAGCAAAGGAAGGGAAGCGACTCTTGCGTTTCACTTGCTTGGGTGATGGTCGTGCGATGGTCTGATGCGTAGAGTATGGCAACGTATGCAACACGAGACCATTCAATGCAACCGTGGTGGAATCTGCGGCTGGTCGGAAGTGCTGTTACTGATGAATGGTCGGTGGCAAGAACAATGACCATGCGCATTCCAAAGCGTTCAGTCGCAAGAGCCAGATGAATACCTTCCAGAATCTACAAGCCAAGCAACGAAGCAACGTGCCAACCCAACCTAACCATGGCTGGCTGACATGAGGTCTCCTTTGCCAATCTCCATGGCATCGGTGCCGAAGGAGGTGTATCATTCGACTCTCGGTTATAATCGGTGTGTGTCCTGCACAGAAACTTGTTCCAGCCAGCGACGCCGCGAACGATTTTGGCAACAGATTTTGTGACCGCAAGAATCGCACATGACCCATGACGTTAGATGCGACATCATGATTGTCGTATGCGACAAGTGTCGATAAGTGTGGTTGATTCGCATGGGTCGGTTCATGGGACAGAACGTGTTGGTCTTGCGAAACAAACAAAGTTGTCTAACGCTTGGACGCCTTTTGGTCGTGTTTGCGACAAACCAGACTTGTCAATCCCGAATGACTTCATGCGGGACTGGGTGGCATGTCCAGCCGCACTGAGTCTATGGCTACGTGTATAGGATATATGCCGATTGTGCATGACACAACAACGAGCGAAGTATGGTGGCTTATGTGCTTTTTTTGACACCTTGATGCATAGTACAGCAAGATTGAGTAGCGGAAACGATCAAGGGTGCTCTACGGCGTGGTGCAGTGTCATCATGGTTGGAAAGAGATGCCCTCTGCCATGATGAATGTCGCTGGAGAAGACAAGAGTTGTCTGACAACAAATTGGGCATGTTACCCTTCCTGTGCTATCCCTGTTGGACTCCTTCCGACTGGTAGAGAGTGCTCGTGAGACCTGCGCTTGTAATCGGCTTGCACTTTCATTTCAATGTGATGCAATCGATGGTGGTCTCGCAATTCATCTCTGGTCGGTGATGTATTGTTCCGATCTGCTCTGTGGAGAGTACCATACTCCGTTCTGCTCGAAAGTATGTGCGTGTACCAATGCTGATGTCGTGTTCGCACGTGTGACCAGGGAGATCGCGAGCGGTATGAGTTATTCATCATGTGATTGAGTTCCCGCCATGTTTGAAAGTGGCGGAAGCACAAGACCACAGCGGCGGCAGGAACAGCAACATAGGCGGAGACGGAGGCGGATGCAGAACAACCATCCTGGTAATGGTCGTGACTGGCATGCGTTGGTGATGCGATTGCCTGCGGCTGTCTGAACATGAGCTTGAACATCAACGTGGTAGCGAGTAACATGTACAATGCGAGTGCAATGGCGCACTTGGTGGATGCATACATATAGAGCACATAATATATTGTACTCTTCGAGCAGAGAAGAGAATGTGAGCGCGATGAAAGAATCGTTCGTCGAGACAGGTTGCGGGGGATGTTTGAAGAGCAACATCGTGTTTTGAGTCATGTAGCAAAGCATACCCATAATGACGAGAACCCAGAAAACCAAAACAAACGATAACACTAGTAAAGCGAAAATCCAACAGCAAAAACACTGACACCAGTACAGATTCTACTGATTCCTCAAGTAGGGAAAAGATCCGACAATCGACCATGGCGACGAAAAACGGCACAAGTTTGAAGCACACCACCAACGATACGGAGCAAGCATCGAATCGAAACATGACATCAGGAGCAACAGGAGGTCCCAAGCCACCGCCAGAGCCTGATCCGAAGATCGTGGCAGCAGAATTGATGGAGAGCCAAGGCAGAGTAGCCATCCAGTGGCAAGAGCCTGAAACAACACGGTGGAAAAAACTCCCAAAACAAGTCGCAGCCAACGCCAAGGCAATCAAAGCCACTGAAGTATACGAAGAAGGTCCGTCATCTCTCCACGACAGAGTCAAACGGATGTACATCCAGAAGGCAACATGGGAAGGCAAGAACAGTTCAAACGCCTCGGCACACATGCCAAGCACCAAGGAGCTGGCAGAGTTCTTCCAAAAGGTGATGGACGGCAGGACGAACAAATTCGGCACGAGCAGAGTCGCACAGGACGCACCAGACCGCGTGAAAATCAAGCAACTGGTCGCAGATCTCTCCAAAACGGACCCGACGGAATGCTTCAAGATGGAACTCCACACTGATAACAAGTCAATGACTCGAAACCAGATCACATTGGCTTGGGCAGCAGCAGTCCGGCACATGGGGTGCCAATACTCCGACGTCATCATGGCACAGGAAGCATCGTCGGACAGCGACGACGACATGGACGGAATCCAACTGGAATCCATTCTGGTCAAACGAACGAGACAGACTTCTCTCACGCAACACACAGTGAAAGTACCTCCAAAAGCCAAAGTGAGGATTCAGGAGCCAGATGGAGCAGTCAACGAGACGAACCCAAAAGGTGACGCAAGCGGCGACGACGGAACATGGACCAGGGTGAGACAGTCCTCAGCCCAGATGATGGCAACACCCAGCAGAAAGTTCAACGAACGCTTCGACCTCAGGCTGACCATCCCGAAGAACTCCTCCACACCAATCAGAGATTTCCAATCCAGATTCGAACTGTGGTTCGACCACGCACTAACAATCGAGCCCAAACTAGTCATATACCCATGGTATAAGCGCCACAAATCAGCAGGAACCATCTCGGAAAAGGAACCCATCCCTACCGACTGGGACGAGATGAAGAAATTCGTGTGCAGGGCCAAGCCGACAGCAAAGCAATCAGACGTGTACATGCAACTGAAACTGGGGGGCAGCCAAAACCTGAACGCGCTCACCAGTCGACGAGCAGAGATGGAAGGCGGATACTCGACAGGGGAGTACGCCTACGTCCGAGATCTCAAGGACGCAGAGAACATCACGGATGTTGGCTTCCTCGCCTATTCCGGCAACTTCACGAACACAAAGCAAACGATTGGAGTGATCAACCGGCTGCTGCAACAAATCCAACCCAAACTCCAAGTGGGAGGAAGAATCAAATTCCTAGGCCAGGTTTCAGACGAGACGCGCGAAGAACACCGCAAGAACCTCGGCACCTGGATCAACACACCATGGGTTGCGCTGCACCTGCACGCCAACACCAGCCACGCCCGGAAGGTATCAAAAGCCCTGGGCAAGGTGTTCAACGCGAAGGACGCCGACAGAGGGGGATTGAACTACCGATTTGTTCCCAACCCGGGCACATCCACCATCGGAGCAGACACAGCAGCGAAACTCAGGAAGATGACACGCAAACACAAGCGCTACGTGCGCCAACTCAAGCGGTTCCGGCTGGACGGCGACGTCTCGCTCGATACTCCAGACGCGCAGACAAAATCGACCACGCTGCGAGAATTCCTGAATCAGCACAAGACACCAGAAGGAAACCCCTACTTTCACGACGTCAGCACGACACACATGGCAGACGGGGATGAAGACGCCTTGAGCATTGTGGCCTTTGACGATCGGTACGACCAAGCCAAGAACATTCTGAACTCCATCGCAATCAGGTGCAGAACGGAAATCAACAGCTCCACAGACGACTGGTTTGACGACAACATCCTGGAGATGAGTGCGGGGTACGCCAAGGACGCCACAGGACAGGGGTATGAAGACGTCGAATTCGAAGGAGAACTTGACTACATCGTTGACGAAGATATGGGTTCGGTAGAGATCGAAGGCATGGACGAGATCGAAGACAACTCTCCATCAGGATCCCCGGTAGCCAAAAAGCCCAGACTCGAGGATGAGTCATTCAAGACTTTCAGCTCGGAATGCGGCAAATCGAGGGCATCCACCATCTTCAGCATCCAGGAATCCAAAGACGACAGCGCCGAGATCAAAGAAGACGAGCTGGCGACAGCCATGCGGCAGGCAAGAGAAGCACAACAAGCAGAAGCCAACAGAAAGAAAGTGGAGGACCAGAGGCAAGAACTCATCGAAAAAGACAGAATCATCGAGGAGCTGAGAGCCAAACACGCAGAGGAGGAACCCGGGAACTCAAAATCCCCCGGCTTAAGCACGGACGGGGGCCAGCAAACTGATTAACACAAGGCTGGAGGAAGGGGAAGCATCAACACCCACCTCCGCAAGCCAAACGGATGCTCTCGGGGAGGAAGTGCGTCGGAATGAGCACAACCTCCAAGTCTCTTACTGGGGAGACAACCCACGCGACAAAGGACGCCATACTATACGCATTGGCGCCCTCAACGTGGGCTGTCTACCGGAAGAGACAGGGCACTGGAAAAACAGAGACACTTGGGAATGGACAAAGAAACTACAACTCGACGTGGCAATGTTTTCCGAAATCGGGCTGAACTGGTCCAAAGTAGCGAAACGCCACTCATGGCACTCGCGGATCAAAGGCCAATACAGCTCATGGCGCCAAACGATGGCGTACAACAAACAAGAGAAGATGGGACCCGTACGACAATGGGGAGGCACGGGCTGCCTGATTATCAACGAAACAGCTGGGCGACACAGGGGATCAGCAGAGGATCCAAGGCAGCTAGGACGATGGTCAAGCATGGTGCTCCGCGGCAAAGACGACGCTATTGTGAGAATTGTAAGCGTGTACGTTCCAACCACATCAGGGAAAGGACCTCGCACGGTTGCAAACCAGCAATCAGCCTGGTTAGAGCTGCAGGGAATCACCGCCCCACCAATAGCCACCCTCATCGACGACCTGGAAGCAGAAATACAGCAATGGCACACACAAGGCGAAACGATCATACTGGGCGGGGACATCAACATGCAGGTTGCACACTCACAAATGGCAACAATGCTCGAGCGACAAGGCATGAAGGAAGCCATACTCAGCAAGCATCCCCAACAAGCACCGGTAGCAACGCAAGTCAGAGCAGAAACAGCAAGAGTGATAGATGGCATATGGGTCTCAGAATCGGTGGGGGTACAGAGGGCAGGATACAGCGACTACGGAAGCTGGGACCACCGTACAGCATGGATCGAGATCTCCGGTGAAGCCATCTTCGGAGTGAGAAGCCGACCGACCAAGAAATTCGAAGGAAGACGTCTGCAAACGAACAAACCAGCTACAATGAAACGATACCAACAAGCAGTCAAGGCTGGATATTCCAAAGCGGACCTGCGGCACCGGTCCGAAAACGTACTGGCTATGCTCAAGGATGACGGGGTCATGACTGAGACGCTCATCCAGGAGACAGAAGACATCGACAAAGACAGAAAGGAGATCATGCTCCAAGCAGAACGAGGATCCAGACGAATATTCGCGGGACGAGTACCATACTCACCAGCTGCCAAAAAAGCGGCAATGGAGAAGAAGTTCTGGGAAATCGCATGGAGGCGACGACAGGGAAAGAGGGTGAGTGCGAGGTGGTACGACCGGGCCAAACAGCAAGCCGGCATACGACAGCCAACATCGCACCTCACCGCAGACGACATCCAGCAGCAACGGAAGCTGGCCCACGAGAAGTGGAAGCTCGTGAAACGGAGCGCTCTTGCACACAGGAGGACCTTCCTTGAGCAACGCGCCGATGAAATGGCAGAAGCTGGCAACACATCCGCCAGCACAGCACTTGCCGCGATCATCGCCCGAGAAGAGACAGCAGAAACATTCCGGTCAATCAAGCGGACGCTACAAGGCGGAGCCAGCAACAGCAAGGTAACCACGGTCATCGCCAAAGACGAGCATGGCGAAGAAAGAACATTCAGCAAAGAACGCGAAGTTATTGCCCACTGCATGAAGGCCAACGAGCTCAAGTACAGGCAAGCATACGCAACACCGCTGCAAAGCGAAGTGTTCGAGCGAAGTGTGAAGCACGGAGGCATCGAAATGGCGACACGACAACACGGTCCATCCATGGACCAATACTCCCAAGACCTTCTCGCGCAGCTGCAAAACACAAGCCAATTGACGCAGTGGGACGCACGTCGCATGGAGATACCGATAGAGGAACATCAACGAGCCTGGGCCAAAGCCCGAGAACGCACGGCGTCAGGTCCCTCTGGCTTGCATTTCGGAATGTGGAAAGCAAACGCCAAAATCGAGGAAGCAGCAGCAACCGATGCCGCCATGCGCGAGATATCTCTACGATCGGGGTACAACCTGGTTCGATGGCTGCGATGCTCTGATATCACTCTACTCAAAGAGGAAGGCAACTACAGGGTCGAACGCTTCCGTACCATCAGCCTAGTCGAAGGAGATTTCAACATGAATCTGAAGAAGATTGGCAAGGAGATGATGGACCACGCCGAAGTGAATGGGCTTCTGCCAGAAGAGCAATACGGCAGCCGGAAGTGCAGAAGCGCGGCCGAAGTCAGCTTGAACAACCGACTGACAGGCGACATCATCCGAAGCACGGGACGCACGAGTTTCGTTTGCTCGAACGACGCGAAGAGCTGCTATGACCGTATGGCGCACGTGCCTCTGCAACTGAGCATGAGCAGCATCGGAGTGCCAACAGTCGTCAGCTCAAGTGTTGTCGCAGCGGTGGAAACAATGCAACATCACGTGCTCACAGGATACGGCCTGTCTCGCGCCACATACCCCAAGAAGCCGCCCAAACTACAAGGGCTTCTTCAAGGCCTTGGGGTCTCGCCGGCCGGGTGGGTGGCGATGAGTTCACCGCTCATGAAGATCATGGCAGATCGGGGATACGGATTCTCATCACAGCACCCAGTCACCAGCGAATCAACTCAATTGGTATGCTTCTCATTCGTCGACGATACCGATATAATCCACACCATCCAAGCCGATGCAACAGACTCAGCAAGATGCATACAGGAGGTGCAACAAGTGGTCGACACGTGGGAAGGAGTGCTCCGAGCAACTGGAGGAGCACTGGAGCCGCGAAAGAGTTACTGGTACCTGCTAGCGTTCAAGTGGAATGGCAAAGCATGGGAATACAAGCAGGACACCGAAGTCCCTGGCAACATCAGCATCAGGCAACCAGACAGTGAAGAAAGGTCAGAGTTACAACGCCTCTCAGTCAAGCAAGCGCGCAAAGCGTTGGGAGTGATGGTGCGTCACGACGGGGTTCAAGAAGACAACGAGCACATGTACACCCAGAAGGCTCGCAAATGGGCAGATGCTGTAAGAAGGGGAGGGCTGCTCCGAGGGCAAGCCAAGGTGGCGCTACACGCCACTATCATGAAGACCCTGGAATACCCGCTGGCCAGTGCTACTTTCACCAAGACGGCAGCTGGCAATATCATGCGACCGATGCTCCAAGCAGCGTTGCCGGCCATGGGAGTGCAAAGAAACGTCTCCCGCGCACTGGCGTTCGGACCGCGACAACATCTGGGACTCGGCATTCCGCACATCTACTACACTCAAGCCACACGACACATTGAAGAAATCATCAAACATTGGAAGGGCGACACGATCACGGGCAAACTGATGCGAAACGCAATGAGCATCCTAGAACTACAGGCAGGAATGGACCAAGTCTTTACCAGGCCGCAGGACCAATGGAAAGGCGTCATCAGCGAGTCTTGGATGCGGTCAGTCTGGGCGGAACTCAACGACCTGGGCCTGACAATGCATTTCGAGCACTCGAATCTGGCCACACCAAGGGAGGGTGACACCTTCATCATGGAGCATATACTGCCACTCGGCCTGCCTCAAGCAACATTGCAAATGGTCAACCACTGCAGGATAGCAAAGCAAGTGCTCTGGGTATCGGACATAGCGAACGTGGAAGGCGACGCCATACTGCCAACCTCTATCTCTCCAGGGCCAGCACCGTTCCGTCGCAGCCGGATACAATGGCCCCCAGTCGGAGAGCCGACCACCAGACAATGGAAAGCGTGGGAACAAGCCATCAGCCGCTGCTTCCCGGCATCCCGAGGGCCCACGCGACCGATCGTCCCGCCGCTCGGCCGATGGCGAGGATACACGTCGCAGGTCCCCCAGTATATGAGAGATCCTAGCACAGACAGAGTGACAAGCCCACAACGCACCGATGTATACTACAGACGGATCCCCAGACGAGGACGACGAAAGGAGTACGCCGAAATAACAGGGACGACGACAGCAGGAACGGACCCAGTGGATGGGTACTTCAATGGAAACAACATGGTGATATCGGGATGCTCGCAGGGCATACACCCGGCGTCCAGATCGCGAGCCGCAACAATCCACGAAGTGATCCAGCAGCTTCCCAAGGCCTCCGCCTGGGCGATCGAAAGGTGGGAAATCTTGGGCGAAGCAGAGATCCTGGGCGAAGCTCTACGCGCCGGCACAATGGTGGCCTGCAGCGACGGGTCGGTGGCGAATGACAAAGGAGCAGCGGGCGCAGTAATCACAGGCAGTCATCACGGCAAAACAACCAAGCTATGGGTGACATGCCTGACGCCCCGAAGCAGCGACACAATGCAATCACATCGAGCCGAACTGTCCGGTCTGTACAGCCTCATGGTGACAATCCACAGTATCTGTGTCTCGCAGGGAGTGGAATCCGGGCACGTCACAATCGGGTGCGACAGCACAGGAGCGCTCAAGGCGCTAGACGAAGATTGGCACCTATCACCTCGATCCACAGATGCGGACCTCATGAGGGCGACGCGCAACAAGATGAAGCAGCTCCCGGTGAGAGTCACAGGTCGGCATGTAAAAGGGCATCAGGACGACGGAAAACTGTGGCAGGAACTTGATGACTGGGCGAAGATGAACGTGGAAGCCGACAAGCTCGCCGGCGCACAACGGCGAACCGCTGGAGAATTCTTACCCTACGACGGCATCATTGAAGGCGAGGAAGTACACCTTCGCAGGTGTATGAAGATAACCTCTGTGCGCTACGCGCACATAGCAGAGGAAGGTCTGACCGACGGAGTCTTTGAAGTGATGCGACAGAGAAAGGTAATGAAGAGCGCGACAGGCGTCAGCTGGAATGCAGTCGGCAAGGCCGTTCGAAGCCTGGACCACCCAAAAGCCACCCTAACATTCAAATTGGTGACGGGGGAAGCGGCAGTGGGACGCAGAATGAAACAATGGGGTCACCGGCAGTCCAGTCAGTGCCCGAGTTGCAACGCCGAAGAGACGTTCTCGCACGTGTGGGAGTGTCCGGCTGAACACCGAGCGGCAGCAACGGCCAAACAGATCACAGGCATTCGGATATGGATGATGAAATACCCGACAAGTCCACAAGCAGCAAAAGAAATTGTGGCCATGCTGACCAGCCAATTTGCCAGCACCGTACACCTCCAACCCTCCAACACTCACGGTAAGATGAAAGAAGCGATTGAACAACAGCGTGCAATTGGTAGCAAATCGCTCGCGCGCGGGTTGATCGGGTCAAAGTGGATAGAGCTGCAGGAAGCACATCTGGAGAGTCAAGGATCACGGCGATCGCCCCTAGCGTGGGGGGCTGAGCTGGTCCGGCGCATTTGGCGCATTGCATGGGAACAATGGCGTCTCCGCAACCATGACATGTTCAACAACGACAAGTCTGCGGAGCAGGAGATGATGGAAGCCATGCGAGACAGGTCTAGCGACCTGGCCGGCATGCTTCACAACGCCAATCCCACGCATCGACGAACCCAGCAATCTTATCCCGGGAGAGACGCCGACGCAGCCAGCGTTGCGTTGTGGATGGAGCAGGCCTCACGGCTCCTGCACGTCCCCATCGCCGCCGGCCCCCTGCGTAAATGGATGACCGTCAATTCCGGTAGAGGTTTCCGCTTCTACCGCTCGCCCGATCCCGCTGCATGAGTATGCAACACACACAACAACAGACAAGCACGATTACCTCAGAATCCGTACCCCCTCCAGGTTTCATACATGGAGTTGAAAGGAGGCGGAGAAAAGCGTCGCCGACGCAGTCGCACCATAAGACCGACTAATCATTGAGTTATTTATTTATTTATTTAGCAAAGCATACCCAAAGAGTATGGTACACTCGGAGAGCTCACTCGCAATGTCATTGTCAACAGCATGAAAGCACCACTGTGCTACTAATATGTGTACACATATAATACTAGCATCGTGGTTGTTTATGCATATTGACAACCATTATTCGACAGCACATCGAAACGTCTTCTCCGATCACCATGGAGAAGGGAGATGAAGGGAGAGATGGTCCTCCTCCGAGCAGAAGTGAAAGCCAAGATGCGAAGCGCCGACGCGTCGAGAGAGTTGATAATATCTTTCTCATCGCTCGTATAGTACCACTGGCAGTGACATGGCCACCAGTGCCAATGCTATCCCAGATCGTCGATGAGCTGGTGATGGCGGAAGCTGCGATAGTATGGTACGACTATGGGATGGCATGTCATGCTCGAGTCCACGGTACCGTCACGCCTTTGTGGATGGTCTCGTGAATGTCTTCATCCATCGATGCAGAGGTCGCGGTTGCGAATCATTTTGGCTGCGAATACGACCAGAGAGGAGAGGAGAGAGAGTAGAGCACGGTACCATTGGCCGTTGGCTCAATGCAGTAAACGATGCGAACGCTGCGCTATCCACCTGCTCTTCGTATCGTCACCCAAGAACACACACATGCGATCATGCGCTGGCAAAGAATGTGCAAGTGGAGAGACACTGGTTCAACTGTATGCAAGATACCAAGCAGGATACGCAAAGTTTGCTTATCGCGGTGAAGCTGCAGAATAGCGGCTCAACCGAGAATTGTGAACCGCACGAGCTCCGAAGTCACCGGACAACCAATTGCGGAGGAATTGCAAAAGGAGAACCCGACCGCCGTTTTTGGCAAGGCCTGTCTGCGTGATTGTCTTCCGTTGCGCGTTGCTTTGTGATGAAAGGCGTGCAGGTTAGGTGTTGCACGCGAGATGAATGTTGTACTATTCTGGTTTCTGGTCAAACCGAACGCCAGCTTAGCGTCTCCGCAGCGCAACAATTATCCTGGGTAGGAGCACAGACGAGACCAAGTGCCACGAAGGCAACAACCCGCACAAGTACTGAACTGGGGGAGGAAGCACGGGCGACTTGCTTCGGGCACAACAGGAGAGTTCGGTTGCCTTCGGAAGAAGGGTGCGAGGATCTTCCCTGTTGTTTCTCTCGCCTTTTGTTTCCCGCCTCACTTTATCGGCTCTTTCTCATGGGCGGCATGCCACCTGAAGTCAAGTCAACTGAACCCGAAACAGCAGAGCATCCTGCTTACTTCACACGTCCTTCGCCGAGGGAGGTTGATGACTAAAAGACGCCGCTGACGGGTGGTTTGACTTGTGAAAAATGAGTTGTACTTGGTGGGGCATTAGAATTGTGTGCTATGAAAATATTGTGCAGTTGGTGTCCAACTGCGCAATGTGATTTGGTCTGTTGGAGTCGTTTCAAACTACTCTACACGACGTTCCTTGGATTCCAACAGAATCCGATGGAGTTGAGCCGGTCGATGCGCTGCTGCGTGATGTTGGTTCGCTGTCCTTCGTTGAGGAGCTTGAACTGACGGCGCTGGCACTTGACCCAGACGGCGAGCGGCGGGTTGATCTTGTACCTCGCCGGGACGATGCAGTGGCCGTTGTCTCGCTTGTACTCGATGAGCTCTCCGAAGCGCTCCTCCCAGAGGGCGTGGTGCGAGTCCCAGATGAACTGGACCTCCTCCAGGGCGACCTGACGCTCGTTGGTGAGGGTGGAATGCCGGCCCTCCATCTTGAGCTTGAACTGGTAGCGCTGACGCTTGACCCACTGGGCGAGCTGCGGGTTGATCTCGTAGGAGTGCGGGACGGAGCAGTGTCCGTTCTTGGCCTTGAAGTCCAGGAGCTCCTGGAATCTGGCGTCCCACTGGACCTCCTGGTGGCAGCGGATGCGCGATGCTTTGGGTTCGGACGCGTTCCTGCTCTTGGCCTTGGTGTCCTTGCGCATGGTGTTCGTGTTGGTGTTCATGTTTGCGTGAGCGGTGCAGTTGGTATTGGCGTTGACGAGCGGGAGCTGGAACTGCGGTGCGAACGGCACCTGCGCCATCTTGTTTGCGGTGGGTGGTGACTGGGAGATGATGGCAGGAAAGCGCTGCTGCATGTTGGCCTGCATCTGCATCTGTGCTTGAGCCTGCATTCTGGCGCGTGCTTGCATGTTGGCCTGTGCCTGCATCTGCATGTGGAGCTGCTGCTGCTGCATCATGGCTTGCACTTGTTGCTGTTGTTGCTGTACCTGTTGGTGCTGCTGCTGCAAGTTTTGCATTGGCATGGAGGGCACGGAAGCCATCGACGTCATGGAGATGGAGACCTTGCGGCACTTGCGCCTGTGCTGCATGGGTTGGTTGTAGCACGGCTGCTGCTGTTGTTGCTGCTGTTGCTGTTGTTGAGTGTGCGAGGCCATGTAGAGCGTCTGCATGGACTGTGGCGCAGTGGGCGGCGAGAAGGCCTGGAAGCTCTGCTGTTGCAGCTTCTGCGGGAGTTGCGATGGAAAGGTGGAAGGGCAGGGGTAGTTCGCGTTGGGACCGTTGGTGGAAGCTCCAGCAGCTTGGCCGTTGCTGCTGCTGTTGTTGTTGTTGCTGGTATTCGTGATGGAGGCCAACTTGCGCTTGAGGACGAGCGGTCGCAGGACGTCGAGCATGGAGTCGACCTGCTGATCGTGGTTGACGACGCCGGCGTTGTAGCCAGCGCTGAGGCTGTTGCGACGCGATTGCTGGCGAGAGTGGTGGATGAGGTCGTTGGTGTCGAGCTTGTTGACGACTGTCACGCGGCTGGGTTCGATGGGAACTGGTTCGAAGTCGTGTTCTTCGGTGCTGTTGCTGCCATTGCTGCTGCTCATGGTGCTGCTGCTCATGGTGCTGCTGGCAGTGCTGTTCGTGTTCGCTGTGTGGATGCTGTGATTGCTGGTGTCCAGACCGGCTTGTCTGCTCCTGTTGCTGGTGCGATCATCAGAGCTCTCCGGCTCATCGCTGCGCTCCTGCTTCTGGTCGTCGTCCTCCGCATCGTCATCGTCCGGGATGAGGTTGATGCTTCCGAAGCTGGCGTTGTGTCGATCACTGTCGACGCAGACTGTGTTGCTGTCCTCGTTGCCATTCATGGTATCACCGATGGTAGCACCAATGGCAGCGTCATCCGTGGAGATGGCCTCAGCGTCAAAGGCGTCGCGCTGATCGCAGTACTCTGCGAGGGAGGCGTCCATGTCTGCGAATGGATCGGTGAGCGAGCTGAACGAGTTGTGGTTGTTGCCGTCGTTGTTCGCGTTGATGCTGATGCCCTTGGCGCTGATGCTGCTGCAGATGCCCTTGTTGGAAGGAGAAACGAGGCTGGAGCTGGATCGGTCGTTGGCATCCTCCAGATCATCATCGAATGGAGTGGACCACACGTCCTCCAGGATCTTTCCGAGATCGTCGTGGATGCGCTTCGTCGACTTGCTCGTTGGTGCCAAGTCCTTGATGTCAGCGTCAATGGCAGAGTCTGCATCTGCGCTTGTTGATGTCAACGCGGATGAAGATTCCAAGGCCATTGCGGATGCTGGCAGCTCCTGTTGGATGTGGGCGGAAGTTGCCACAACTGGCTCCATGATGTGTTAGTGTGAGTGTGAGTGTTTGTGTTAATGCTGATGCCAAGGAGTATGTTGCAGGAACAGCAGGGGAAAGAGCGGGTAATGGAGGTTGATTGTTAGGGGGCAGAGAGACTGATGGAGCTTGAACTGTTGTGGAGTAGAATATAATAGAATAGGTCGTAAGCTGCTCAAGTCTGCCGTGTTGGTTATGATCGCGATGTGTTTTTGTCGAGAATGTGAATTTATGAGGATCCTTGGCGATTGATGCTCCGTCTTTGTCTGCGGATGAACCATTCCCCAATCTCTCCTTTGTGCATTTCTCCCAGTTTGTGCGCTTCTTCGGTGCTTTTGTCGTGCTTTTGTCGTGCTTTTGTCGTGCTTTGTCCTGATTTCTGTACGTGTGGCTACATAGTAGTAGAGCGGGGACAGTTCGGCAACAGAACACAGACCGATTGTGGGCTTCCTTTCGTCAAGCCCAAACAATCTCTTGGGTTCTTCTGCTCGTGGAGCAACGCGCAGCTGCTTGTTCGTGGTTCCTCCATCTCCATCACTCTCTCTCTGTGCGTAACGCCACCAATGAGGAACAGGCATCCGTCGCGGCCTCCTCTTGATCTCAGTTCGCGGAATCGTTTGTTCGTGTACGAGGCATGCGTACAAACAAAGCGCTCGAAACAACCCAAGTGACGCGTTTACTATTGCGCCCCTCGGGCGGTGCATGCGGTTGCACTCCTCGGTGCAGAGAATACGTAGAATAGCAGTGGTCTCGGCAACATCGAGCGCCGCGAGCAGCTCGACAACCTCACATACAAGTACACACAGCAACGTGCTCAACCCGTATCAACAACTGCGGCGGGGAGCTATATAAACTCCTGTTCCCGCGTTCTTGCAGACACGTTCGTTTGTTTTGCCAAACCCCATGGCGCATCGCATCTCGCTGCACCTGCGTGGTCGAAGATTCATCCGTTTGTATCGCACCATGAAAAGAGCGGCAAATCGTCAAATGGGGGAACGTCAACATCACAAAAAACGCTTCGGAAGAATCCTTTGCCTTCAACATTTATACGCAAGATATAGGCCCACTGATTCCCGAATCGTTAAGCCCGACAGCCTCTCTGTGTTTTTTCAAACAAACGCCTCATCCGCATCACTGCGAGGGGACCGCGCCGCGTTTCGCATCTTCGTCACACTCCAATCATCGCCTGACGCGAATCTGCACGCACAGGCAGTCACACAAAGCGATGAGGCCTTCCGTTGCGCTGTCGTATCTGTGTCCGCAGTACTTGGATCCGCTATAAACCTCCGCTGCTGTACCTCTATCTACCGTACGTACGCAACTTGTACATCACAAAGCAAACCAGCATGGGAGTTGTACTCTACACAGACTAAATAGAGCAGAGAATGGAGGACGCGTAGAGCACCACCCATAGGTCGTACTCGAATCTCATCACATCACGTCGCATCTCATCATATCTAGTTCTCCAGGTTTCATAACCACAACGATGGTGCCGAGTATGACGGCATTTGCAAAGCGAAAAAGCGCGTGCGTCCGTATGCGCGCAGAGTTGAGTGCCACTTCCTTGTCCGAACATAGGTCATGCATGCTTCACTCAAGCTCTTTGTTGAGCTCTTTATCTACTCCATGCATCTCTTGTTGCACATAAGCGAAGATGACGATCCCAAAGGTGTAGATGTTGAGGAGGCATGAGACCCACGAAAGTGTGTTCGACCGATGGCATCTATTCCACCAATTCCGCGACATCCAGAAATAGTTCCGCACACTGAGAACTTCATCGTCAACGAGCAGCATTGGAGCGATGATGATCCCGAAATGACCTGTTCTGCGTCGTCATCATCGGTTACGGACATCGCCAATCGCAAGGTCAGCTCCTTTCCAAGATTGCCCTTGTCCAATACAGACCCAAGGGTTATTCTCTCCAGGGGGGCGCTGTGGGCATTGTGATCTTGCTTTGGCGAGATGGCCAGATTGAGAGTATGCGAAGAGTATGATTGTGGCAGAGCCCAGTGCTCTTCTTGGCTGCGCAGCGAGGCAAGGGTGTGATGGATACCATTCGTTCAATGTTGCTGATTTCGCTCCGTCTCTCGCCTTCTATCATTGGGCCTCTTGTCTCTCCCCAACATCCACAACGTGGGTGGCTACTACGCATCGATCTGGATTGCAGATAGATCTGGTGCAGTGGATCGAACAGCAATGTTCTAGCACGGCCACGCCCAACCCGACGTCCGCAGGAGCAGTCGATCGCAATGTGTTCAACGGGGATAGCCACAGCAACACATCGGTGCAACAAGATGTTGTCGGAAAACGCTTCCCACATGTTCTCGGCAACTTTCCCCTGGCACACTTTGACTATGATGATGGCCGTACTCGCAGGTTGACCACATCGACGCAATATACGAGTATGGCAGGCTTCCAAACTTCTTCTACTCCGACAAAACCTCTCACATGAATGTTGGTGTTCGTGGTCTATTCGTACTCGCGTTTACACAGACAGGCAAATGGCCTCATGCTTGTTCGTAACGGAACCACCATTTCTGTGAAGTCACAACAATTCGTGCTGCCTCGTTGTGGAGAGGGGGGATAGAGGTCATCGTGGGAACCTTGGCACCTGCCTTGGTCTTGACAAGATCAATTGATGGGGATGCGCGCTCGTGCGATGCCATCATTCGAAGTACGATCTCTATCTCTTTGGACGAGCGAAAGAGCAGTGCTTGCGCGGCAACGAGTCCGCACTCCACACACAACAGAGTAACGTCGAGTACAGCATGGTACTATGTGACAAGAAGCGCCATCAGAGCCATGGGACAGGAGCGGCTCGCAGCAGAAAGAGAGGTTGCGCGGTGCAAAAAGTGGCTGGGATGGACACAAAACAAAACCAATAAGTCGCATTGGATGCAACCAATCATTCACACACACGCGTTCAATGCGAAAGGAGATTTCGCGCCAGATTCTACTCAAGAAAGCGGAGAGCCGCCACGTGTGTGCGATGTTCGCAGGCTTCTTGATGTTTATCCTTCGTCCTCCACGCAACAGCAACAGCAACAGCAACACTGACAGTCATGGACGACTCTCATGAATTATAGCCGACAACTAGTTACTCTCCGTTGGTTCAAACAGAATCGCCGAATACGATCGACGTGATGAGAGATGCATCCGGTGGTTTGGATAGTCAAAGTTAACCTCCGAACTATCAGAAATGAAGCGCAAGACGATCAAGAGCGGTAAAATTGAGGTGTTGTCCTTTCGCGTGGGAGCTGACCCATCGTCGAGGACATTTGCTGTTTCGGATGACCATCGAAGAATGCAAAACTCTGTCGCGTGGCATGCGCAAAGAGCTTCTGAGTTGTTGACTTCGGAACGAAGACGGAGTAAAGTGGCTGTTTTCCGCCATCATGCGAGCTAAAGCGAAAAATGTCATAATGGTGTGTTCGGCTTCGGGGCACTATGAGTATTTCGGTGGCGTGATACTTAGCCCTGTAATCGTAATACTTATGCTGTGCCCCTCCCCTTCTCGAATCTGTTCTGTTGTTTTTGGACTATGGATCGTGCATCACTTCACGAACAACCAGTTCACAAACGAATCACCAACGACAGGCACGCTTTGCGGAGCGACACACTCGTGCGCGCTCACTATTCGCGTTCCTTCCGACACAATTGTTGCGTTCACAACTTCCGAAACTGGTTGTTGCCCTTTTTGTTGCATCTTCCGGAGGCTCCAACAGTCTCCGGTCATCTCCGCTCAGCGCTGACCCACAGAGTAAGAGTGGTTGCTCCGTCCTCTTTGCGATTGCTGCTGCGCAAATACGCGTGGCACAGTGCCATGATGCCATGCGTCCACTTCAACGGCAAGCAAAGGCATGTCATCATGCCCATTCGTACGGCTATGAGGACGCATGTACTCGTACGGGTTGCACTTGTGCGTCATCAACATCGATGGAATGATCCCAATCAAGGCGTCGTGAAGTCTGAAGCATTTCCAGCATCTTTGCTGCTTGTGGACGCGCGCGAGCCAATCGCGCCATTTTCAGAGCCACATCCGTCCGCGTCGGTATCACTTGTGGCTTCTTCTCCCCTTGGTTGTGTCTGTTTGGATGTATGAGTCGCTGAGTGCATCACAGAGTACCATCGAACAATTCGGCATCAGAAGCAACGTTGTTCCAAACTGCGGCAAGTGGCGGTACTCTGTCCGTATGTATTCTACATACGAGCACTCAACGCTACTGTGTGGATAGGAAGGCAGGTAGTGGCATGCTGTGTTGCCTTGCAATGGATGTAGTCTCTTTTCGCGAGAATAGTGATGACTTCAGTACACTTATCAGCCACTTTCGCGTATTTGCCGGCATGCCGTGACATAGAGTAGGCGCTCGACAGCATTCATCATGCTCCGCATACAAGTGAGATCATTGAGGTTGAGGCTGACGCGGCGCCAGTTGGGTTCGCACGTCATGGCGATCACGTCTCATGAATCAGAAGAGGAAAGCGCCAGGCAGCTCGCCGAACAAGCCAGCGTTCGTCGATGTGACGAGATTATCCGATTTGTTGCGCTCTTCCGTTCACAAGACGGCAGCGCGGATCACAACCCATGGCCTCCAATCACCCTTGCGCTTCTCAATTCGTCGTTGCCACACTCTTGATTGTCCCTCCTCGTCGCATCATCGTTACCCCACCAAGTTCCGTATTCCGATGCCGAGGTTTGCCTCCGTTTTTGAGAATCACCTTGTTGCCCTTCCCACATTTGGATGTGAGTAAATCGGAGGACGAATCTGCCTTGTGCCGGAAATTGTGAGCAACTAGATCATCAGCACTGGTGCAAGGGAGAACTCCTGGAAGAAGCGGCGTTTGTTGTTGTATCACATCGACCGCGTTTCTTTGGTCCATGCCATGCGAGCCACTCGCGAACAGAGCACGCAACAGCAACAACATCAGCAACGACAACGACAACGAGACGAAAATCGAACGTCGATGAACTATGTGTGGCTGTCTTTGCGGAGAAACGGAGAATGGTGAGGCAGAGAACATCTGTGTCTGTGTCTGTGTCTGCGATGCGTGTGCCGCATTGTAGTCCCTATCCTGGCAACGTCCAAAGCTGCAGACCGTGTGCGTGTTCATGACAAACAGGGAAGAGACAAGGAGAGCAGAGTGCTCGACTTGGGTCAAAAGCGGCGCGGATGCAGACCATGTCCATCAATGATCAGGGACGATCGTTCGTGAGGATACACGACAGCAACCAAAGGAAGAGGACAAATGGACATCGCTCGAACACACCTCAGCAAGACCTCCCATGTCCACCACCAAACGGCACAGGCAATAACAGGGAACGTTGCAAGGTCAAGCGCAATTACTCTACTCTGCTCTACCCTTCCCTTCCCTATCACTTCCGATACTTGCTCGACTCGAATCCTTTTCGTCAACTAGAAGGAAGGGACAATCGCAAGCGCGCAGCTGGTCTTGGAAAGGAGTGTCCCTCGCGAGACCAGACACATTGACCTCTTGTTGAAGGCGTGTACTCGTGTTCATACTCGTGGGTGTTCGTGTTCGTGTTCGTGTTCGTGTTCGTGCCCGTATTCATCCAGTGATGACATCCATAGTGTCCATGCCACCTCGCATGAAGAGCACTCTCTCTCCAAGTCCTCTGCGCTCCCCGATTCTGCTCCCTTGCCTGGAACACTTTTGTTGGCGGATACATAGTGCTGACGACTGTGGACAGTAATCGAACTTGCAGAGGAACAAGTTGAGCGCGCAACAAGGAACTTTGTCCATTTATCCCGAAGAGTGAAAGAGCTCGGGCATCGACTGCGCTACCAGTTTGAAAAAGAATCTTACAGATTCCCGGTGAAGATCGGAAGTTCTGAGTGAGTGTGTCCTTCATCGCCGTTGTTTGATTCGTGCTTATTTCTGCAAATCGTGCCTGTCCACGGAGCCTGAAAGTGGGACATGTTTCAAGACCTCGTACTGAGTCGTGACGTCCAAATGTCAATATCGTAGTATGCCATGGTAACCTAGAGAGTGAGATGTCGTTTCGAAGAAATCACGAACCAGTGGAGACGAAGCATCCCATTCGTGAGCAAGCCGCAGTCGTGGACCAAGTTGGTATCACTGCGGCAAGGAGCGATCCCGTCAGAGATCAATCCCGCATCTCCACAATCGGCGAAACTGGTTTGGATGCAATTCCCGAATTCTCCACTGTTGCCATCACCGATGCGGAGAGACACCAACACAAGAAAAGCTCTTCAAATTTGTTCCATCGTGATCGTCAAAGTCTTCCATCGAACAACATCCTCAGCGGCAATTCTTCGCGGTTGTTTCGTTGATTGGGCGAACAACGCCGATGACCCATGAGCGAGAAAGAAGAACGTGGTCGCAGAAATGGGCACACAAAAACGAACAGGAACCACCACCCATCCATCACTCACAAAAACAACCAGAACACAAAAAGAGAGGAGCAAAGAGAACACACAATCGCAACCCACCGACTCCACAACAAACACCCACGTTACAGTCTCAAGAGCAAAAGCAACAACAGCAACAGCCACATCATGGAGTCCGCAGCTACTACCCCTGTTCCTCAATTCATCCATCCATTCGCCAACCTGGAAAGAGCCGCGAGACGATCATGGTCGTCGATGCCTCCGCCAGCATCTCTTTCCTCCCCAACATCGCCGAAGTTTCCGTCATCGGAGTCTGTCTCCGCATCATTCCATGCACGCTCCGAATCATCATCGGCAACATGGCCAAGGCCTCTGCATCTGCACTTGAGCAGGAGCGGTCCATTCGACCATCAACACGTGCATGCGAGTGAGGAGGCAAGTGAAGACGCGATGCGCTTCGGCGATACCCGCAGCACGCAGTCCCAAACAAGGAGAACTCAGACCAACCAGCATCAGTGGGTTTGGAATGTCACGAATGCAGACGTGCCCTGCATCCCGGCCTTCTTCCCACCAATGGCAACTCCCACCTGCCGGACGCTGAAGAAGACCAGCATCCATGCGGTGGCCGCCCAGCTGTCCGCACACGCACGAATGCACTCCTGGATGTCCAAGTACGACACAAACCACGCACGAATTGAATGCACGACCTCCAACCTGCTCAAGTTCGAAATCCAGCTCTGGCATCCAACACCAACGGAGGCTGGGGCCGACCTCCACTTGGCGGCATCGTTGGTCTCTCCCCGCAAGCATCCGCGATCGAAGCGAGCCATGAACAGCCAGCGCAACCCCGCCGACATCATCGTTGAGGTCCGGCGCCTGCGAGGATGCAGCGTCGAGTTCCATCACGTTCGAAGGGCCCTGCTCTTGCTTCTCACAAGATCGGATCGTGCCATGCGTACCGCCCAAGCAGCTGAGGCCGAGAGCGCCACCTTTGCGCACCAATCATCCGATGCAACCGCCATCGCCAGCACCGTGGCGAACACAGTGACGGAAGCTGACACAGCATCCATCAACACATCCAACATCATCGCTGGTGCCAGCAGTACCGATGCCAGTATCACCAATGCCAGTACCAACGCGAGTGTCAACATCAATGCCAACGCAGGAACTACTCGTGTTCGCATGTCCATTCACAGACGGGGAGAGGCACCCCTCGAGAGCCACCTTGCGGAGAGTCAAACGATCGAGCAGAACCAGCCGCAACTGCAAAGACATCGACAGCAACGCCGACCAAGCGGACGCATCATCCAGCTTTACCGATCAGACAATGGCTTGCCATCACCGCTTTGCGCAGATGACATCTACGGCTTCAGCGATGACCTCGCGGATGAGAGTATCCACGAGGAGCTGGACAACTGCGTCGAGCTGCTTCTGGAATGCGACGGGGCGGTGGATGCCAGACCTTCCCCGCAAATGACAGGCCGGCAAGGCAGGGAGAACAAACGGCACCTTGCTTGCGAGCGGCTTTCCATCCTTACGGACGATTCCAAGACGCATCCGGATATCGCCAAGCAGGTTGCCACCATCATTCTGGATGACGAAAACGAAACCGGACGCATGTTGCGCAACGGCTTGGAGGACTGCTTCCTGCAGGAATCGTATGCGATGAGTACGCACGCGTATGTGACGCCGCCGTTCTCTACCAAAGGCACACGCACAGGCACCATGAATGCAGTGTACTTGGATGCTGCCACGTTCCGCGCTCCTATCCACCGGCAATCGTCCGGCAGCCAGAACATCCAGTACCTCGCATTGCGCGTGCTGGTGCAGTCACTGGAGCTCATTCTGCAATCGTCAAGGCAGGCCGCCGCATCTTTAGGCAACTCGCGTGCTGATGATCTCACATCGCATCCCGATGCTGCGCGATCTGTGGACATGCTGGCGATCGACTTTCAACACCCATTCTGGCAAACCGTCATCCAGCGCTGCTGGTTCTACTTGGAGTGGTGCTCCGAATGCGTTTGCCTAGCATCACTGGCAGCCACGGGCCTCAGCGTTGTCATGGAATACGAAGACATTCAACGGCAGCACCGACAGCGCACACACCGGACAATGGCGGAACAGCGACACCGGCAACACAACTTCAAAGCAGAAGCTAGGATCGACGCAAACGACGCCGCCAACGATTCCAGAGCATTCGTCGAACAGGACGAGCTGGAGTACATATATCCGATCGTTTTGGAAGCGATGGAGTATGGCCAGTCGCATCATCTTCGGTTGGAACGCGCTTCGCAGAGGTTGCTCGATGCTGTTCGACGAAGCTGTGATCATGATTGCTAAAGCGTAGCGTCACCAGAGCACTCGACACGATTACATCTCATACTAGTACGCATTATATAACGCAATGCTATACTCGCAGCCTACCCCCAACATGCTCGAGACCAGAATCCTGCTTTCTGTGAGTCAATATGTATGTACACCAGCGGCAAACAGCACTGAAGACTCCTGAGAGAGAGAGAGAGAGAGAGAGAGAGAGAGAGAGAGAGAGGCGAGCACAATGATGCGGGTTCATCTTTTTACGTCTGCTGCTTTTGTTGATTCGTCTGATGCACCATCCATCGTAGGCAGAGAGTTGGCAGTTGGGCGTGGTGGGGCAAGGACAGAGGCTTTGCCCACATTCTAGAGAGAGAGGCTGGGGATGGAGCCAGAGCCAACTTTGCACCAGAGTGGCTCCGCGAGATGGCGATGCACGTCCACACATGGTACCTTGCGTGAACAAGAGATGTTACGGTGCTCGTACAGCACCATACGCAGCCCAAGAGTGTCCAAGATCGTCCAAGAGTATCTGAATGTGGGTGGAGCTCGTACTGCGTTTGATTCATGGGATACGAGTCACCAATGCACGTGCCATACGTCATGAGCACGTCCTGCCAATGTTTGCCTGGTACGTATTCGCATCCGCTTGGTCGAACCAGAGCCCTTGAGAGTAACGAAGCGCACCTGCGGATACAGAAGACGTGGGTGTTTTCTGACGAACACCCAAAGATCTAAGCCATCCCACACGTCGTTCGAGTCCTTGCATCAGCGTCAACATCATCATCAGGTTCAGCATCCGTATCGTAAGTACGTACGTATGGTATGGTATGCATGGGCAATGTAGAATAGAAGTCAGGGAGGAGTGTTTTATCCTTGGGACGATCTGTTTGACAACCAAGACGAAAGGAGGTCTTGGACCCAGACATCAGGTGCTTTGCGCACGACCTATGGTACGCGCCTGGCATCCGAAGGCCCCGCACGAATAGCATCAAACATCTTGGCTCTGCCTCCGTTATGCCATACAACGATAATGCCATTCTCAGACGCACGTACAAATACGATCGTCGCAAAGTGTAGGAAGACGATTTCGGTTGCAAGATTGAACATGAGGTGAGAAAGATGACAGACAAGTCCCTTTCCGCGAGCGACTCAGAGTGCTCTCCCCCTCCGGAGAGAGAAGTGGGGTTCTGGTTGCTTACCCGTACGTACCTATTATGCTGCGATGATGGGCACGCTCGAGGTGTCCGAGATGCCAAAATGTGAGGAGGTGAGGGTCAAAACAACACGAGAAAACAAAGATCGCAGAGGTAACCAGGAAACATCATGATGTGTCCCAGACAATTCCCTCTTCTGTTCTGTTCTTGAAGCGCAAACGTACCGGACAGCATGTTTCATCCCGTTCGGTTCGGCTCGTTATTTCGAGAACATCAACTCTGTTTGTCCAATCACTATCGTGAGCTTGTAATGCTGATGGTCATGGGTGCTGTCAACGTGGTACGAACCGATGCTGTGCATGGTAGTTGTTTGGATGAATCCACAGGCGGGCGAAGCTGTTGGGTGCGTCCTCCGCCTCCCTGGTGGCCTCCGAGAGTGAACCACGTTGAGTACTACTATACACGCGTGAGTACGTATGTCGTTCCCTCCATCGTTGTTGTGTGCTCTGTGTGCCTCCGTACCATACCCATGCCATACGAGCCGCATCCACTCCTGCCCACTCGAACACGAGGACGCTCGTGCATCCCATGAACACACAAAAACCAAACCAGATCTGAACACAAACACAAACACCACAGTACCACCACCACTCCCTAGCGCACCCCCAACAAACAACAGCAGCAGCAGCAACATCAGCAGCAACAACAACCATGCCATCCGTTTCATTCGCAGAAGACAGGAATGTCGTGATCGAGGTCGAATCGCGAGCATGCTACTCGTTCGCGGAGGCAAGACAGATCTGGCTTTCCAGATTGGAGCTGGCCAAACTGCAGGACCGAGACGAACAGCTCCTCAAGGAGATCATGCGCAACAGAGCGGCCGCCGCTTCAGGCGATGACTCTACCGCCAGAACCCTCGACACCAGCGACAATGACAGTCTCTCATCCTCGCTGCTTGGCGATGAGCACGATGTCAGAGGACTGGAGCTGAGGTCGGCCAGCGCCAGCATCAGACGAAAGACCAGGACTCTGAGGGTCGTCCAAGGCGTCCTCGACGAGCAGTGCAAGCAATGGACCCAGGGCACGTCCGACGATGAAAAGATCTCCCAGGCAAGCCGCGCCTTGTCACGCAGCTGCCGTCGCATGGCCCGTGTCATTGGCAAGTCCGACGAGGCGTGCATCCCGGAAGTCATGGAGCAGAAACAGAAGGCGCAGGATGAGCAACAGCCCAAACTGAAACACCCCATCCGCACCCTATCCTTCCCCAGTCTTCGAAGATGCACCAAGTGGGCAGGAACCAAGGGGCGATCAAGGACAAAGAAGATGGAGACTGCTGGCATCCGAACATTCTTCGGCAACGCCTTCCGCCGTCCATGATCGAGAAGAGGATTTGGATGGTATGGTATCATGCCACGCTTCGATCAAGCATCAACGGCAAGATGCTCGTCCTTCGTCGCAACGCCCACTTTTTGGAACGAGTTGTATACTAGAATGTGTATTATATAATATTATATTATATTAGTTTTGTGTGTATTATATGATAGTATGGTAGAGTAACACGGACCAACATAACTGGAGTACTCAACAAATCCTCCACCCTCTGAACATACTATCCCTTTGTGTCTGGAATTCCCCAAATGTACTTATTGTAAGAGCTGCTGCTGTATTGCTGTGCCACCACTTCTATCCATCGTGCGGTGGTCCTGAATGGAGCATGGTTGGGTACGTAGGTCGTATCTTTACGACGTGTAGTGCAATACCATAACGGTGCAGAACTGCGTGACCGCATTCAGTGGCAAGAATTGTCGGGTACTTTGGCAGTGGGCTGCGATGGTAGTCCTATCTCTTGACTCGATATAATAGAATGTCGTGATCCATCTGATCAAACCGAACAATGCGAGTCAACATTGTTTCAGTTCCTCCATTATTCGAAAATGCAGATGAATAACCGCTCTCGTCTTGAATCAATACCAACGGAACGCGCACGCCGGCACTCCCACGAAGTTGTGAGGATTGGTTGAAGTTCTGTTTCAGATTGTGTTGTCAATCACGTCTGAGTGACAAGCAATGGGCCAATCATGTGGACGACAGTCGCACGAAACGCGCCTGACGGTGTTTTGCGGGATCGACGGGCGACAGGAAGAATCGACTTTTCCGCTCACCCGGCGCGGCGTGTCACAATTGTGCCTGGGCGAAGGACATGACATGCGACACCAATAGCTGCAGAAAGGCCCAAACTGGCAACCGAGCAAGGCGAAATGCCACCCAAAGGATTGAGCTCGCCAGGCAGTTTGATTGTCCAGCTGGTTCCGTCATTGTTCGTGTTGGCCGTTGCTGTCTTTTTGCGCCACCGACATCAGGCACCTGGCGAAGTTGTGTCGACAACTGCGCACGCAGAGTCGTGGCATTGGACGAGGAAGGTGCTGTCGCCAATGTTAGAAGGCACATGGGGGTGTCGTCGGGTACTGCAGAGCAATACTCCACGACCAGAGGGTCCTGTTGGCATTCGTGGTGTCCGATTGTGACCACGCTGTCAACATCATTGGCGTATCGTACTTGTGCCTTGGCTGCCGCGGACAGAAGTCCTCGTACGGGTTCTTGTGGAGGAGAGTTCCCGTAAGGTGAGAGGCTATTGTGGTTGTCGATGATGGATGTTGTTGACGACGATGGCGATGACGATGATGTCTATTGCCGATGCTCATGGTGCTCGCGCGTTTTGCCTGCACCATTCATCGAACGCAAAAGTGCACTCTCGTGGCGTGCTTTCATTCTCCATGACGGTCACAGCGCGCGATTGCTTTGATCATCCACCACATCCACATCCTCACTATCATTCATCATCCATCACTCATCATCCATCATCCTCATTCAGAGGCACATTCGCAGTTTCTGTTGCAACTGCGACCATCGTGGCCGCATCAAATAACCCATCCTCTTCCCACAACATCAGATTGTGGATCAAAAGAAGCCAACCGGCCAATCAGCTCTACTCACCCAATCATTGAACCAGTTCGACAAATCCTGCTCCACATCCTGCAGAGAGAGAGAGAGAGAGAGCGACAGAGAGAGACTGGATAGACAAACCCAAGAAAGTCACCATGGATGCGCTTCAACTCTTCAAGTCGATCTACTCCACGATGTTGCTCATCTTCTCGATGGCCATCGTCTGCGGACTCATCTTCAACAAGCAGACCAAGGTCTCGTCCGAGGTCCACCCAGCCCTCGCCTTGATCCTCATGATCGCCGCCCTCGCCTGGCTCAACATGGTTGAGGGAGGGCAAGGTGCTTTCGTCGGTCTCCCACCGGTGGACCGCGACCTCTACGTCGAATCCCACCCGACCAGCCACAAATGCACCTCCCTCGTCCACAAGGGTGACAACCTCGATCGTTACCTCATGGGACGTCAGTTCATGGTCCTTCTCATCGTCTTCACCATCAACCAATGCGGTGCCCCGCTCGCTGATTCCGAGGTCTTCGGATTCCCAGACATCATGATCCAGATCTTCCTCGAGTCCGGCATCGCCATGATCCTCATGACAACCATGGCCGGGCAGCTCAATTCGCAGGTCAACGCTTCGCACTGCATGCTTGACTACATCAACAACTACTTCGCCGTCTTCACTCTTTGGGTCGCCCTCGCCATCGAGTTCTCTGGAATGCTCCATACATGCTACCCCGCCCAGATGTTCTTTGCCAGGGCCTCCGGCAAGCCGCTCGAATCCAAGGAACCTCCACGCACTACCGCACAGAAGATCTTCTTCTGGGGCCGCGTCGTCTTCTCCTTCGGCATCCTGCTCTTTGCCCTCGCCGTCACGCTCACGGCTTTGTTCGAGGGGAAGACCACCATGTGGGATGGGGTGCCAAACGGAGTCGCCGTCATCCTCTTCTTCGTCTTCATGTCCATCGTCGGGCTCCTCGAAGGCATGCAGATCGCTTTCTTCGCCGTCACCAAGCTCGCAAAGAATGAACGCGGGAATCACCCATTGGCCCGCAAGACCTGCCATGTGCTCTTCCGCGGGGAGGGACGCAACCTTCCAGGATTCATGATCGGTCGCCAGGTCTGCGTTACCATGTGCTTCTTCATCATCGCCCGTGTCACCACTCTTGATGTCGAGGTCGGGGTGGATGAGAACATCTTTGGGGTTTCTGACACCGTCCAAGAGTTCTTCAACACGGGGCTGCTTGGAGCCTTGATCACCACCATCGTCGCCTCCATTATGTGGCAGCTGGTCGCGTCCGCTTTCCCAATCGCCTTCCTCTCCAACCCACTGGTGTACGTCTTCCTACAGATCTGTCTGTTCCTGGAAGCCACGGGCATCTGCTCCGGAGCCTGGGTCCTTGCCTCCATCCATAAGGCCGTCTCTGGCTTCCAGCTCGATGAGGTATACATCGGTACCCCAGAGGAACGTGCTGCTGCTGCGAAACCAGACCACAAGAGCGATCGCAACATGCACTTGGGAACCAACGTCCTCGTCGGAGAGGCCGGTACCGGTAAGATTCCAAGCGAATACCTCAACATTCACAGCACCATGGAATCGTCGCCGTCGGACCCCGCCACCGCACGTCGCGAACGCATCCGGTCCTCCATCGATGCTGCCCGCGAGCAGATCAAAGCCCGCAACCAAACTAGACAAGCCCGAGCCTCTCAGGCTTCCGTTGGCATACAAGCAGCTGCTCTGGGTAAGTTCAGTCAGGAGGATGAGGGGGACTCAACTGACATCGACGGTGACGAGGAGATGGGTGGCCACAAGTAAGTACGAGTATCCTGTTCCCTGATCCAGCTGCGACCACAATGCACTGAACCAGAACTTGAACCAGAACTATCATCCACCACCACTGTAACATGCGCATGCACACACATGTGCATAGGCCGTGTCACGCCGCAAATGCAACCGTGGTGCGGAACGAGCCCATCGATCAACCGGGGCGGTAGATTTACATGAATTCATAGTACGAGTACAATAGAGTAGAGTAGCAGGGGTATTAATGTAGAATAAATGTAGCATTCCAATAGACTTTGTATGGGAGTAGGGTACGTCGTTCGGAAGGTGTGAAGGGTCGAACAAATCGACCGTGTGTGCAATTGCATGGTTGGGGTACCGTTGCACAGACCTGCTTCACCTTTTCTGTGCAATTCCTCGTTTTTTTATTGTTGTTCACGATGGAGGTTCTGTTGTTGTGGCAATCGGAGTACGAGCACTGGTACGAGCCGGATGGTGTGGTTCTTCCATCCGCGATGGAGGTTGGAGTGAGGCGGGACAATAATCACGACGCCCCTGTCGGCTTCACCTGTGGTGGTGAGACTGTCGGTTGGATGTCACTGCTACAATGTTCTGAATCATAACGGGATACTTGTAGAGTAGAGCAGAGTACTATTGTTACCATGTGGGGCACATCGTGCTTGTGCTGTGCGTCATCCTCGTCCGAAAGGACACTGATTCGTTGTTCCATCGAGTGCTTCGCGCATCTGCGTATGTTCGTAGAGTGAGTAGAGTATGTATATTCGTACTAATATGGGGTTGTGATTGGTTGCATGGCACGTTGTGATACCGTGCCTTTACGATTGAGAATGTGAATGTTGGTGTAATTGTGATTGTTGTGCATATTGATAATGTGGTGGTGATGTACATCCTTTCCGTCACTTGGTTCGTTCATGGACAGCAGTCGCATCATCATGTAACCAGCGGTGCGCTGCCTCCTTCGACGTCCGCGTCGGATGAGACCAACATCGTCAATGACTCTTCGTCTTCATATTCGCTGATGTCACCATCCTGGAGGACCTGCTGGTAGGCGGATGATGGCGCAGTCCGGGATTGACGTCGGATGCCCTCCGACTGAGATCGACGCATGGAGATGGGGCTGGACAGCACCGACATCAACGATGCCGTGATGGACGGTCGCCTCGGTTGTTGCGAATGTGCTTGCTGTTCATGACGACGCGTGTAGTCTTCATCACCGGCACTGTCAACGAAGGGCGGCGGCTGGAATGGCAATGGAGGCAGTCCACTTGCTTGGTTGAAGGAGATTGCGGACATGACATCATTGGTCATCTCCATCGAAGCGGACCTTGATCTTGCCGCCATCCCCGACCTCACTGCGCCCGGCGTCACCGTGAGCGATGATGATCTTGATTGCAATTCCACCTCGGAGCTGCGCCTGTTGAATCTGCCGCCATGCTGCTGCTGCTGTGTTCCCTGAGAGAATGTGCGTCTGAGTGGGATGGAGGGTATCATGGGCGACATGGGCATCATGTTGAGAGCGGATTGCAGGAAGCTGGAGCGCCTCATCACGGGCTTGGCGTGGATTGGAGATGCCATGGATGCGGTTGCAGCGGCGGATGACTGCATGGCGCAGGATCTTCTCACAAGCAGACCTCCCATGATGAAGAAGACGTCCTCCGTGCTGCTATTTCTGCTGCTGGCGCTGTCATCATCACTGTCCGAATCATGATCGGTGCTGCCGGTGCTGCTGTTGCTTTGATTGTCGTTCTCGTTGTCGTTATCATTGTCATTATCGCTGTCAGTGTCGTTGCCGCTGTCGGAGAAGATGGTATCCGCGGTGTCCGACGATGTGTTGAGTGCAGTCTCCCGCCCATGCATTGCTCGAGGCTGCGCTGAGCTGTTGCCATCTGTTCCATCGTTGGCCGTGCCGGCCTCATGGATCACATCTATCGATCCCGATAGCTGCTTCGCATGAGGCACATCCACGGTCTTGCCACTGTCATGCGGGTTGCGCACGAGAAGCTCTGTGCGACATGCCGGGCAATCATCCTGACGCTGATCACACAGCCACAGCTGGATGCAGTCGACGTGGAAGACGTGTCGACAGCACCATGACGGTGAAGACTCTTCCGTTGTGTTTGCATTTGCGCTTGCATCAATGTCTGAGCCAGCGCCTGTTGCTGTCGATCCCGATGTCGCTTTTGACTTCGATCGTGATCTCGTGCATGGCTTGTTGTTCTGATAGCTCCATGAGACGACGTCGTTCACTTGGAAGTCCTCCATGCAGATGATGCAGGTTGATTCCTCTTCCACATCGCTGTTGAGCATTTCATTGGTGAGGATGGGCACACAGAACGGGCTGGAGGTTGGTGGTGGCAGTGGTAGCTTTGATGCAGTTCTACCGTCCGTGTTGCTGTTGCTGTTACTGTTGTTGCGGGCGGTAGCGCTGGTCTGAGAATGCGACCCACCCTGCTCAATATCCATATCAGCATCTTCATCTTCATTCATGTCAAGGCCGCCTTTGGATTCGTAAGCCGCGCTGCTCGGGCGAGAGAGGGTGTTGGAAAGGTGGAATGAGTCCAGCACCTCCTGCACTGTCCAGTAGAAGTAACCGTTCGGTTCTTGCTTTTGGATGGTCTGTTGAAAGATGAGTGAGGATTTGGAGTGTTGGTGCGATGGCAGTGGCAGTGGCACGGGTGAGGAGGTGGATGTATTGGCAGATGGCAATGCAATTGAGTACTCTAACATGCGCG
Organism: Craspedostauros australis; assembly: GCA_026770025.1. Lineage (NCBI taxonomy): Eukaryota > Bacillariophyta > Bacillariophyceae > Mastogloiales > Achnanthaceae > Craspedostauros > Craspedostauros australis. The sequence goes on from JAMXDE010000022.1 coordinate 940,583, forward strand.
TACATCATGGACGACGCGTGCAAGTGACAGCGACATAGACAGTGGCCATGCCTGTGACGTTGACCACCACAGCGATTTCTGATTGGACTCACCGTTTCGTACATGTTGGCTCTCATCCACAGCTTGCGCTGCTCCGGAGTATCCTTCTTGATCTTCTGTCTGGCCTCCCGTTCCTCGCGGCGTCGCTCCCGCCTCTGCCTGCGCCTCTGGAGGTTTTCCTGAGCTCTCTGACGGATCTGCTCTCCTCTGCGCAGCTCTGGTGGAGGGATGGATGATCGTGAGCATCCCAGCATCATGAAGATGAGCGCAACGGCCAAAGCCGTGAGGAAGATGTCATCTGTAGTCATGGCTTTGGAGTGATGCCCGCCGTTGTTCCCATCGTCTGATGCTGAAGTGAAATTGGAGGTAGAATTGGAGATGGCATCGAGCGGATCTGTCAAAGACGTCAGGCCTGAAGAGATGGTTGTGGGAGGGAAGGTAGGGAAGGTGGCATCTGCAAGCCCTTCGTCTGCAGAGCTGCTGATGCTGTTGCTGATACTGGGAGAGGAGGGGCTGTCTGCATCTCCATTCGCATCTTCAGACGAGAGAGGCACCACGTCGATCACGTCGATCTCGGAAGTTGTGATCTCCATCTTCAATCCTATTCTGTCTATCTATCTTTCTGTGTCTGCTCGTACTCGTTGCTTGGCAGAGTATAGTTGTAGCACTAATGTGACTACTCTGTTCAACTCGAAGTGGCTCGTATCGTATTAGTTGGTCCTATGATCTGTTGCTCAGCCGAATTGTGTGAATTCGTGACCTTTGGGAGAGAGAATTACGAATACGGAGTGTACGAGCCTGTCGGTCTTGGAATCGGCAGATGCTTGTCCTCAACTATCCGACGCAAAACTGATGTCTGTGTTCCCGCTTTGTGAGTTCTTGGCTTCGCGCCTCCTGTCGATTTCTGTTCTATCGTGTTCAACTGTGTGTTTGGTCGTGTTGGGCTGTGCCTTGAACCTCTTCCTTGTGCTTCGATTTGTTGGGTTGTGCTGTTCGGTTGTGGTGTTGTGATGCGTTGCGATGTCGGAGATGGAACTCTTTGTTGGGAGCAGATCGCAAGTCTTGGAATACGAGTAGTTCGTACTTGGCTGCTCTACTGCCACTCGATTCTGATGCCGTCGCTGATGTTGTCACTGCTGATGGTGACCTCTGCAGTGCTATGACCGGGTGCGGACAGGCCTCTTCTGCCTTCTGGGACTCTTCAACGGAAGATCCGATTGAGCGGAGGTGCTTTCCTGAGATGATGCCAGTGGCAGAGGTCAAGAACACCAGAGCAAAGGAACAACTTCCAAATTTGGGAGCAACGAAGCGATCGTGTGGTTTGCTATCGCGACTCTGTGTGGTGCTCCTTGTCTCCCTCGGTTTTCTTCCTCCACTTGTTCTTGCATTCCTTTTCACCCGCCCCACCTTCGCGTCTCTTCCGCTGATGTCACGCCTTTCACCTCCAGCAACCAGTCGTACCTCTCTCTGCACAATTCGCACAATTCGCACAATTCACGCGCGCACGCTCCACACACACGGCCAAGTGGGAAAGAGCGAAAATGGTTGGGACAGATCGCGCAGTAAAGTGACAACAATTCACGCAAAAACACGGAAGCAGCAGATTCGTGGGATGTGCACGTTGCGAGCTTTCTCAGCGCTGTCGCCAGAGCGTTGGATTGTGTCTGACCGTCTTTTCCGAATTCTTGCTTCCGATGTCGTTGTCCGCACACCCGAACTATCGGACAACAGAGCATTTTCACACGTGATATCGAACAATTTGGCTAGACGTCAAGTTTTGATTGGAGGGAGAGATCGCGCCTGTCCGTCGTGTTCCGCTTGTGCTTGCGAGTGTGTCATGTCCCATGTGGCACTCATCCTAACAACATCACTAATTTTACATGTGACTCACTAAGTCCCGACTTCCGTTGAGAGAGGAATACGGCAAGCCGAGCTTCTGTGACCACACAAAATTGCTCACCATATTTCTCACACCATCACACCACAAAAACCGGAACATCTGTGATAACGACAACAAAGCTCCGCGCGAGAATACAAAATGGTGTTTCGCCATCGACGATGATGTGACGATCGTCAGTGTCAACATTGTGATCAGCAGGCGCATAGACAGCAACAGTAGCGGCGGCGGCATTGTTGCCGTCATGTACGAGTACACCATCACCATGCACTTTCTTGAGCACGGACTCGTGAGATCACTGCACACAATGAACATGAAACAGGCCGAGGACAGAGAATGATCGATGATGTCGATACCGTCAATGCGACAATGAAGCAAAGACCAGCACAAAAGCAACGATTCAACGCGCTCTATCCGTACCATGCACTGCCATGGAGACGGTTCAAGCAACATGGACAGAGTGCAAGCTGCTTGGCCGGCTTGGCCCGATTTGCATGGACGAAATTGATGGACGATTGGCGACATCGATGATGGCAAGCTCGACGAAATTGAGGCGAGGAGTGATCACCGACACATTTGGGTTGGAAGGCCGCACATGGCCTTGCCAAAAAAGATCATTGGTCGTATCGGGTGCCAAGGATGGTGACGAGCATGGCGGCTCTTCCGTCACAGCATGTCGACACAAGTACGAACACAGTGGAGCATCCATCTACAATGCTCGGCTGCAAACAGGTTTCTTCTCGTCAATTCATTCTCCATCTTCTGGCGGAAACATCCTCATTACTATGACCTCTTCCCGCAATTTCCAAGGCGCCCATGCTCGTGCACACACGCGCTTCCATCGCACTCTCCTCTCACGTGATCAAGCACGCTTCGACCATAGTCACGATCGTTTCCGTCGGCACTATGTCACTGCTTCGGCTCGCATGAGCTCAACGCAAAGACACGCCTCCATGTCAAAGGACAACCCAACCGCACGGAGAGATTGCGACAAAGCGTGGAATGAATGGTGCCGCTGGCATGTAAGAGGGCGAACCCGCGATTCCTTCTGCGTCGAATGGCCACACCAAGAGATGACACGTCAACAGCGTCATGAATAGAGCAGATTCGTCTGGAGAGAGATGAAGCAACACGAAGATTATCGCCGCCCGTGGGGCTTCTGTGCGTCCCAAACCAACCTCGGTCGCTATCGACACTACAAAAAGAGCTGCGATGCACTACGAGTATCATTAAGAATGAGTCAGACTGTGATATTGGATGCAAGAATGATCTATTCATGTGTAAAGTGCCTCTGACTATCCCTACCATACCCCTCCAACAACGTGTCGCAACTGCGGCTCTGCCCGTCCATGTTTCGCGCCGGGATCATCAGCCATCCTCGACTCAAGCAATGCCGACACCATCGCATCACAGCCTGTCTTCTGCACATACTTCAGCGCGGTTTCGTCACCTTGTTTCATACCACCTCCGGATCAATCGTTTCCAAGGTCATCAGATAATCGATCAGCTCCGAACAAGCGCTTTTCACCGCACAGGCACGCACTGTTTCTCCTCGTCTGTTCATCAGGTTCACGTCCACCTTCACGTTGCTCGATTCAACCAACAACTTCATCTTCTCCAGACGGTCGTCACAGCCGTTGATATCGGCGTCTATATTGCAGTCGGTGTCGCTATCCGAATCGCTATCCGAATCACTATCCGAATCGCTATCCGAATCACTATCCGAATCACTATCCGAATCGCTGTCAGTATCGCTGTCGACATCTTTGCTGGTGCCAGTGGTGGCGCGGCAGATGCAATGCAATGCGGTGTCGCCACTCTTGTTTAGAAGCGTTGCATCCACCGAGTCACGCCCCACCAATCGTCGAAGCACGTCTGCACTGCACGTCTTGCTCATGCATGCGAGGTGGAGAAGTGTGTCGCCATGATGATTCTGGATGTTCGCAAATGGTCGGGCCTCTTCGATCAACCGCTTGGTGATGTCCGTATCTCCCACATGATTGTTTGGATGGCAGATATTGGTGAGGTTGGTGGTGGGGATGACTTGATGTTGGATGAGATCGAAGAGGTGGGTGGTTATGGTGGTGTCGTTGAACGTCTCAAACAAGCCTCCCCTGAAGGCGATGTGGAAGGGCGTGTCGCCGTTATGGTTTTGGATGGTGAGACTGCTGTTGGTATTGTACAACCGAAGCAGATACTGGATGATGTCTTGTTTTTTAGTCTTGCATGCAACATGGAGAGGGGTGTCTCCGTGTCTGTTTTGAATCTTGAGGATTTCATGGATACTCATCTCGTTGTTGCTGTTGTTGAGGTGATACTCTTCCATCAACAACTTCAAGCAAGGCAAGGTATGGATTCCGTGAGAGCAAAGATGGTGCAATGGTGTGTCGCCATCGTTGTTTTGGATGCGGATGTGACTGTCTGTGTCAATTTTGTCACACTGGACCAGATACGAAATCACAGCCTCATCACCACGCCAGTTCTTGCGACAAGCCAGGTGGAGAAGTGTGTCACCGTTGTCGTCGCGGATGTTGGGATTGATGTCGACACTGATATCATCTGATTCCATGAGGTATCGAAGGTTGGTGCTCCTCGTCCCTTGACATGCCCAATGCAAGGGTGTCTCACCTTTGTTGTTCTGTCTGTTGATGTTGGCATCCACATCAACTTGGCGACATTGCACCAAGTACTCCAGCGCACCGCTCTCCGATCTTGCGCAAGCATGGTGGAGCAGACTATTACCATCATAGTCGTCCATGATGAAGTGGACTCGATCAGATTCCATCAAGTACTCGACAACATCTCTGTCTCCGTGCCTGCAAGCGAGATGAAGCAACGTCTGCCCTTTGCTGTCCCGAGGATTGAAATCCACATCGCTTCGATCGGACTGCATGAAGTACTCGATGGTGTCTCTGTTTCCATACTCGCACGCGCTATGCAGTGGTGTGTTGCCGTGGTTGTCTCGCATGTTGACATCCAAGTGGAAGCGATCTGATTCCATCAGGTACTCCACGGTGTCCGTGTTTCCCTCATCACAAGCGTGATGGAGTGCTGTCATTCCGTCGCCATCTCGAAGGTTGACGTCCACTTTGATTCGATCAGACTCCAACAAGCACTTGACAATGGCTGTGTAGCCATCGCAACAAGCAACATGGAGTGGCGATTCATCATATCCCTCAACGATGCCGCACAGTGTGCCCTCTTCACATGATTTGATCAAGGCCCGCACCTTTGCCAAGTCGTTCCTGTCGCATGCTCTGTGCAATCGCACGAGCCACGTGTCGTCGGGGTCCTCACTGTGTTTATTCCAGTTTCGTTTCGATTCCGTCGTATTATGTGATAGAATAGAACATTGCCCCAAAGAACGCATTCAGAGTTAGATGGAAGAGAGTGAGAGCGAGAGAGAGGGATGGGATAACCCGAATGTGAGCAGGAGTAGATCGCAGTGTCATGCACGCTCAGATGTACGAGTACGAGTGCACACAGGTGCGATCAAGAGGCAAAGGATCATGCTGGTACTGTCAAACGCACACAAACACGAAGATGCACGTCAAGTCGTTCATGCAAGGGACCATCCACGCTCTCGCATCGTTCCATGTGCTGGCAACTGCACAAACCCACTTTGGGAGACGCCAGCGCAAGGACAAGTCCGAGCACAAGAGGTGGACTCACAGGTTCATGTTGGTCCGGTTGCTGCCGTTGTCGTACGAATACGAGGAGATGCTCGTGCGCAAAGGTTGCTGGAGGGAGATATGTGAGGATGTTGCGGCGGCGGCAATCCGGACTTGGAACTATCTGTCATGCATGTGATGTGGACGAATGTGGGGTCTGCGTGTATGGATGGGTGTATGGATGGGTTGCGGCTTGGTTGGGATCAGAATCAACGCAGATTCTCTTGCGATGCAATGTTGTGGTGTGATGTTGGTGATGTTGTTTCTGTCATGGTTTCATTTTTATTCGTGTCCAGCGAGAGGTCTGTTTGTTGGTGTGTTTGTGATGTCCACGTTTGGATTCTGATCTGTTCTGTGTCTCTTCGATCTCGTTTTTTCGCAAAACTGAATTCGAAAAATGGAATGGTATCCTCGTCAGCTTGTGTGGGAAAAGTCGACTGGCACGACTTCCATTTTATCGAATTCGCAAAACAATCTTTTCGAATCGTGGATGATCACGATCGATGTGTGGAGCCGATGAGCACCAAAGACATCGCGCGCCATTTTGGCAACGATGGTCGTCGATCTTGACTCATAGTTGTGGGATGGACGAAGCGCAAGGCGAAGATGCGGCCGCTCCCGTTTGTCACATCGTCAAGACATCGTGCGAGCGATCTTGCTGCAACCTATCGCATAGTTGAGTGCTGGTAGCTCGTAGTTGCAGCCTTTCGCTCATGGCAGGGGCCTTTGCAACTTACATACGACTACGAGAAGAGAAGAGTAGAGTAGAGTACGATCTGATAGTCGCATAGTTTCTCGTGGCAGATTGCAAAGCATGGGTGATGGGGAGGCCATGATGTCTCTTTGCCACCGATCCACGACGATTCTGCTTCCCGAAGTTGAGAACAGGCAGCTCGCATGTGCACGTAGGTTGTACGCCCACGGCAAAGGGAGACAGACAATGCGAGAGGGGCGACGACCACAAGCAGAGACATTGGAGTGATGGAACAGTCGATCAAACACAGAGGGAAACAGCGACGTTCGAGACAAGGAGAACGCTCGATCGCAAGGAGCGTCCATTCCGTCAACCGAGTGGAGCGACAGCTGCAACGGTGACAGCGATACTGACAACAGCACGAACAAAGAGCGGTACCAGGGTGACACAACAGCAATAGCAAACGATCAGGCACTACTCATATAATACCACTGCGATTCTGCACAAACGAAGATCCTCCAATGTTGATCTCTCCTTCCGCGAGCGCTTTCGCGACCTGCATCACATATACCAGAGCACGATAAGACAAGGACATCCACAACAATCACTTCCGACAGCATCAGCATCCTGATCCCATCTCACTTCCACATCCAATAGCCACTTTCGAATCTGCTTCCACTTCCATTTCTGTTCCTGCACTCGCACTCGCACTCGCACTAATATACATATCGTTCAGCGGCAACCCCATCGCACAAGCCACAACATGTCGTCCGCGCGGATGACATCAGCGAGGTCCCAACCGTTTCCAGCAACAACATGCTGCCTGAAGACGGACTGGAGATGGGAAGACGGTCGCACATGTCCAAATCTGCCAAATTCCAGAACCAATCTTCAACGGGGGAATGGCACCGATGACACTGCCAGCGAAATAGTGGACACAAACGCTTCAGAAGCACCTGGGGACGATGAAACCTCGCGGAGACGTACAAAGCTCGCCATCATCTGCTTCCTGTTCCTCCTTGCCATCATCAGCGGCGTGGTCGTCGCTGTCTTGCTGAGCACAAGTGGAAGGCGGGCAGCACATCCGGTTCGGTTGGCGATGATTTCAAACGATGCGCGAAGGACTCCGAATGCCAGGCGTTGCAGAGCTGCGTGTATTATTCGACCAGCGTCCCATGCTGTGAGGAATTCACTGCCGTCGCCAACATCTCCGAAGATTCCGGTCTCTATCTTGGGTCCACGAGGTAGTGTCATCACGCGATCCGGCGAGGGAAAAAATGCACGGCAGATTGGATGTGCGAATTGGGCAGGAACGGCGAACAGATCGTTTGCAATGTGGGCGCAGACGAGGGCATCTGCCAGCGGGCAGTGAATTGAACTCGAGGGAGTTTTCTTTCGAGGCTGTCTGTCTTTTGGCGCTTGTGCGCATGTCACGCATCTCCAGGCACGATGGGGTGAGGAGGTGCACATTCTATGGACGATCGCAGCAGCATATAGTAGAGAGAACTTGGTTCGAGACCGGTCATGCCAATGGGACTATTAAAAATACTCTGCGAGCTATTATAGGACATTATACCTTGTCTCCCGGCAGCTCTCTGGTGATTGCTGTCTCCACATTGTTGCGAATATGCCATAATTGTCAGCAACCCCCACCTGTGACACGTACAGCGGCTAGCTATGCATTCATGTGTGTATTCACCCATTCGCCCATTCATTCCTTGTTCTTGGGTTGGAAGTAGTTTCTGATCGTTGATTCCTTCTGCGATGCGGATGATTGCGTTCTTGACTGTTGCTGCAATCGGATTTCATGGTACAGAGATTGCTTGACGTCATGTGGTAGCACCGCCAACACATCTGGATCGATCTCGTCGATCGTGGGCATGGGGATTGGATTTGCCAACGAGAGGCGGGAGAAGGATGATGATGACGACTTGGTCGCAGCGCCATCCTCCAAACGGTCATCACCACCACTAGACTTTGATCCAGGGTTGGCGATGCCGTCCTTCTTGACCTTCTTCTTGCCGGCATCTGCGTGCTTCGTGTTGGAGACTGCGAGATGAGGGGAATGCCATTGATCGATGGCTCTCTTCTTGTTGCCTTGCTGCACGTCGCTCGAATTCGGTGTCGACTTGGCGTGGCCATCAGCATCGCCGTTGCGTCGTACCTGCTTCTTTCCAGTTCCAGCCCGTTGAAAGGCGTCGGCAATGGATCTCGTGCCTGTCGGACGCTTCGTGAATTTGGTGGCTGATACACCGAGAATGAAGATGCGCGCGTCACTTGTTGCATCCGGCTTCTTGTGATCGTCGATTGCTGCCTCCACCAGATGATGCAGGAGGCGAAGCGCGCACTGGACGTAGGATCGGGGTGTCTTGCACTGTTTCGTCTGCGAGTATCGATTGCCGTTGATCTTGCCCAGCCGGACGTAGAGCATGAAGGTCATCGGCTGTCGTTCGTACTCGGCATTGTCCTCCTGGAGGCGTTCGGTGAGTTCCGAACACAGCTCACTGGTCCATCGCTGGATGCTGGCGCGATCGTCCAGGGGGATGGATTGCGGGCCGAAGAATGTCTTGCTGCAACCAATCGACTGCGGTTCGATCCGACGGACGACTGCATCACGGCAGATACCGCGGGCGATGTCGAAAAGGAACCGGGCGACCTTGTGGTCTGTGGTCTTGGGCGGCGACTTGGCCATGGTGCGTTGGACTCCTCCTGCTGCTGTTGACACTGACACTTCCTGCCCACTCATGCCGGCTTCGACAGCAGACCCGCTGGTGCCACCCATCTCCACGAGCTCCAACGTCTTGATGGGAAGTTGAGCGAGCTGCCCCACGGTGCGAATGCCCAGCATGCTGGCGATCCGTTCTCCGTACTTGCCACCCAAGCCGCGGATACGACCCAACGGCAATGGGTGGAAGAGCGTCCCCAGAGCTCGCTTGTCCGCTCGGTTGATGAGGGTCTGGCGGTTGGGTTTCTTGAGTCCGCTCGCCAGCTTGGCCAGCGCTTTGTTGGACGAAATGCCTGCCGACAGTGTGAATATGCCGCCGTCGAACGATTGTTGGACCTTCTTTCTCGCTTCCGCGGCAAAGTATGCACCACATGCCAAGCGGAGCTCGAGCTTGGACCATTGTCGCATCGGGCGCATCCACCACGCCGTGCTACCTACGTCAGTGGCGGTCTGAGCAGAATCCAACACCTGCAGATGCGATCCGCGGCGCAATTCCTCCTTGTCCAATGCATTGGTGGCTTGCGCGGCTTGCGACAAGGTTTCAACGCCACCGATTGTGGTGCACCCAGAGGCGGTGGATATTACGGTGTTCCACAAGCTGTTGGGCGGTTGCTGAGTACTGTCGCTCTCACCATTGCATCGACTTGGATCCTCATGTTGCTGTGCGACTATAGCATTGGCCATGGCATGTGCCATCCACGATACATCGACGTAGATCTCATCGATGGAAGCGACCTCCACGGTGATTGGTTTTGGCTTTGGCTTGGTGGGTGGATGCATTTGGTGGATGGAGGCCTGGATGTCTCGCAAGGATTGCGATAGGCACTTGATGACACGCTTGCTGGCGTCACGGTACATGGTGAGATCCGCCTTGCCGTGCTTGACCGGAACCTGGACGATGCGCAGATCGGCGCACTTGCGCACGGCCTCCTGTCCACGGTCGTTGCGTTTGACGCCTGCTGCGCGTGCTTCGTAGGAAACTGCGATGAGACTTCCGTTTGCATCCGGATGATGCTGACCAGCGGGTGGGGGAGACTGGCGTGCATCCGTTGCTGCTGGTGACGCAACCAACCGCTTGTCGACTTCGTGTGCGGTCTTGGCTTGCAGCTTGCCGTACGGATTGTACTGCGAGACAGCCGTCGGCACTCCGCGCAGGTTGGGATTGAGCTCTCTCTCGCATGCCACGTAGAACGCGTCCAAATCAAAATGCAGAACCACACGCTTATCCACCGCGTTATCGCTTCTCACCTTGTCACCATGGCCGTCATCAGTGCTATTGCGATTGCCATCGTCACTCATGGTCGAATGCGTTCTGCTTTCACTTGTGATCATCTTTGATGCTTCAGCCTCATCAAATGAATGGATGAATGAATGGATGCATGGATGGATGGAATCAATCTCTCTTGTTGTGTTGATGCTTGTGATGGTGTTGCCATCGACGCGAGGATTCTGTTCTTCTTCCACGCCGCCCACCCCCCCATTCCCAACAACACAGATACTGCGACTATTGCCCAACAACTTCGAATCTCCCTCCGACGCTTCTCGTTTGTTCGTGATCCAACGCATCATTCATCCGTGACTTATTCAAAAGGCCTTTGTAAGTACATGGTCGATCCCAAACCCACGGAACAAGATCACAAATTCTGTTCGGCACGACACACATCACCAAGGACACGATCCATCAAGGGCACAACACGAGGAAACACGCCCATGCATCATGGGATGTGATGGAAGGGAATGACGCCAGGAGACTTGATCACAAAGAAAAGGTGACATCGATGGATAATATTCTATAATAGAATAGGTCGCACTCGTCCATCCACGCGTCCACTGATCCATCATCGACCATATAGTAGGGTCCTCTGATAGAGCGTTCTGTTGCTCTGCCGTCTCAGCGTACGAGCAGTACTCATCATCATCCAGCGTTTCCGACTAGAATGTCGACGGGATTCTTCTCAGTGCTGCAAGATGAGAGCGACGATGACACCAGCAGCAGTGGCGGCGATGCCCAAGATGCTGCTATAAGGAGGCAACTGCAGCAGCAGCAGCAGCAGTTCGCGACGAAGAAGTCAACGACAAGAGGATCAGGCAAGCCTGCAGTCGCCATTGCCTTCGCGGAAGACACGGGGAACAATCGCCACCACCACCACCGCAAGAACAAGAGTAAAAGCAAGAAGATTGGCAGGAAGCAAGCGGCATCCGCCAACAAGCCGGCCATTTGGGTACCACCAACCAATGAAGGCCAGCATGTCACCATTCCTGCCTACGAGGACTTGTCCACAGCGAGGGCAGACGAGGAGACTGTATTGCAAGCCGTCTACGACACCGACTTCACGGTCAGCGACGGACCATGGGGCAGCAAAAAGTTGCAAGTCCATGTGCGCCCGCCGGATGTGGAGAAGGACAGGATCGGCGCACAGCTCTTGCTGTCCGTGCAGGTCGGAAACAAGTATCCCTACGTCATTCCCATCATCGAGCTGCTCGACATCAAAGGACTTTCCAACGGCCAGCAGCAAACGCTGCTCAACTCTCTGGGAGATCGTGCCAAGGACCTCGCTTCCAGCGGACAGGTCATGCTGGTGGAGCTGGTTCAGATCGTGGAAGACTTTCTGCTAGAGCACAATCGCGATCCAAACATGTCCGCATGGGAGACGATGAAGGCAAGCGAAGCGAAGCAGAAACGCCTTCTGCTGGCGACTTCCAAGGAGGCGCAGCTCTCGCGCATTCTCAACGAAGGCACACCGACGGTCTTTGGGATGCAGCACGGCGGTCAGCCTTCCATCCATTCCACGGACCTCAACTCGGCATCCAACAATGCCACATCATCGCTATCACATAACATTCAGGCAGGAACCGCCGAGCTCGAGAAGGAACTCAAACGGCAGAGGCAGGCCTTGGAGCATGCCAGGAAGAACCGAAAGTTCACTGCGGCCAAGCACCAAGCCGCACCACCGAATGGAAACGACAACAACAACAACAACAACAACAACAACAACAGCAAATACGCCTGGGAGTCCGACGACAATGATGAATTTGGCGATGATGACGATGACGACGATGATTTCGATTTGTACGGCGTCAACATCCAGCAACCAGAGTCCAGCGCTGCGGCTCCCGCCGGATTCTCACGATACCGATCCGATTTTATCGAGATGGGAATCTTGGGACGCGGCGGCGGCGGTGAGGTCGTCAAGGTCCGCAATCGGTTGGATCGGAGGACCTATGCCGTCAAAAAGATCATCATGGAATCCGAGACGGGCCCAGCTGCGCGGTATGGCAAATTGCAAAATCAGAAACTGCGCAGAGAAGTCACCACCATTTCCCGCATGACGCACAAGGTGAGGAGAGAGTGTGCGCTTTGTGCGCTTTGTGCGTCTGTGCAATTGACGGTGCCTTTCTTGTTGCCATGCTGTCCAGAGGAATGGATGTGATTTGTGCGATCGTGCGAATGTGAATTTGAGAAGTGGTATGGACACGCATTATGAATGTTATGAATGCATGAATACATTGGTGACCTTGGGGACGTTTCGCTCCAATGCACCTACTCGTGTCTCGTCTCCACTCGTCTTCTTTCTCATTCTCTCGATCAAGTCAAGTGTACTCATCCATTCTATTCTATTCTCTGTTCCATTCCATCCCATTCCATCCCATTCCATATACTATTGTGCATACCTTCTTGCACAGAACATCGTACGATATTACCAAGCCTGGGTCGAGGGCGGGCACGACGACGTGGCCGCTGACCAATCCAGTACGGCGGACCTGGACCATATCGCAACAACGCACAGAATAGAAGAGGAGAATGCGGTAGGTGCGGATGTGGATGGCTTCGGAAACAGCAGCGATGATGGCAACGGCAACACTAGTAGCAGCAGCAGTAGCCCGGGCGATTCGGATTCGTCGAACAGCAGTGGGAGCAGCAGCAGCAGCAACAGCGATGACGATGATGACGACCACAGCTCGACTGGTTGGTGGACGAATTCACCAAGCGAGATGTTCTTCATGAAGCACATGAAAAGCAAAAAGAACTCAACAACCAAGGGCAGCGGCAGTTCCAGTGATTCAACCAGTTCGGATGAGACTGACCATGCCGCGAAGATGCGTACGGTGCCCATCACCGACGGCGATGGCAATGCCAACGGCGATGAAAGCGAAAATGATCACGGTGGGATCGACCTGAGCCGTCCGATGAAGGAAGCCATCAGCAAGAGAAATCTCCATTCATCCTCCATGATCAATCTGCTGGAGCATGAAACGGACTATGGCTTCCAGAATCCGCTTCTGGCCGGCCTTGGCTTTCAGAACGACCTGCTACGAACAGTGTATGGTGATAGCAAGAACAAGAAGACGTCATCGTCCCGTGCCAAAAGCAGCAGACTCTTTTCCGATGGAGGCGGCGACTGTGGTGACGACGAAGACGACGGCGACGATGGTGACGATCCATGGGATGAGTCGTCCGTCAAGATCGATGCCTCATCCAGCGCAATGATTCTGTACATCCAGATGGAGTACTGCTCCACGACCCTACGTCGGCTCATTGACGAAAAATCGATCGGTGTGGAGGACCTGAACGAGGTCTGGCGGATGATTCGGCAAATCCTGGAGGCCTTGGTGTATATCCATACGCACGGCATCATCCACAGAGACCTCAAGCCTGGCAACATCTTCGTCGACGGTAGCGGCGACATCAAACTGGGAGATTTCGGTTTGGCAACGCACGACAAAGACACGAAGTTGAACAACAGCACGCTGCACGGCAAGGACGAAAGCGAGTCTGAGATAAACTCGATCTACTCGGCCATCGACGACATCAGCCATCTTCTCCGTGGGCCATCTCAGATATCACGGTCATCGGTACCCTTCGCCAGCGTCGACGAATCCATGACGGGTGGCGTTGGCACGACCTTCTACAGAGCACCAGAGCAGGAAGGCTCCCCGCAGTCATCATCGAACAACAAGAACCGAGAGAATCGCACGTACACCGTGCAGGCTGACATGTTCTCGCTTGGCGTGATCATCTTCGAGATGTTCCACCCGCCTTTCGACACCTACATGGAACGTGCTGAGACGTTAACCACCCTACAAGGTGATCCTGGCACCAAATCCGATAGCTCCAGCAGCAGTCCGAAGTCGGGGGAACCATCCGGCCGTTTCCCACCTCTGTTCTTGGAAAGCGTGCCATCGAACGCCAGGCAAATTATCCTTTGGTGCTTGGAACGCGACCCGGCCAAGCGTCCCACAGCAGAGCAGCTCCTCGCAAGCGAACTCATGTACGTTTGTGCTGCGTAGTTGCTGATGTGGCATCAACTGTCCTCGTACGAGGATGTGAATTCATGCCAGCTTCATCATTGCGTTTTGGACTTGCATTGCCAGAGTTGTACGGAGAGTTGTACGCTCGTTGCGTTGCGTTGCGTTGAGTTGTTCATGGCCTCTGACACTAACTTGCAACTCCATTTCTTCAACTCCACTCCATACCTCATCGACCGCTTTACAATGCCAACACTCGCATAATGCTATTCCACTCCATTGTATTCTACTATACTCGCACATTTTGGGTTCACCATCCTGCCATCTCCGTTGTACTTTCCACTATTCCCGCATGGGGTTTGGACACCATGCAGGCCACGTAAGATTGAATTGGAAGAGCGATACCTGCAGGAAGCGTTGGAGATGCTCACCAACTCACAGTCCGATGCGCACCTTCAGATACTCGATGCATTCTTTTTGAAATCCAACACTGACCTTGCCGAGCTCACCTTCGACACGGATCTCGCAGCCAAGGCCAACAGCATCGGCCAGTCCAGCGACGGAAAGAAATTGAGCACCACATTGTCGGAACGTATGTTCAAGGCCATTGGCAACATCAGGGCTGGGTCAGTGGACGTCACTTCACTTCGGACGGTCACGATGAGCGCATCATCCATGATAGCTGCCACGGCGGCCCTGAGTCGGGCAAAGAACACTGGCATGCTGGGGAAGGGTGGCAAGGGCATGCTGAAACGAGCCGCGCAACGCATGGCAGGTATTCTCGCCATGAAGGCAGCGTCGTCAGCTGCTGTCACGGGCGCGCTTGATGGAGTGCACGGTGCTGATGCTAGCGTGGTGCAGACCATCTGCGATCGGTTGCGAGCTGTGTTTGAATGCCATGGCGCCGTCCGTTTGCAGTGTCCATTGCTGAGACCAAGGCCCAAGATGTCGGCCAAGGCAGTCGGTGGTCCCGCAGAGCTGATCAACCAGCGCGGCACTGTTTTGCTGTTGCCAGAAGATCTCACTGCTTCATTTGCAAGGACTATTGGACGTGGCGGGACAGCGACATCGCATCTCAAGCGGTATGATGTTGGCAAGGTGTATCACAAGTCGATGACCGGCGGCCATCCCAGAGAATCAATGGAGGCATCCTTCGACATCATTCATGAGAATCACAAGCAGCTGCTGTACTTCGTCTCCGAGACGATCCTCGTTGCCTCTCAGGTCGCCACCCTCCTGCCAACTAACCACGAGAACGCATCCGCATCTGAACTTGTCAAGCGTACCAACTCGTCACCATGGTTCTTGCGTCTCACCAACACGAAGCTCACGGATGCCATCCTGGACCTTTGCGGCGTTCCGCAGAAAGAGCAGGTGCGCAGAAAGTGCTTCCAGCTTCTCAGTCAGATCACAGCACCAACCCCGGCCACGGCAGTGACGTACCTTCCCATCAAGAATAGCAAGACATTCAAACGAAAGAACAGCGGCGACAAAGTCGGGAATAGTGGTGGTAGCGGTGGTGGTGGCGGTACATTCGATGAACGATACACCACATTCCTCGAAGACACCAACATGCCAGAAGATGCCGCCAAGAAGCTACGCTGCTTCCTGGAGACATGCCAACCTCTCTCGCCAAACATCATTGCTGCCATAGACGGGCTGAAGGATGCCATCGCCAAGGTCGCGTCCATGCAGCAGGCCATGATCGAACCGAAGAGAGCCAAGAGGTTCGAGGATGCAGCGAGAGGTCTCAAGCTTGTCAAAAACCTCGTGGAGATGATGGATGAGCTTGGCATTGCGCCTCTCATCGGGTCGAGGCAGCAGTTCCAATCCACGGCGCCGCTTTCGGCTTCCGCCGCGTCCTCCAATTCCTTCAGCAGACCGTTCTACGCATCGTTGGATCTCGGTCTGCGACAACGCCGCAGGCACTACCACGGCGGTATCCTGTTCAATTGCGTCGTGCTCAAGCCGGATTTCTTCGATGATATGGAGGACGTTGTGGACATCGATGAGTTCGTTTCTCCGTCGGGCAAAGGGATCAAGTTCGCCGAGGGAGGGCAGTACAGTGAGTTGGTGAGAAGGTACAGGCCGCCGGGCAACTTCGGATCAGCGCTGATCAACTTTTACACACAAGCGCCGATCCCCGTCTGCGTTGGCATGCGCGTGACCATCGGCCGGCTGGTGGAGTACATCTACCTTCACGCGTACTCCATTCGCGCCAATGTTAGCAAGGACCTGAAGGAGCTGCTGGATGCCGACAAGAAGGGAATCGACGTTCTTCGCAGCTGCCTGGGTCACCCATTCGACTTCGTCACCCCGATCACGTGCATCGTGGCGTCGGCGAACGGCATGGACCCCGAGACTGCGCCGGAACGATTCCTGGTCGCCTCGAAGCTGTGGGCGAGCGGGATCTCCGCCGAGTACTTGACGCACAGCGGTGTCATGCTGAGCCTGCTGAAGAGGATGCGGGATGACCAGCAGCCTGATTACGCATCGCCCGACCCCAGCAACAGCGATTGGTCGCTTGAGGAACTCATGGGCGTCTGCGCATTGATGAAGGTGGAATACATCGTGATCGTGCAACCGCATCTGCTGCGTGACAAGAGGTCCGTGCGGTTACGCCGCGTGGAGCAGGATAGCATGTCGTCGTTCATCTCATCGGGCGAGGATTTCGTGCATATTGATGACCTCGTCGATATCATCTGCGATGAGAAGGGTCGGGGCGACGATCAGATCGGTGGTGCGAATGACATGGCAGAGGCGCCGCTGTTCGGGCTAAGCATACGCGACAAGCCTTCTTCTTCAGCGCATCATCTCTCGAGCGTGGAATGCATCTACGTTGACAACGACCAGTACTTTAGCAACGATCGTGAAGTCTCCAAGAGCGAGACGTCGCAATGGAAGTCTTACTTGAAGATCATGAGAGGCATAAGCATGTCCGCCGAGAGCTACTTGGACGGGCTGGTACGGCCGAATGACGGAGGCGCAGCTGGTGGCAACGGCGGCGGAAGTGGCACTGGCAGCGGTGGGGCGTCATCGTCCGCTGGAACTGGTTCGGTGCCCGTATTCGCTGTCAGCGACGCGTCGTTTTGGTGCCTCCGAGACTTTGGCACCATGCTGATGAGGAAGTCCGACCGGGAGCAGAGCGCCATGGGTACCTACCTGGAGATCGTCGACCGGTATCCGAAGTACAAACGATCCATGAAGACCCTGGCCAGCGCCATCGATTCCTTCATGAGGCGTCAAGGACTGTGGTCGAATCCTTCATCGGCGTTAAGTGGCTGTTCGGCATCATCACGCCACCATGGCAACAGGACGTCATCCTCATCATCTTCAGGGCCGTCCTCGTCCTCGCCATCATTGCTGGCCTCGGCCCTTGCCGCTTCGTCTTCCGCATCTGGGCACTCGTCGTCTCTGTCTTTGTCAGCCTCATCGCTGGTGATGTCGTCGTCGTCGCCATCATCCTCAGCACCCTTCCGATCTTCGCTGATAACGGCGCTGCTCTACAGCAAGGTGGACGATCGGTTTGACATGATCACGCTATCTCAGTGCGGCCAATCAAAGCATGGCAGGTCCCACCACAGTGGGAATGACCGTGGAACTCATGGGCATCACAGCGGCAGCAACCATCACCAGAACTACCACAGCCATTCGCACGGTTCGTCGTCTCGCAAGAGATAGCGGGTATTGCAACGCAGCGCAGCGCAGCGCATCATGCCATGTTAGGACGAATGCACGAAGTATCCGAGTTGATATTACATTATATAATAGCTCGCAATAGTATCTAGTGTAGGTCGTAATACCACTCATGAGTCTACTATCCTTGAACGTGGGCGGCTGTTGCTTTGTCTCCTCGTGTTGTGTGCCCACAGCGATGCGGATCGTGGTCACATCTATGTTTAGCTCGTCCTTCATAGATTCATCATAGACATACGACTAGCTGTCTCATTTTTGGTCGTGACTTGATTCGTTTCATATCATTTTGTTAGGTTATACAAAATTACCGCAACTCTTGCGGACATTTCTCAAATATCCGACATCACTGCGCTTCGGTGATATTTCGTTGGTCTTTGCGCAGGCATGTTCCTTCGGTCGTTTGTATTCAGCCGTTTCGCCGGTTTCAGTCGTTCTCGGCAGAGTTGTTGTTGTTCGTCATGTTCCACGAGGCACGCGCCTTTCGCGAAGAGGAGACCTTAAGATCTGAAAATCTCGGAGAGATGCCAGAGTTGTTCCTCCACGGTGAAATGGGGCTATGTGAAGCGCGGATAAAAGCTGAAAGAAACCGGCTGGGCCATAAATTCGGATGCACCGGTGGCGGCAAACGGAACTACGGAGGAATGGGGGTAGCAAAGAAATCCGGAGGGAGCGCAGAAACAGTGGACCGACAAGACAACC
This sequence comes from Craspedostauros australis, assembly GCA_026770025.1. NCBI lineage: Eukaryota > Bacillariophyta > Bacillariophyceae > Mastogloiales > Achnanthaceae > Craspedostauros > Craspedostauros australis. Next base: position 959,251 of record JAMXDE010000022.1, read on the forward strand.
GGCTAACCAGCAAATGTAAGAGAAGAGAAGACCAAGGACCTGCGCAGGATAAAGCTGGCGTCTCGCGCGCGCGTTGCTTTTGCCCCTGCTCAGGCCAAGGTTGTGGATCAAAACTCGTCGCCTATTTGTTGAGTAGAGCGGATCGCACCTGCGGAGTAGTCTTTTCTTGTGAAGCATAGTAGAGCATCCGTCCTCCCCCGTAATGAGTTGTTGGAGCAGAATAGCTTTGGAGCAAGAATACTCGCAGGTGGGCCAAGGCTCTCTAGAGGAAACCGTCGCATCTCTGTCGTGTCAAGAAGATGACCAGGATGATGCACCGTATTGGTAGTAGCCCTGTTGGAATTGTAGGTGGTTGTTGTTGTTGTCAAAATATGGAAATGCACTCCCCCCTGTGGATGTGCTTGCGTGTGCGTGTGTGTATGCGTGTAATGGATTTGCATGTATGGCGCAAAGAAAAACGGAAAAAGGATGGGATCGTTGCGTTGCTTGCATGCATGTAGACGCATACACTCGCGCGTGTGTGTGTGTATCCTTGCAAGTGCGTGCAAGGTACAGGTAGGCTTTGCCCTTTCGATGAATCCATCGTGGAGATGATGTTGTCGTGGCTGTTGTTGTAGTATTGCCGGTATAGATGCTGCCTGTTGCAGCTGTGTTTGGCTTTGTGATTGGTGACGGATATTGATGATGATGATCATCATCAGTATCATGATCATGGGGAGAGATGCCGGCTGTGCTGTTGTAGTTGGTGCTGGCGACTGCTGTCTCAAAAGCAGATTGAAAATTGTGATAAAGCAGGCAGCAGCAGCAGCAGGAGGTGGTAGTGTAGTCGAGCATTGCATGTCCCCATGTCTTCTTGTGTGGAGTAGTCGTAACGCCAATAGCCACCCACAACGGCAAGAGCAGCAGCAGCAGCAACGTCAGACACACTATGCCGCGCGAGCGCGAAGTGCTTCCAACATCATGTGCATGTTGGCCTGTTGCAGTGGTGCTCTTGCTCCTGCTCCTGCTGTCGCGGACGACGATGGCAGTGGGACCCGCGATGTTGGGAAAAGACCAGGCACGAGTTCTGGTTGCTGGCAGGGAACGACGTTGATGGTGGTGTTGCTGTGGGGCTGGATGGGGGTGGGTTCCAGCCTCTTGAGGAGGTCGCTGAGCACCGGCGTTCCTAGGATGCTCGCGACCGATGAGTTGGACACCGGGCGCGGAATGGTGGTGGGCGATATCGATGCTGCCGCGGAGGTTGCGTGGGCGCAGCCTCCTGGGGTGGTCTCCTCGAACACGTTCATGGTGTCATCGTCGAAGAGGTTGTCATCGGCCGCGTTGAGGAACTGGTCGTTGTTGGCGCTTCCGCTGTTGGTGGCGAGGGTGACGCGTCTGCTCTGGCTCTCGTTGAACGCCCGGTTGATGTGCGTGTTGCCGTCCGCGGCCGAGCCGATGGACGGGATGCCCTGCAGGGACTGGAGGGAGGCGGAGCCGAGCATCTTGGAGTAGGACGGCAGACGCATGATGGCGTTCCTCATCTTGCTGACGAGCATCTCCGAGCTGGGGATCTCGTTCTCGAAGGAGAACGCCCCGATGCTGGTGTTGTGGTGCACCTGGGAGCGCATGGGTCCTGGACCGGCTCCGGTGAGCGAGCCGATGGGAGTCGCGTCCGTCCCAAGCAGCGCCTGGGCTTCTCTGATCGTCCGGGCCGCGACGGTGTCCCCGCCCACGTGCTCCACCGGCGTCGATACGAACATGGGGAGAGTGTGAATGGCAGCCGGCATCGCCCTGTTGGTGCTGTTGTTCTGCGCCGCAACTCCGGGTCCGAAGTGCACTGCAAAGTTCCGCTTCTCTTGATGCTGCTGCTGTTGATGCTGGTGCTGTTGGTGATGTTGGTGCTCCTGCTGTCGACGTAGCTGCATGTTCTGCTCCTGCTGGCGCCGCAGCTGCTGCTTCCCACGCTGCACTGCCGCGGAGGTGCGCGTCCTGGACTTGGTCGGCTTCATGAGCGAGCCCATCGGCCTGTCGCCTCTGCGGAAGAGATCGTGCATGCGGAAGCCCTTGTTGGGTCCCTTGACGATGCGGTCGAAGCCGTAGAGGTGCAGCTGGCGCAGGAAGGACTTGTACTTGGTCTGGCGGAAGTAGCGGCCCGCGATCTTCTCCGCGAAGGCCGACGTGTTGTAGACCTTGAAGGCGGTGCCGTCCGAATTCCACGAGACGATCTCGCTGAATCCTTCCGGCTCGGCATCTTCCAGCATGTCGTACAGCGCCCAAGGGAACGGCAGGCGGAACTGCTGCTGTGATCCTGTCGCTGGGTGGTTGCCGCCGGCGCCGCTGTTATCAGTGTTGCTGTTGTTGTCAGTGTTGTCGTTGTCACGGTCGTCCGCCATGGATGTCATGGTGGTGGAGGGAGATCGGTCTGGTGCCGACATCGTCCGCCGTCCTCGCTCATCGGCGCCCATTTTTCTTGTCATCTCGCTCTCGCTCTCGCTTCCGCTGCTGCTGCCAAAGCTGTCGTTGCGATTCCGCGACCCCTGTTTGGTCATTGTTCTCCACTCTGTCATGTTGTTGTTGTTGTCGTTTGTATGGCAAGTGTGCTGCAGCCGATGTTGGTCTGTCGCCAATGGTGCTATTGCTGCTTGAGTTCCTCGCTCAGTGTGACGCTTGCTGGTCGGTCCTGTGCTGGCTTCTGCTTCTGCTCCTTCAGCTTGTTGTGTTGCGGCCTGTCCTTGTCGATGACGATGTCGGTGTTGCTGTCGATGTTGCTGTTGATGGTTATTGTAACGATTGTATCGATTGTAATGATTATGACGATGATGAAGGTGATGGTTTCGATTGAGATCACACTAGAATTATGTGAGACTAAGGGACGATTCCGTCCACTCGTGCGTGCACCACCAAGCGCCTCACCACAACACAACACACCGCAAGGCAAAAGCGCAAAGTTCGTCCACTGTTTCCGAGGCGCTCCGCTTTGTCGCGCCAACGACGCTTAAAAGCGCACTTTCTTGCGACAGGGCAGAGGAATCGAGCAACCAGAACGCGGCGAAATATGCCGTTCATGCGCCAATACAACGCGCACATGTGGATCAATTGACCGAGCAGACAATACAAGAATGTCACTCTTCGGTAATTCGGAGAAAACGACTGTTGACGCAATGTTCTTTGATTGTTTGCTGGGTGTGATCCAGATTTGCCGTCTTGGACCTGTTTGACTAAGCGCTATGCCTGTCTGTCAGTCGTCGGTATGTCTTCCTCAACACGCTCACGCTTGCGCTTGCGTGTGGCGCGTGGCACATCACGTTCGTGATGTCATCGCGTGATGCATTGACATGGGCGGTGTCACGGTTGCGACCAATCACAACCCACCATCGTTTGCGAAGGCGGCGATCCGCAAACAACAAGTTTCGGAGGCGAAACGGTTGGTGTGTGGGGATCTGATCAACATCAACAACAGCTGCCATGTGTCCGTGTTGTGTGCAGTTGCAACAAGGTGGAACGCATTGAACACATGACGACACAAGAGAGGCACCTCCACACGTGATCCACTTCCAGAAGAAGGGGAGAGCGAGAGAGAGAGAGAGAGTGACGGAGAATGCAACAACACCGCGGCAATAGCCAACATGACACCAATGATAATGGAGTGATCGAGTGATGGTGACAACAACGACAGCATCGACAACATCGACAAGATTCGCAATGCGAGTTGCCTCATCATCCACAGCGTTTGGAACAATAGCCACTTCAACATCATCCACCTCATTCTTGGCGAACGGTGCGCAGAGTTGATCGGGCCAACCACCTACTCGCACTATATGATCAATTACATTGTATGATACCTGGAGTACATACTCGCATCAACGTTTGGCAACATGCTCCGTCGTCATCAGCCATCGATCGCGGTGTGCGTCCTTGCTCTTCTGTTCTTCACCACAAACAGCAGTAACAAAGGCAATGGCAGTAACAAAGGCAATGTCGGCTTCGTGCAAGCGACGGCCGCAACTGATCCTCCCGTTGTCACGGCTGCTGCTGCTGCGGCTATGCCCAAAACACCAGCATCGCGTTCATCATCATCTGACCCGCGAAGACGGGTTGGCCGTGATTCGCGGCGCTACAAGACAACCACAGATACTCGAACGAACAACGATGATGCGGATCAGGAGTGGGAACCATCTCGGTTTTCCGTCGGCTTGGTGCCCAAGGACAGGGGCCCGTCTGCACGCAGACTGTGGAGCAATCTCACCATCCGGCGCATCATGAAACGCAAATACAGCACCAGCAACATCAACAACACCATCAACAAACAGAATCGGATCAGGCAAGACGATGATCCCAAAGAATCGAAACAGAATCATCATGGCACCATCTTGAGAAGGCATCATCCCACCTTGCAACGTGTGGCGGGGTGGTTCGATTCCTCCACCGATGAACTTGACTTCATCAGCGATCATCAATGTCGCGGATCGCTGTGCTCGGATTTTAATCATGGTGAGCAGAACGTGGTGGGAGTAGTTGCGCGCTTACACAGTTACACAGTTGCGTGCAATACAATACGTGCTGTGGCGGTAGCCATAGCTTGACACAGCGTTTAGTTCCGCAGCGCTTGCATGTATGCACTCCGTATCCGTATTGTGGAGATAGCACGCATCACTCTCGCATGACACCTATCTCAGCATCATGATTGAACGTCGCTCAACAACACTGTGCTTGTCACTTGCGCATTTCTGCCCATTCCGCTGTCGCCCTGATCTACCACATACACCATACAATGCAATGTTCACGTGGCCACCAGACTATGTTGGCATGACAAACTCATGCCTCCATGTGTCTTTGCCCAAGCAGCACGATGAATACGGCGGCATGATTGCTTCCGCGAACGTCAACATGAACAAGGATGCTAAAGATGAGCTGGCTGCCAATGCGAGCCTTCTTGGTCGTGATGTTGATGGAAGTGGTAGTAGGAGTGGTAGTATTCCCCTTGGTTTGTTTCGTGGAAGAGAGTTGCACGACGGAACAAAGAGCAACGCTGAAATAGTCATACCCGCAGCACGCACCATACGCCGAAAGCAACGACACCAGCCATCGCTGCCGTTGTCACCATCTGCATCCACGTCCACGCTCAGCACAAGTCACAACCTGAGCATGCAAACGCCGATGGAACAGAAAACGAACCCACGATGGTGGCCAGATCTCGTCATCCAACAATTGCGACAGCACGGATCTGATGCAACGCAAACCGAAACAACGAAGACCACTCGTGCGACGACGACAATCACAGCGAATACTGGCATTCAAAAAGAGCAGAGCGATGTCATGGGATGGCGGGTGCTGAAGTACAGGCGGGAGTGCGTGGGACGTGGTCAGAAGTGCTATGAAACTGTGCGCGACGCTGCGTTGGAGTGGGAGTTCCACAACTCGGCTGGTACACGCGGGATGCTGCCCATTACGAAACCACAGAAACCTAATACGCCATCGACGAAGGAACAGCAATCCACCAAAATCGCCAAACCATTCCCATCCAATTCGTCAAGAAGCTACCATGCGTTGTCGTTGCCAGAAACGGCGCAGCAAGATTTCGCAAGGACGAAGAGACATCGCCCCATCTGGTTCGGCGGCAACCGTAGCGGCAGCAGAAGCTCAAGCGAGAGTCCTGCCGGTGGCAAACCGTTCGTCACCTACGCTGGTCAACCATCCCTGCTGTGGGTCGTCAATCCCGTCCGTATCGTCTACGAATTGATGGATCAACGAGGCCCGTCCTCCACGTACACCAGCACGGCCTACGCCACGCGGAGGGGGCACTGGCTGAAGGGAGAGGAACGCGTCTCGGTCGTGCTGCGGGACGGCACGCAAGAAGTGGATGTGGAGATCGTCAGCGTCAGTCGGCCTGGCACCATGGTGGGCAAGCTGGTGTGGCCTTTCATCGGGCCGATGCAGAGCTCCTTCTTCGAAGATCAGCTGGATGCACTTACGGAGATTGCCGCGACGGAGTCTGACAACTAATGGGCGAGCGAGGTTCCAAGATTGCATGGAGAGGATCAATGAGGGGCGATGAAAGTTGGGTGCCTACCGACCTCCGGATACCTGTATCGGGGCCATGGTCCCTGGCGCGAATAAAGTGTGCAGTACCATACAAGTATGGCGCAGCAATGAGTGATAGACACGATGTGTACCATACTCTTTGAGAGAGAGAGAGGATGCAGAATACCACACTCTACTCATAGTAATTGCAGGTATGTGTTGAACCAGAGCGTATCACATCATGTGCGCGTTGTGGCGCGCATCAACACGTGACAGAAATTGAATCTCGTTCTGTTTGGCGTTCTCGTTGTTCGCACCTTTCTGCCGAACACCTCTCCCTCTCCTTGACATCAAAGATACCAATCCTCGTCACATGATTTGGAGAAACAGACACGATTCAACACCGAACATGCAGGTCGCGGACCAGCATCGCGCAGGGACACCCAAACAGAAGGAAGAACCAGAATGAAGTTCAACAAACAGGCCTGTTGACGCACACTGTATCTCTCGCTTCTCTCTTGTGGGTGCGACTACGAGCCATGGTACGAGCTATGGTACGACCCATGGCACACACACGAACCCGCACACACGCTTTCGCCCATACAAGTGCCACAACGAGGAGGTGACACCATCATCGATACGAGCACGGCATACCATATCATACCATATCATGGAGGATAACATGGATGCAAACAGCAATCAGGAGGAAGAGGGCGATCGTCTTGGCCATGCCGAAGACAACAACGACGACGACGACGATGAAGGCAGCATGCCAGCAAAGGAGGCAACGGCAAAAACCATCCAACAGGGCAATCGAGGATGTTGTGCCAGCTCTGGTGGCTGCGCGTGCACATGCACGTGTGCCTGCATCTGCAGGTGGCTTCTTGGTGTGATCAGCAACACGCTCATGATCGCTTTGCTCATTTGGTGTGACGTGCATGGGCACTGGTGGCACCTGGGCTGCCCCCTCTCATTCCTCTACTCCGTCATGCTTTGGCTCGTTGTACTGCCCTATTGCGAACGGGAACGCCAAGCCAACATCATGGCAGCAGCCGTCAACGACACAAACTCGCATGCTTTTCGGAAGAACGCAAGATCCCAAGGATGTCACAATGACGAGGAGGAGCCGGAGGAAACAGAGACCAGACCCAACCGCAGCAACGATACTTCCAAGGCAAGCGTCGCACCCAAGACCAGGACCAAGACTGCCGCATCTCGAGAATACGACTACTCCGCCGGTCACAGTCTCTGGTATCTGCTGGCGATCTTGTCCATCGGGGCTCCTCAGGCCTATATCATCTTCCACGTCTTTCCGTGTAGGTACAGGCATTACAAAGGAAGCAGCCAGATCCCATATATTTCGATCCAAGCCCCACTCACGTGGGAAACAGACTATGATGCATTACCATCTGACGATGTACGTCTATGGTACGACAAAACCAACCACTTCCGTGGCTTCTCACCATCTCAAACCTGCCGTTTGCCAATGTCCAACGGTACAGACGTCACGTATCTGTCTGGCATCCCATCGCTTGGCGACATTATTTTTGATCCGAAACATGCTGACGGCGAGACTTCCAACATATACCATCCTGTGCTAATGGTCTATCTTGGGAACGAAACACACCCACGCTCTCTGGTCAGGTACAATGACCCAGAGTCTACCACACCAATCAATGCAAATCAGATTTGCTTCGTTTCTGTGATTGTGGATGCCACCACAATTGGCGACAGATACCTTGTCTGCGGAGAGTACGATGCCTTCAATGAAACACGCATCGTGGGTGGCAAACTCATCGGGTTGACCACCATTGACGACATGGTCTGGTTCAAGCAGAGGTTGCCAAATGACTATGCCGATCAGAGCCTGGTCAAGCAAGACAAATACGAATACGATCTCGTAAATGCGATGTACCCCCAGGGACTCGACGGGTTCGCCGTTGTTTCGATGGACGTAAATACCAAAGAAACGAAGGTTTGGAGCCAGCTCACGAACGGCACAACTGTTATCGGCCCATGGCAGGACCCCAACGGCGGAAGGGCGCTGGATGCCGCCAACAAAGGCAGTGACGGTGACAGCGATGGCGACCAACGGTATCTCAAAAGTGCATTCGGCGAACAGTCGTGCAAATACGATGGTGGAATAAGCCGTTGGAGGGTCACCACGTCACTGTTCACCATCGCGGTCCCTATCACCGTTCTCAGCGCATACCTTTGGATCAAGAAGGCCGTTCCCACGACGTCCATCACGCTGTACTTTGGCATGATGCTCAACTTCATGTGTCTGGAAGCGTTGGTGAATCCATGGTCGACGGGCGTCCAGGGAATGCTGATCTGGTCGGTCCTTGGCTCTGCCATCTGGCTCTACACCAGTGCCTTCCAGCTCACCGTGGACACGAAGGTCGTCAAGGCGCCGTTCTGCTGGGGCTTGTACAGTGTATCCTTGTGGATGGTCCTATCTGCTGGTGTGACGCTCTTGGTGACATTTATTGACATGTCGTGGTACTCCTATGGGGGCAGAGAAATCGAGGGCGAAGAAATCGTGCTCTGGATTATGACGTCCTGTCTGGTGTTCGTGCCCATTGCCGCGATCGGTTGCATGTCGAACAACTGCCTCATCTTCTGCCTGGGCATGCTGGGCCTGATGTTGGAAGGCACCGTGGTCATCCTGCGCGTCGCAAGGAACCTGTCCAAACCTCTGCAGGGATTTCTGGTGCTGGTGGTGATCCTAGCGTTCGGTGCGATCGGCGTACTCATCCGGTACAAATGGGATACCATCCGAGGCAGGATCGTCGATTGGCTCAACCGATGCGCCGCGCACGCTTGCTCCGTCGAGTTACTGGACGAGGAAGAGTTGGATGAAGGTGAAGTGACCGGGCTGCTACTTGATGAGGAGGCAGAGCTGACTTGAAACCGACAATCACCAAATTCGCAGGAGCATTTGGAGGAGCTGATCGACGCGCCTGCCGCGCATCCCATTGCTCTCTGTTGTCATCTTACATAATAATATATAATATACTTCTATGATAGCAAAGTAAGTCTTATTGTCATCGATACTGGAGCTCATGCAATACGCACAAGGATGACATCGCCACCCCATGCCTCTGCCTGATCAGCACCTGCGGACAGAAGCATTGCGTGTACTGTCCAACGGAGATCGTGGAGCAATCGCACAGCAACACAAGGTCATCGGTAGACTCGGAGTGGATCTCTCTGGGCAATTGTCAATTTGTGGTCTAGAGGCTTCTTGAGTTATCTTGCTTGGTGGCGGGTGCTACGACTAGAGTGCGACTATAACGCTCTGCTCTGCTCCGAATTGCGGCCGATCCTGTTCGATTCAACTTTAATCTCTAGATTTCCAGAGAGTACATAGGTGTATTATCTAGTTTCACATGATTAGATGCGGACAACTTTGGCTTTCGATTCAACCGTAGAGTCCGGGGACACCCGGCAAAAAGCAGCGGAAACGAAAATCGACTAGTACGACTAATTCGACACCCAAGAACAATTTTGTCACCCAGACGCGAGAAAGCCACATGCGACGTTTTGACATCGATGAAGAACAAGTCTTCCTTCGAAGAACTTATGGAGGCATCCTGTTGGTCCTACTTCGGATAAACACAGCGAGGCAACGATGCAGCTCGCCGGCTTGATCGAGTCCCGTCAGTTAAGAAACCATACAGTTCGACATTCTAAATAATTCGAATGACGGCTATTTAAATCTAATGACGGCTATTTGAATCGAGTGACGGCTATTTAAATCTAATGACGGCTATTTAAGTCGAGTCGCGGCTATTTGAATCGAATGACGGCTATTTAAATCAAATGACGGCTATTTGAGTCGAGTGACGGCTATTTGAATCGAGTGACGGCTATTTGAGTCGAATGGCGGCTATTTAACTCGCAGTGTTTTATACTCGTGATCCAAGTTGACAAGTTGGGAAATTGATTAAACCAGGTAAGTGCGCCTGGTCTCCCAACGAAACCACAAATTGATGGCTCTTCGCTGCTCTGTTCTGCTCTCAAAGAATCACAACAGAGACGGGTGTGCGTTTGGAGTGTTGTCGTCACCGTTCAAATTTCATTGCTATCTTATAAATGTGAAGCCTTGCCAAGTCGAAAAATTGAATGTTAGGGAAGCCAATGCAAGATGGACTAGACACCTTCATCGCAGCGTTGAACTTCGCATGAGTGTTGATGAGCGTTGACCGATTGCCAAGGTTGAGCTTCCTGTGTTGCTTGGTGTGGGTGAGCGGTGGTTGATGGCCGGCTGTTGCGTTTTGTGGGGTGTGAGGGAGTGATCTAATTACTATAATAGTGGTGGAGACGTATCCCGTGAAGGCAACAGATGACTAACTAAATAAGTCGAATGACGGCTATTAAAATCTAATGACGGCTATTTGAGTCTAATGACGGCTATTAAAATCTAATGACGGCTATTTGAGTCGAGTGACGGCTATTTAAATCTAATGACGGCTATTTGAGTCGAATGACGGCTATTTAAATCTAATGACGGCTATTTGAGTCGAGTGACGGCTATTTGAGTCGAACGACGGCTATTAAAATCATGGGTTTGGTTGTTGCACGACTTCTCGGGATTAAATCACGAGGCTGTGCTTCAGGGTCATTTTCGGAGTTTCTCCATGATTCTCCCAACAGTGAAACTCGAAGCTATGACCTACGAAGAGTTCCTGAGAACGAAAATATGAATCGAGAACTTTCTTCTCGGGACAACAGTTGTCATCGCCAATACAGAAAGCTCTGATTGGCTGGGTCAGTCACATCGCATATTGACTAATTCGACCCATTTTGCCGGGTGTCCCGGGTCCCCCTTCCAAAAACGACTGGACAATGACGGTGGCGACTGTGATGACGATGACCGCAACTCGTGCACAAGGACCGTCCACGTTCTCCCTCCACATCGACAACCATTTCAGTACCAGTGCCAGACGAGCGCTGTGATCTTCCTACTATACGATCACTATCCAACGCTGCCTTTGCTTCATTCCTCCCTGATTGTTGAGAGGTTGCATCCAAATCAAACGGAACGTCATTGTGAACCAGTCTTCATTCACATACTCAACTCAACTCAACTCAACTTAACTCCACACACCTCCACTCAAGGATAGATACCAACGCGCAAACAACGAATCAACGAACAAACCGAATCCTCGCCAAACCGCACAAAGCATCTCGTTTGTGTCTTTGTGGGCGCTAACACGAACACCAGAATCAGTCAGCATTCATCGCCGTCTTTGTCATTGCCTTTGGCATTGTCATTGTTGTCTATTTTGCACAACCAATCCATAGTCGTACCACAGCACTCTACTCTGAAGCGAAACGAAGTGAGGCGAAGCACACCACATCATCCATTCCACACCCACCAACGCACCACCGCATCATGGCCGTCCATCATCGCAACCGCGTGCAGAACCCGTTCGCACGTGGAGCACGTCGCACGGTCGGGTATTCCGACTACAGGTACCGACAGATGCATGGCAGTGCTGGAAAGTCATCGGGGATGCGGTCCAAATTGGTCTTTTTGGCGGTTGCGGCAATCGCGTTGCTCATCTATTCCGCCATCGTTGCACCAGCATCGCCCGATACTTACAGCAGCAGTCTTATCAGGAACAATGCTGCTATGAGTCAGACCACAACAGCCGCAACAACAGCCGCAACAACAGCCGCAACAACAACAGCCGCAACAACAACAGCCGCAACAACAACAGCCGCAACTACTACTACTACTACCACCACGACAGTTGCCGCCACCACCACTCCACCCAACACCGTGGCTCCCGGCAATCAGAGTGATGGAGGGTCTCAGGCTCCGCCACCAGTACAACCAGGAGAGAATCAAGCGCAGCTTGGAGGTACGGGCACAAGTGGCCACGGCCAACCATCCAATCCGGGGCTACCAGATTCTGGTGAAGGAAATTATGATGACACAGACTACTTTGAAGACAAAACGGACCTTCTCACCAACAAAGACGGCAAGCAACATGATCCTTCTGGCGCAGAGATGGACCCTTCCGTGGCTACGTCTGGAGATGACACTGATCCTGATGCTGGCAACAATGGAGACCCAAATGATCCTGCCACCGCCAGCACTGGAGACCTAAATGATCCTGTCGCTGCCAGCACTGGAGATCCTGCCACCGCCAGCACTGGAGACACACCTGATCCTGATGTTGGCGACAATGGAGACCCAAATGATCCTGTCGCTGCCAGCACTGGAGACCCAAATGATCCTGTCGCTGCCAGCACTGGAGATACACCTGATCCTGCCACCGCCAGCGCTGGAGACCCAAATGATCCTAATGTTGGCGACAATGGAGATCCAAATGATCCTGCCACCGCCAGCGCTGGAGACCCAACTGATCCTAATGTTGGCGACAATGGAGATCCAAATGATCCTGCCACCGCCAGCGCTGGAAACCCAAATGATCCTAATGTTGGCGACAATGGAGATCCAAATGATCCTGCCACCGCCAGCACTGGAGATACACCTGATCCTAATGTTGGCGACAATGGAGACCCAAATGATCCTGCCACCGCCAGCGCTGGAGACCCAACTGATCCTAATGTTGGCGACAATGGAGATCCAAATGATCCTGCCGCCGCCAGCACTGGAGACACACCTGATCCTGATGTTGGCGGCAATGGAGACCCAAATGATCCTGCCGCCGCCAGCGCTGGAGACCCAAATGATCCTGCCACCGCCAGCACTGGAGATACACCTGATCCTGCCGCCGCCAGCGCTGGAGACCCAAATGATCCTAATGTTGGCGACAATGGAGACCCAAATGATCCTGCCACCGCCAGCACTGGAGATACACCTGATCCTGCCGTCAATTCTGGCAACGCAACTGATCTAACTGACAACGTGTTGCCCGATGTGACGAGTTCAACGCTAGTTTCTGAAGGCTCGAATAGCTCAAAGGTCGTAAAACCCACACCAGAAGCAACTGAGGATGTGGTACCCACAGAAGCACCAAAACCGAACACAACAAAGGAATCCATTGCAGAGAGCCACCCTGCTCATCTCGACGGCAACAGCACCAGCATTTCCACCAACGCTACAGCGATTACGGACGAAGGTGCGGGACAACCTCAAACAAACGAGACATCGACCAACACGACGAAGGAAGGGAATCTCCGTGGAACAGCTGATGACGACAAGAACAAAAAAGCAGGTGGATGGCCATTCTCGGGCATGTTCTCCAAGACGCAGAGCTAAAGGTATTGATCGCCTAATGCATCTGTGGTTATTATGTCTCTTTGCATACGAGTAGCATTGGGATTTCGTTGCATGATTTTGATGCTCTGCCTACTTTTGGTTCATGCGTAGGGACAGGAGTACGATCGTGACACTGCGCTGCGCTACCCTCCCTCCTCATGCCAGCTGCATACGCAGACTCAGTTCCAAGATTGCGATGTGGTCACGGTCGCAATGTGCGTGGGTGCGTCAGCGGACTCGAACAATCGCAGCACATCCCCAATGTCCACAACCGAGTTCTCTTCCTGCAGACAGCTGGCAGATCCACATGCCAAACCAAATCCAAAGGCCGCGATCATTTGGGCGACGCGTTCGTCCGAGACCTTGGCATTATTCTGCTGCGTGCTCTCGACGCTGCCGCTGAGCTTCTTGTAAATCTGCGTGCTGAGTATGGGAACGTCTGCGTCCACTGCGTTGTCTTTCACGAGACTATTCCACGCAGCCAGCGTACCGGCCGCCACGGAATCTCCCGCACCAATCGGAAACAGCGTCTTCTGTTTCAATGTCGGCACTCCAATTTGGAAGACCTCCAATGCGGCAGAATCGTCTCCGGTGCCACCCACAAAGTACGAAGGATTCTTGCCATCTGTGATGGCCAATCCGCACAGCGCCTTCGATGCATGTGGTGCGAATTTCGTGAAGAAAGCATCAATGGCGGTTGTCAGTTCCGATACCTCAATCCCGTCCACCTCGTTTCCCTGCTTGGCCACGCCGGCCAACTTGCAAAGCTCCGACGCGTTGACCTTGAAGATATTGCGCCCCGTGCCTGCTGCCATCGCCTCCATCAGCTCCTCGGTGCCCACCATCGAATCCACCACGCACAGGGTCTCCTGCTGCGCGACGCGCCGATAAACCTCGGCATACGTCGTCGGCGCGCATCCCGGCGGCATGCTTCCCATGATGCACAGGGCCTGCGCGACGCCCAGCTTCTGAGTCAGCAATTCCTGCATCTCTTCCTGGCTGATAACGCCGCTGGGTTCCACCAACTCCGTCGTGACATCGTGCGCCACAATGGAGGTGCAGGTCCGCAACGCCGCGCCCGATCGCACGGTCTGATCGTCGCCCAATCCGCGCTGTTGCAGCAACGTCATGACGGTGTCACCGGCCGGGCCCTGTCCACAAAATTGGGCCAGCGTCGCCGTGTTGTAGCCGAGGCAGCTCAAGGTGATCGCGACATCCTGTCCTTTGCCGCCGATGCCGGTTTGCATTTGCGTGGCGCGGTGGACGTTGCCGGGGATGAGGGAGTCGTCAGGTGGGAGGATGAAGCGTTTTTGCAGCGCGGCGTTCAGGCCGACGACGATGGTGGATGGAGCGTTGTTCGTGATGGTGCTGGCTGTTGCCGGTGTGGTTGTTGATGATGTCGCCATGGCAGCCGCGAAGATTGGTGCGAAGGTGGATGCAAAGAAGACCATTCGTGCAGCTGAGAGAGTGCAGAGTCGAGTGGTGGAAGTTTGAAGATTGGATTGAATTGAATTGGATTGGATTGAATGAGATGATGAGTGTGCCATTGATGACAGAAGAGGTGGAAGATTCGTTTGTGTGTGGATCTTCCATCGAAATGGTGTCCGGTTGTGGCAGACGTGCGTTGGTCGAACGAATCGAGCGTTTTTCTGCGGGCTACAAGCATTCAGGCTTGGAGAGAAGGCGAGAAGGCTGTGTCTCTCCTTGTGGGACGGATGGTACGCACCCCTGATTACGAAGCAGATTCGTCGCTACTCCGTGGCCCAAAGTAGGAGGCAACTTTGGGTCTGCTAATGTCTCCTCTATCTTTGTTTCTCTTGCAAGCACACGTCCATGCATGCTTCACTCATGCCATCCATGGAACCCGAGCGCAACAAGCATCAGGATCTCAACAATCTCATTGTGGCCGTCTTGGTCCCGGCCACTTGCAAAATGCTCAATGGCGAGGTTCGTAAGTTTACCAAACCTAGCCAGCCCTATGTTAGCCCCATACATGATTGTTTCGATACTCCAGTGTGCGCCATCCTTCATGCTCCGATCTTCTTCGGAACCAACTGCGCGCCAATTGTTTGCAATGTCAACGAGTATTGCACATGCCCTTCGCTCGCAATTTCGAAGTCGTATTTGGACAGCAAGGTTGCCAAGACTGTCTCCATCTCCACCTTGGCCACGTACTTGCCCAAGCAGCCACGAGGTCCATTGGCAAAGTAGGAAAGCTGTGTGGGCACCGTAGTCGACTTGGTCTTTTTGTTGTTGTTGGAATCCCATCGAGATGGAATGTACTCATCAGGATCCTCAAAGTACTTGGGATTGCGGAAGGAGGGAAAGAAGGAAAGGAGAGCGATGGAACCCTTGCGTAGGAAGAACGTGCGTTGCTTGGTCGGACGGCTGACGTCGCTGTCGCTGTCCGTGCTGCTGTCCTTGCTGCTCTTGTCCTTGTCGGTATCGTCGGCGATCGTGTACATCCAATCCTTCCCGATCCATCTGGCGACGCCCATCGCGGCAACAGGCGAAAGTCGCATTCCTTCCTGGATCATCCATTGCAGTTCGTCGATAGAATGCAGCTGTCTCAGTTTGCTCTTGTCTGTGGATTTCGGAGACGGCGATGAGGTGTTGGCTGCGATCTGCTTCGCTTTGTCGCGGAAGGTCTGCAGCTCCTTGGGGCTACTACGTGCGATGTGCATGAGCGTGTGAGAGATCGAGTATGCAGTGGTATCGTGCGCAGCAACCAACAAAATGATGATGTCCGCTGCGCGTCCCAGGTCATCAGCATACGTCACATTTTCCATGATGCGTCGAATGATGGTGTCCTTTGGCGCAGTGGCTTTTGTTGTTGCTGACGATGATCTGTGCAAAGATGACGATCCGCCGATGCTATTCATCTCGTCGTAGTATGCCTTGTGTTTGACGCGATAGTTATCGATCAAGCGCAATGCAAACTGTTGCAAGAACTTGGTCGATCGCTTGGCCTTCCAGACCGCGGGGAACAACCATGGCATGTACTTGTGGAATTGATCCATGAAGATGAGTTCCGTTGCCGCGATCTGCAGGTGATGCTTGAACAGCTTGAGATCTTCATCGTCGATGATATGGTCCTCATCATCGAGCACTGATTCACAAACAATGCGCAGGGTGAGGTATATCGTTTCCTCACCAATGTCGAAAGCGGTACCACTCCTGGCACAGGGTTCCACCACATCGTCAATCCATTGATTCAGCTGCGTTTGGCAGATGGATTGGATGCGATCCAGATGCGATTGCGAGAAGCATCCTGCGACGGCCTTGCGTCGATTCTTCCATTCCGTAGATTCAGTCGAGAGGATGGACTTCTGGTCATGGCAGAGTCGATCGAATTCGCGGTAGCCGGGTGACTTGAGCGTGGTGGGATCTGTCATGACATCGAGCGCGAAGTTGGCATCCCCAATGACAGTGAGGTCGTAGGTCAGCCTGTGGTATGCGAGCGGTGCGATGATCGGGAGCTTCATGCGCATGACCCATGGCGTATCTGCCGCTGCCTTGTCATCATCAGATGAGCGCCCCAGCTTCTGGAAGATCTTGTAGACGAACTGCGGCCCATCCAGGGCGGAGATCCCGGCCACTGTCTCAATCAAGCTCACGTTGGGTGCGAGCGGTGCAAGGTAGGCATCTCGCGGCTCGTGATAGACAAATTGGTTCAGCAGCTTGTTGAGGATCAGCGCAGCCAGCGCCGTCGCACCAACCAAGCTCGAAAGCTGCAGTGTTGCGATCAGCAATGGTATCATGGTTAATGCGTCACCCAACGCTGATGGTGAATGTGAGTACAATGCTCTGCTCTGTGATGCTTTTATGATCAAGTTGCACTTCGTGTGGTGGAATGAAACAAGTCATCAACAGAAATCTGTTCTGTGTTCGTTTGGTGGGGCTGCCTGTGCAGTATTGCATCGGTGTGCCTCTCCTCATCGTATTGCCCCTGATGGTGGCGCATACTCTAGTCCGCCATTTTGCCGCGGATCCCGAGGAGTCGCTTGTCGAAGAGCCTTTGAAGAGTTGCGGTAGAATTGAATATATTTCACATTTCAATACTATGTCAGGCCATTCGTCTAAAAATTGAAAGATCCAGCGAGCACGAGAAGATCGCAACGCGAATACTACTCGAAGCATGACCAAAAGGCACCGCATCAGCAGGACGACAAGGAGATGGCAACTCGTCGCCTCCTGCAGGCTTTCCATGAGTGGTGAAGCTTGTTGGTTGGCACACCAATGGTGCAGAGAGTATCCAGGATGAAGCAATTGTAACGCTGTTCCTCGTTGCGATCCGTTTACTTTACAGTAGTATTAGTACAGTGCTTGGAACCATTCATTTTGGCAGCTTGTGCTGTGTTTTTTGTTGGTCTCATCGCCATTGTTATTGCGGACTGCATGGACGCCAATCATTCCTCCGGAGAGAGGATCCACATCATCAGCAACAATAGCTCCACCTGTTTCAGCATCCGTGGAAACCACACACAGCAACGACATCACTGGAACATCCAGACCAACCAACCAACCAACCAAAGCCCAAGGAAAATCACAATCTCAACATTGCATTGAGGTCGTCTTCGCCCTGGCATATTAATTCTGATCTTCCATTGGCAGCGGCTGTGGGCCTACAAAGATCTGTGTTGACCCTAGTAATGGCACACTCGACTGACTCTGTATACTTGTAGTCTCTATGCTCCGATCTTCTTCGGCACCAACTGCGCGCCAATTGTTTGCAATGTCAACGAGTATTGCAGATGCCCTTCGTTCTCAATTTCGAAGTCGTATTTGGACAGCAAGGTTGCAAGGACGGTCTCCATCTCCACCTTGGCCACGTACTTGCCCAAGCAGCCACGAGGTCCATTGGCAAAGTAGGAAAGCTGTGTGGGCACTGTGGTCGATTTGTTCTTTTTGTTAGAATCCCATCGAGATGGAATGTACTCGTCGGGATCCTCAAAGTACTTGGGATTGCGGAAGGAAGGAAAGAAGGAAAGGAGAGCGATGGAACCCTTGCGCAGGAAGAATGTGCGTTGCTTGGCCGGACGGCTGACGTCGCTGTCGTTATCGCTGTCCGTGCTGCTGTCGTTGCTGCTCTTGTGTTTGTCGGTGTCGCCGCCGATCGTGTACATCCAATCCTTCCCGATCCATCTGGGAACACCCATCGCGGCAACAGGCGAAAGTCGCATTCCTTCCTTGATTATCCATTGCAGTTCATCGATCGAATGCAGCTGTCTCAGTTTGCTCTTGTCTGTGGATTGCAGTGACGGCAATGGTGATGTGGTGTTGGCTGTGATCCGCTTCGCTTTGTCACGGAAGGTCTGCAGCTCATTGGGGTTATTACGTGCGATGTGCATGAGTGTGTGAGCGATCGAGTATGCAGTGGTATCGTGCGCAGCAATCAACAATACCGTAATGTCCGCGGCGCGTCCCAGGTCATCGGCATACGTCGTATTTTCCATGATGCGTCGAATGATGGTGTCCCTGGGCGCAGTGGCTTTTGTTGTTGCTGACGATGATCTGTGCGAGGATGACGATCCGCCGATGCTATCAATCTCGTCGTAGTATGCCTTGTGTTTGACACGATAGTTATCGATCAAGCGCAATGCAAACTGTTGCAAATGCTTGCTCGATCGCTTGGCTTTCCAAACTGCAGGGAACAACCACGGCATGATCTGGTGGAATTGGTTCATGAAGATGAATTCCGTTGTTGCGATCTGCAGATGATGTTTGAACAGCTTGAGATCTTCATCATCGATGATATGGTCCTCATCATCGAACACTGATTCACAAACAATGCGCAGGGTGAGGTATATCATTTCCTCGCCAATATCGAAAGCGGTGCCACTCCTGGCACAGGGTTCCACCACATTGTCAATCCATTGATTCAACTGCGTTTGGCAGATGGATTGGATGCGATCCAGATGAGATTGCGAGAAGCATCCTGCGACGGCATTGCGTCGGTTCTTCCATTCCGTAGATTCAGTTGAGAAGATGGACTTCTGACCATGGCAGAGTTGATCGAATTCGCGGTAGCCGGACGGCTTGAGCGTGGTGGGATCTGTCATGATATCGAGCGCGAAGTTGGCATCCCCAATGACAGTGAACTCGAGGGTACAACGGTGGTAAGTGAGTGGGGCAAACATGGGGAGTCGCATGCGCATGACCCATGGTGTGTCCATCGCTGCGTTGGATTCCTTGGACGTATCTCCCAGCCGCTGGAAGATCTCGTAGAGGAACTGCGGTCCATCCAAGGCGGAGATCCCGAGCACCGTTTCCACCATGCTCACGTTGGGTGCGTACGGTGCAAGGTAGGCATCTCGTGGTTCGTGGTAGACAAATTGGTTCAGCAGCTTGTTGAGGATCAGCGCAGCCAGCGCCGTCGCACCAACCAAGCCCGAAAGCTGCAGTGTTGCGACCAGCAATGGTATCATGGTTAATGCGTCGACCGATTGTTTTTGATGTTGCCGATGCTGATGATGATTTTTTATGTTTCTGATCCAGCTGCGCTATGTTGCATCCGAGCGGAGAAGGTAATTGACGACGAACCAGTTGTCTCTCGAGCTTCCCGAGAATCCGGATGCGTACGAAAGAGCCAGCTCTGCTTGCGCAGGCACTGGATGCTTCGCTTGTCCCTTCGTCATCGTGGCGTCCTGTTGGAATGTGTTGGTATCGTGGCGCTCAAAAGGTTGTGGCTTGTGGTTTTGTTGTCGCGTGTCATTTGTTGGTCTTGGAGGCTTTTTCTTTCTTCCACCAAATCACGACAAAAGTCGCGCATCCAAGGTTTCGAAAGTTGCGGTAAATTAATATTAGTTTTGTTTTCGAGGCTGACCGTCGACACACGGAAAGGTCTGACGATCAAAGGGAGACTGTGATGCGGATCTCACGACCAAAAGGCAAAGTAAAGCAGGACAACAAGGAGATGAGCTGGTGCGGACCGGAGGGGGGATTCAAATCCTTCGTTGACGCATGGTGTGGGGTCTGTGCCTTTGTGGCTGCACATGAGTAGTGGAGTGTGCTGGTGGGTGCAACTCCAGTGGCGCAGAGAGTAGCTGCCGTTGCGCTGTTTCTCGTTGCGATCCCGATTTCCAATGGCCATGTATAATAGTCGCGCTCTGGATCACTTGTTTTTACAGCTTGTGATGTGTTCTTTCGTCAACATGGGAAGCGCGGTAAAGACACCACATGTGTCGATTTGTACTTTATTCACGCTTGAAGCGTGTTCTGCCGTGCTTTGTTCGTTGGGATCATCGACTCATGCGACTACTAAAGCACGCCTTTCCCGTGTCGGCATGACGTTGCGCTTATTAACGTACGTGCTCGACATGTCCTGCACTGTGTGCCAATGCCAACGACGTCCGCTTTGCTCTCCTTCCACCCTTTCGTGTCTGCTCCAAGACAGCGCCATTCCCAAACCCGCTACGTCACGTTGCCACCTTTCGACCGTGACAGCCCTTCAGCTCAATCGCCCCTTGCTTTTCAAGAGGGTCCTTGCTTCGCATTCGTTGTTCGTGCTGGTGCGTGTCTTCGTGCCGGAACAACTCTCGAACGCGTGGGGGTGTTTTTTTTTCGCGCCACAATTCGTTGCTGCGCAGCACTCCAACAAACATGCATCGTCACATCATACTCTTGCCCAGTGTACTTCGATTCTTCACTCGTCACTCTCCACACCTGTGACGAAAGTGAGCATGTTCGTTCGCAGGGGGGCAGGCAGCATCATGTCCTCCCTTTCCTGTCCTGATAGGCACGCGTCATTGCATGATGAACCCTGCTTGTGTCGCTTCCCTGCTCGTGTCGCTCTCATCGTCGGCTGTTGCTGTGAACATCCTCCCTCCGCTGAACGTGCGTGTGATTGCACAGTCCAGATGTTTCTCTGGTGTTTTCGTTCGTTTCATTAGGACACACTCGGATTGTTTTGCGCAAGCAACAGTGTCTGGTTGCCTAGTCCATCCTCTTGTGATCCAGGAAGGATGTCACGTGGACGAAGCTCCTTGCCCATTCTCCACCACGGCTTTCCAGTGGGTCCGAGATGCATCGTTGGCAAATAGTGTTCCCCACAGTAAAGCATAGCACTTACACGATGAACCAGTCAGCGCGATGCTGTGCTTGCCTTTTTTCAAACCAGGACACCAAACACGAACTCACTACAACAGACAAGGGAGGACATCAACGATTATAATTTTACGCTCGTTAAATTCTGGCTATTTGTTACTGCTACGTGGGACGGCCTAATTAGTAGTGTTTGTGTGTTGTGCATCTGCTCGGGCGATGGCACGTTCGCGTGCTTCTTGCATGGCGACAACAACGTCAAACGAGGGGAAGCCGTTGCTCAGTTCAATTTGGGTGAGGATGGCAACCGCGTTGAATGCAAGGCGATGCTTGTCCACGTGGTGCCGCCACTTCAGGTGCATGCATTGCCAGTGCTTGATTCGCCTGTTGACCGTTTCGTGGCGGCACCGCATGATCCCATCCGCGCGAAAAGTCGGGGGGAAAACACAAGGGTCCCCACGGTACCCGGCATCTGCGACGACGACTTCGTGTTGCACTAATTTCGGCTTCAGGCCCAGGCGGAAGATCGAAAGATCGTTCAACAGGCCACACGGGAAAGGACCATTCGCCCAAACGATCTCGCCAGTGGAAATCGCAACAGCCAACTCGTAACGCAAACCAGCAGCGCGAAATTTGAACGAGTACCACTTCTGGCTAAACGGTTTGGGTTCGGTGATTCGCATGTCAGTCCCGTCCACAGTGACAAGAGCTTTTGCATCGTGACTTGCGCCAACGAAACGACGGTTCCAGACAATCTGTCAATGGGAGCGGTACCAGGAAAAATCAGAACCATGTGTGAGTGGATGGAGTGAACAGAATTTTGTGTCGTAGTTCGGGTGTGCGAATTTATTAGTACTTACAATGCGATCTTTAACGGTTTCAACGGCTTCCATCATTAGCCACATCCATTTCCGAAGTGTTTTGGCAGAACACTTGCACATGGTGGCAAGGGCAGTCTCAGACACGTACAGACGAAGAAACGCGCACGTCCACAGGAGATGTTTCGGTTTCGCCGTGAGTGGCAGAGCTCGCGCATGGCAGAGCTCGTTCCACAAGATGTGCACGATGTCAGGATGCGTTCCGAACACGGATGCGAACTGTCGCAGTGACTCCCTGGAAAGGTTGTTTGTGTCCAAGCCTCTTGGGCGTGACCCAATCAGCCCGAACCCCACGGTGGCAAATGTTCCACTTGGTAGAAGCATTCTCGTGTTCCTTGCGAATTATGAGCTCTTGTGCAACTAGAAATGTCAAAATGAGGCGAAAAACAAGAATGCCAACAAGTAACCGTTGAGCTAGTACAAATTGTGCGCAAATCAGCTGCAACTTGGCAATGACGAAACGAGCTTTCTTGTGGGGCTTCGCATGCTCTCCAGCTACAGTAGTTGTTCCGCGCTTTGCTGTGGGGAAGCCAATCAAGCGAGGGCGTTCTTCCAGATTAATCGCAGAGAAGTCGAACAAAGTGTACGGTTGTCCTCCAATGCTGCGCCCACTTGTGCTTCGTTGTGACCAAGGTACCAAGGAAGGCAGGATTCAACGGACGAAACATCCAATGAATTCCTTCGTTGCCGTATGTAGCGTAATGATCAGGGGCACATCCACGACTTCGTGGGAGGCTCTCTTGGACGAACGTGCGCGCTGCTCCGTTCGCCCGGCACTGCAAGCAAGCACGCTCTGGAGGGGAAGCAAACGAGTATGGAGCTGAATGCCCTCCAGCGTGCTGTATCATTCTTGCACGCGTGCTGTTGTGCTCTATCTGGGGAGCCCGTAGTTCACCTTGCGCTCAACACGAACAATCATGGACATACAGCCATGTATAGACAACATCGGACCGCGCACTGTGGTGGAGTCTTACCCTTGTCGTGAATCGGTCTTGTACTAGTCGTGCTCACGTCGTGCTCACGTCGTGCTGAAGTCGCGTCCCTTGCTCGTCTCCTTGCTCGTCCCTTGCTTGTCTCCTTGCTTGTCACTTGCACGTCCCCTTGCTCGTCGATTTCTGAAAAATCGACACCTCCCTTACCGCACTTTACTTATAGAGAGATGTCGCAGTATCGTAGGTGATCAGTCTGGAGTCGCCGCGATGCAAATCTCTGTTATCAACTGTGTTTCAGAATGATGTTGCAATCAAGATCGAATACGTGTGCTACCATGGTATAGATCGTACGCTTACATTCATGCATTCTAATTTTTGAAAAGTGCACTCTATCGCCCTTGAACATACAACTAGACTAGACATGGTAGTATGGCCCATTTCGCAACATGTCGCACCGACAAAACCGCGGTAATTGCGAGAAATTTGGTTGTAACTTGCGCGTCCCCTTGCTCGTCACTTGCGCGTCCCCTTGCTCGTCGATCCGGTCCTCTGTCGTGTCTGTCGCATGTCCATGTCGTGCTTGTCGCAGGTCGATGTCATGTCGGTGTCTGTCCTGACGTGTTGCACATGGTGAAACACACGCCAGCCTCACGTCAATGTCCCGTTGGCTCCCCACCAACGAACTCCCCATGTCGTTCCTCACGAAACACATGGCAACGTGCCGACACGCCAGTGTACTTACATGTGTATACTCCGAGAGAGTGTCGCACACGACAGAAGACCCATGTTTCTCCACCATGGTCGACTAACAGGAGCAAATCAAATAGATACGTTGAGCGTTGAATCTAGACCAACGCTAGATATACACTTATACTCGTAGGGGTATAGTGCTTTATGCTCTAGGAAACATCTATGTTTATTCAATGCATACATTTATTAGACAATAAATATAGCAAAACCGGTGTACTATTGGATATTCCAGGCAAAACGGATGCGTTGAACTATAGTAGGGCAGCGTAGACGTCTACGTATCCCGTGTTTTTGTGTTTCGCATTATCACGCTGCAACGCGGTGATCGATTGCTCCACGGATCCTCCCAGCGTGCGTGCTCCACAGCGCAACGCACCAGTTCATCACACGTCGCACACGAACTCCTCAGGTTGCCTTGGAATGGAGCGAAGTCTTCCTCTCACAAATGACGTTTATACTCCATCGATCACTCGTTCACGATTAAAAAGTAAGTGCCGATACAACATGCCACGAAAAGCTGCTCCCACGAAGCACGACAGTTGTGATGGAGCGGAGTGGAACGAGCAGCTGTACTCCCAGATCCGCGAATTGAGGGCGAAGATCGAGAGCGGCGAAATTCCGATGGAAAAGACCGCGAGGACTGTGTGGAAAGAGAATCCCGATTTGGCATTCCTGTCCAGGCGCAACTTCGCTCGGAACCTTCGGAAAATGCGAAATTCAGTGAAGAGAAGCCGCGAGAAGGAGGCAACTGAGGCCGGTACGTGACTTGAAGTGCATGCCTGAAATTGTCATTTGTTACTCGTTTATTCACGACATCATTTCTCACCCTTCTCAGTGCGCATGGATACGAAATTCTCTCCCAACGTTTCCGATCTTGTCGCGAACGCAACTGCGTACAAAGATCAATTTGACGAAGCCATCAAAAAAGTATCAACGCAGCAACCCAAAGACGCGAAGGAAACCATGGACGCTTTTTCGCGCATGGCCTACAGCCCGGCACCCACCGCTCCAACCGCGATGCCAACAACAGCCCGTCCCTCCGCCGAACCAAACACGGCGCAAATGGCATCGCCCATCCCCACCCATCCATCACCAACACCAAGACCTGTCTACCACGCCATGGACACGATGACTGCTGCTCGTACTGAGCCCTCGTCTGTTCATGCCCCTCCACCGCATGTGGCTTCTCCTCCTGTTGCTCCTCCTGGCTTTGCTGCAAGTCGTGGCATGCTGGTGACGAACACTGTTACTGGGACACCCTTGCAAGAGGGCCCCAGTCGTGCGCGTGCGATTGAAACGTGGATGAACAAGAACACCGAAATTTTCTTGCCCGCTGTGCGCCACGCGTACTCCCCAGCGGGTCGTGGGGAGGTGTTCGAAATCACGTTCGAGCTGCCTGGCGGGACTTGCTACGGCGATGTCAACGTGCTGATCAAGGAGCATGGGCGCGTATTGGAGGTCAAGCTCGATCAGAACCAAGAGCTCGCGTCATCCGCCGCAACCGACAAGGAGCTGCTTGAGCGCCTCAACGAAACGGTTCCTCCACACCTCAAGATTCGTTCTTTCCGCGGGCAACGCGAACGCAGCGAATCCTACGCGCTTGCTGTTCGCAACATGTGTCGCGGGCACCCACGACCTGTCCGCGTGCACAAGGAGTTCTTGCCGATCCAAGTCAGTGACCGGTTTGAAATGACTGTTGATCAAGCCATGCATGGGATTGATTTTATCAATCCTTCTGTTGGCATCAATGATCGGGAGAGCGATGTGCACACTGATGCGCCCCTGCTGATCGTGCGCATGGTGCCGGTCTACAGCGCGAGCCCAGTCACCCATTGCGCCACCAACTTGGCGCGTTACAGGCGAACAGAGAGGCGTAGCAAACTTAAGCTGACCCCCCGTGCTCACCAGAGAGAGGATGACTACAGTTCGTCCGATGACGAATTAACATTTTCCCGTCCTCATCCTGTTCGCATGACAGTTGCTCGTGGTCGCCGACCTACCGGATCAGGACATTCTGCAAGGGTAAGTGTTTTCGATACCGGTTTCGCCTTCTGTTCTTCACAACTCCCACTTGTTCACTCACACATCCCTTGGGTTCTTTCTTTTCACTGTGCAGTCCGCTCGTCAACCATCTCGCGTGACTGTGGGTTCGATGGACACGTCTAGTCGTGCTTCCCGCCGCGCTGCTGCTCGCAGACGTGCTCGTCGCGCTGATATTCCTGACCCCGTCGTGGTGCCTTCCGCTGTTGTCTCCAGCGCCAGCACTCAGCGTTGCGCCACGGTCATTCGCAAGATTCGTGTGGCTGAGTTGATTAAGATTGACTGCGACTCAGACGCCGAGGAGGAGGAGGAGTACTACTGGCCGCCGGTAAGCCCCAAGACCGAGGAGGTCGACCCGCCATCCGAGACCAAGGAGGGCGAATCCACAGACACTGAGTAAGACTGGAGCGAGTCCCATGCAGCACGAACAACCAACGTAACATAACTAGTGACCAACCGTAATACCATGTTCACACTACGTCGATGAACTGTCTATGGGAGTACCTTCTAGATTGTGAATATGTTACACGATGACTACTTGGACTACCAATGGAGTCCCATCGGAAAACGACGCCGAAAACGTATTTACCGCGCTTCCCATGGTTGCCGTTGCCATTGCCGTGAGCAACAATGCCTTGAACGAAAGACGATGGCGTGACCATGTCCGCTGATCTTCTGGCCGTCGGAAACCTGCGAACTGCCTGCCAATGTACAGTGCTTGTTAGGCGGCAGGGAGCAAGGAGATGTTTACTATGCATACGTTGGTTGTTCGCCGCAAGAGGAAAGCATCTCGGTATCGAGATTGAACACGGCATCAGAAACCGCCTTTGAGAAACGTAAGAAGTTGGTCTCGTTTCGGTTAGGAGCTTGCATCCGGTCAACATGTGCACCTACTCGTACGTGTGGTATGGCACGCCGCGAAGGAAGCTGATGCAACCGACTTCTACCTCCAATCCATTCGCAAACTCATCCCTATGAACAGTTAGGCACGCGCTCGACTTCGCATGCCATGTCGTGCGCTCGAGTCCCTTTGCATCGTTGGTCACGCTGCCCACGTTGATGATGATGATGATGATGATGATGTGGTTGTTGTTGGTGATCACGTCTCTCTCTCTTGTCCCATGTCGCACACAAGCAACCACCGGATTCCACCAGCCACTTCTATTCTCGTCCATAGCCTTCGTGCATACGGCGCCAACCACTACGACAGTGCGTGCTGCGGTTGTGTGGATACACCACCAAACGGTAACCTTCGTTCGAATCTTCGTCCTCTTTGTTTGTCGTTCTACCCAACGGCCCAAGAAACTACGCGATTGATGAAGGAAGGCGAAAACCAATAGGACAGAATTCTCGTGAACACAGACGTTTGACATCTCATCATTTAG
Organism: Craspedostauros australis; assembly: GCA_026770025.1. Taxonomy (NCBI): domain Eukaryota; phylum Bacillariophyta; class Bacillariophyceae; order Mastogloiales; family Achnanthaceae; genus Craspedostauros; species Craspedostauros australis. The sequence continues at coordinate 986,519 of JAMXDE010000022.1, forward strand.
CCTGATTTGGCCTGAGCAACAAAAAGGCCTTGCTCCATACGACCACACGGACGAAATTGATATCTTGCATGCAGCCCTTCACTTATGGACTCGGGTCTGAATACGACATTGATATAATATCACCGTGATTCGACAATTCATGTCAATTTGTTGGGAAGGATGGCGACTCCCAAGACGAATTCATTGACATTTGTATGGAGAGCTTGGACATGAGGTACAAATGATCACTTCTCAACGTGCGCGGTCGTGACCGTACAAGAACTCGTAACTTCGAGCTCACGAATAAGCACATGTCTGCGATGAGCGAAACTGCCTCATTTGCGTTGAGCAGATCACTGTTCGTGCATACTCCACAACACTTCTTCGCTGCTGAAGTGCTTGCAACACCAGCGTCAGTTTCCAGACATGAGCAACAAGAGAGAAGACAGAAAGGCGCCGAAGCCGGTATGGAGAATAGAGCCTCATTGGTGGAAACTGTTTCTATCTGTGGGTGAACAATGAACATGCCTCGTACATCTTTCGTTTCCAACTCTCTCTTCGATGCACGAAACAAACAAGGGATCAATTACGAGCTGCATCGCCGTCGCCACCAACAACAGCCCAAACGTCATAAAATAAGACAAAGCAGGTTGCGTCTTGCATAGCTCGTACCGCTACTCCCACACCAAATAAAGGACCGTTCAATAAGCCGCTCCCTACATTCTCGTCTCTGCTCATAGTCGAGCCGATAGAACCAGCGACCACAACACAACTTCACAACCAACGAGGTTGCACGAGTATTGCAGAGCGACTAGACAGCGCTGTTGCTGATACAGTCACTAATACGTGCCAACGCAGTTTCGGACACCGAAATAACCGGCCAAGAAAACATAATTCGCATTGCTCCAAATCAAAACAAATCGAAACAAAGCAAGGAAAAGAAAGGAAACGAGCAAGGGCAAGACCAAGACACACGCAAGGCTCGATACCGCGCTGTGCAAACAGAACTGAAGCAACAGATACTGTACAACTACGACTATAACAAGAGGAACACATCTGTACCAATAGCCAAAGGTTTCACAGACACAGTTGTTCCGACACAGGAATCCCAACTTGGACGAGACCCATTTCCATCCCAGTCGACAAACCAGCAAGGAAGCCAACCAACCAGGCATCAAGCAAGGAAGGAAGGAAGCAAGGAAGTAAGGAAGCAAAGAAGCCAACCAGCAACAGCATAATCCAGCAGAACGCTCATATAATCAATCCAACCACCAAAGCCCCTTCGACTACAATAACAATCATGGCGCGCTCCAAGCAACTGCAACAAGAACAGATCGATGACGGATCGGACACCCGTTCCTGCACATCCAACTCCACCTCCAGCACAGCCAAGTCGGTCCAATTCTGCGAGCGCAGATCGGCGCTGGAGGAGATCCACCGCATCTCCAGACTCTCGAACTACACGGAGGACGAGCTGCGGGGCCTCTGGACCACGGAAGACGAGCGGCTGCTGCGCAAACAGGAGCTGCGCGATGCGCTGCAGGAGTGCAAGTACAACACGCGCCGCGAGTCCGACGATCAGTTCTCGAGGCTCGGTCTGCACGACAAGTTCGGCGAAGGCAGGCGGTGCAAGGAGAAGTACCGCAAGAACGCGGCGCAGGCGGTCCTCGACGAGCAGGAGCTGCAACGTGAGGAAGGAACGGAAGACAAGGAAATGCTGGCGGACGTCTACTACATGTCCAACCACCAATCTCAGCAGCGGGCTCAGGATCAGGCCTCCAAGCTGCAGGCGGAGATCCGAGGCACTTCCTTCGATGCAGCTTCCACCGCATCATGATGCTCTCATCATTCCAACAGACAGAGCTATCCTGCACTATCAGGGAACAACCAACATGATGGAGGAGCCGGTGAAGGGAGAGGGGAAGAATCCAACCACGGTCTAATTGCCCTCCGCAATACAAATGCAAGTGTGGGGGAACACAGCACAACATAGTAACACGACGCAGGAATTGAACAAACACGTGGTACGTTGGGGCAGTGCAAAAAAGGAACGCGTGAGGCGGACTGGCGAACCTTTCTTGGTGTCTGTGTCTGCGCGGTGAATGCGCGCGCTTTGATGAACACAAAGGCGGCAACGACAACAGAGGCGAAGATCGCGCTCGGCAGTATTCGCACGGTTCGCTGCATCGCATCGTCCATCCATCGAGTGATGAACATTGGCAGCGATGACACAACGCATTGCGTTGCATTCCATCCTGGGAGCAAGCATCGCAAGGGAGGTTGCCGATTCCGTCCAGTTGAAGGAGCGTACCGCAGCAGCACCATCACACAGAGAATCAGAGAGAAATCATAACTAACTTTAGGATACAAATTAGGCATTCAATGAACAACAACAAATGACTCGACAACCCAAGGAGACGAACGAGTGGGGTTGCAGGCACATCGGATCGTGTCATGACATGCCATGCCATGGAGCGCGACGAGACAATCGAGTTGTATCGTGAGCTACGACTATGCAACCTCCGCAACTCCTTCGACGGAAGTTGGGCCGTCCTTCTCTCTAGATTGAATTGTGATGTCTACTACCGATCAAGTCGTGGATGGAGGCGAACGCTCTTCCGTTGCTCTCCGCATCCACAAAATCAGCATCGCAATGACCAACAGCACATCATGAGGCGAAGATGATGGATCGACACTCGCAAACAGCGTCGTCAACACACCATCCACACACAGACCAAAGGACCTCATCGATACTCCCACTCGGCATTCGAGTCCAAGTACTACTCCGTTCTTTGTGTGTGGCAACAACATGGCCAACGCCGAAACAGCATCATCTTCGGCAGCAGCTCATGATTCCAAAACGGGCGCACCGTCACCAACTGGCAGACCGCCGCAGCCGATGAGCTTGGAGTTTGAATTCGAATGCGATAAGGACATCTCTCACCCGGTGCCATCATCCAGCACCTGGCATCGAGACGTTCAGGCGTCGTTTGATTCCAACGGTTTCGTCGTGCTGCGACGATACCTGTCCGCGCCACAGCAGAGGAACGCCCTGCAACAATGGCAATCCTTTTGTCAAGACTACTTCCAACGATGCTTTCACATAATGCACGACAACCATCATATTGACAGCCCATGCCATCGGCACGCAGATCCTCCACGCGACTACACCATGCAATGCGGCATGATCCACGGATTTCAAGAAATCGTCATGCGAAGCCCGGGACGCTACGAGCTGAGCCTGCTGCATGCGGCCGCGTCGTCACCGGCGTTGCAACATCCTGATACGAGCTGCATCGTCACATCGCATTTCACGGCGCTGTTGGAATTGCTGCTGGGGACCAAGTCCCTCAAGTTGTGCCATTTGTCGTTACTGGTCGCAACGCCCGACTGCGCCGACCAATCCTGGCACTGCGACGGCGGACACGTCGACATCACGCAGCATCTGCCATGCCACGTCCTCAACGTCTTCATTCCGCTGCAGGATGTACCCACCGCGATGGGTCCCACCGAATTCCGACCGGGTGGGCATTACTTGTCTCGCAAGCTCAAGACCATGATGCTGGCCGCCGCGTGTCGCAAGACGTTGCGTCCACCCGTGTGTCCCGAAATGGATTTGGGAGATGTCGTCATATTCGACTACCGCGTGTTGCATCGCGGTCGTGCCAATCACCATGTCTCGAAGGATCGGAATTATCTCGTGCTGACCTACAGCCAGCCGTGGTTTGAGGATATACTCAACTTTCCCAAGAACAAGAGCATGTACGATCCGGCAGAAGTTGATGATGGAGAGCAAAGGTCTTCGAATCACACTGACTGAATGGCGGTGTGATGGATCTGAGATGTCCATGGCTATTCATAATAGTATACTAAAGTGGTAGACTCATAGTTACGGAGAGAGTATCATGGAGCACGTGGAATGACTGGAGAACAAACATGGAAGCTTCCTGTGCCCGTCGCACACGATCTGCTGCGTCTCGTCCCCTTCAACGCACATCCAATCCGCTGAGCATCTCTGCCCAACTGGAACTGTGTGATGGCAGTACTCGATCGATCCGATGGACTTGACACCGTCGGGCGTCCATTATCCTACGGCTGTGAGTTCCTCGCAGCAACTCTTGTGTCTGCAGATGAGACTGTAGTAGACGCAGATATCGCCATTGTCGCAATCGTTGTCTTTCACGCATTGGCTGAAGTCATCGCCGATCCCGCTTACCACATCTTCCGTTGTGTTAGAAGGCTTGGTCTTGTCGCCCAGGCCGAACAGAACGCCGAGCACAACGCCGCTGACCATCGCAATGAGGAGGACGAACAAGACGACGATCAACTTGACGCGATTTTGCGCTTTCTTCTTCTTGGCCACAGCGTCCGATTCACCGGGATCCCCCAGATCGCAGACAGTGCCCTCGGTCCCGACCTCGGTTGACACGGCTTTGGGTGGATTATCGCCCGCGCCCATCCGCCTTCCCATCTCCGATCCATCCTCAGGACCCGTGATGCCACGGGCAGCGGAGGAGTTGGTCTCGGGTCCATCGTCGCGGACGATGAAAGCTGGACGGCTTGGCGATGGAGACGGCATTGCTGTGCTCCTTGCCCATCGTCCATGGATCTCTTTCGCTGCGAACTCTCCGCTGCTGCGTTGCAATTCTGTTGCCGCAGGAAAGGAAGTATTGTAGGTCGTACGGGTGCGAGCCATGTGGGGCAGCCTGTTTGGCGCCACCAAGCACCATCTCCAGAAGTATGTTTGTTTGTATGTATGTCTGTTTGTATGCATGTCTGTTTGGACCATCGGCTTTGCAGTGTTTGTCTGTTCATTGCAGGTGTCTTCGTATCTTTGGAATGAAACGATTCTGAACTTCGGGTTCCCAAAGAACATCTCTGCTGACGCTTGTCGCATCTTTCGCTCCTCTCATTCGTCGAAGTCGCCTCTGTGCGCACTTGCCCAAGGCATCCGGAAGTACGCCATGAGCAACATGAGAAGCAGCAACGGTAGCGTAGCGGCCGAAGAATGGCGACGTGTAATATGTTCCTTCTCTAACAGTTAACACCATCCCCCAGGAGGCTTGACACTTCTTCTCTACCAGTACAAGTGCTCTTTGGAATTGCGAGATGCTGTGCGCTACTGCATTCTAGGACGCCAACCACGCCACTCTTTCAGAATCTATGCGTCGTACCATGCGTTGCTGGCACATCGGTGACGATCCGTCGACTCGTACGTTACACCTCCAACCGCAGTAGCATCATTTCGTGGATGTCTTTCGAGAGATGCTCGACGACGGAATGATGCGGACCCAGCCCCATCCTGGAGTAGATGTTCTTGGCCAGACGGTAGTTCTGATCCGCGTCGTCCCATTTTCCCAGGCACACGTGGACGTTGGCCAGCATGTGTGCTGCGATGGCGACGCTGGGATGCGTGTTCCCGTAGATGGCGACGCGCAGTTCGTACACCTGCTGGTACATGTGGCTGGCCTGCTGGTGCTGCCGTTGGGATCGCGTGCAGATGCCGGCCAGACGGTTGAATGTCTCCACCGTGTCGGTATGCCACGGTCCCAGGATTTGGAACTTGATGTCGAACGAGCGTTCATAGAACTGGGTGGCGGTCTTCTTGCCGGCGGTGGCGTCGCCCAAGGCGTCGAGGACGCAACTAAGCAGGAGCTGGCAGCTGTGGCGGGTGGATGCTTCATGTTCCAGCAACCGCAATGCTCGCTGCAGGGAGTCCTCGGCCTCTTCCTTGCAACCGCACTGGAGGCAGTACCGTCCCATCTCCAGGTAGGCCTTGGCGAGTGCCCTGGGTGAGGTCTCTCGCTTGGAATCTGTGGCAGTACCGACCTTTGTTCCCCAGTATTGCAGCTGTCGATGCTGATGCCCCGTGAGGCTGGGTCCGTTGGCGTGCTCAGCTTCCGTCAATGGCGGTGAGGCGACCGCTGAACCTTCCCACATCGAACTCAGCCTGTTGATGGACAACGCGGTGATGCCATGGGCGGCGTTGTACACATCACTTGCGAAATTGTGGAGGGACACTGTTGTTGACGGTGATGTTGGTGTTGCTGCTGGTACTTCTGATGTTGCTCTTGCTGCGGAGCTGCTGGGATACGCATCAGCCTCGTCTTGGGATGGCGACGAGAACAGGGATGACACGGCGACCGAATGAGACGCCCTGGAACCACGCTCGTGTCCGCTCTGCATCGTGTTGTCGGATGCCATCCATTCGGAGCTGTCGTAGGACGTGAAAGACGACGAGTGGGTCAAGCTCACGGTGCTCTCCGTGACTGTCCACGCTCTGGCCTTGAGGGTCTCTATGTCTTCGTGGTTGCTGCTGTTGCTAGCAGTGCTGCCGTCGGTGACGACGCTGCTGACGGACGTTGCGACATCATCCAACGATCCGCTCATGAGGGACTTGCAGCGGATGTCGAGGCCCATCGGAGTCACGCCGCCGGCGATCAATGACTTCGATCGGCGGACGCATAAGCCGCCTCGACGCGCATGGGGCTCTGGATCCTTGTGGCTGCATCGCGAATGTGATTGCGATTGTGGCTGTGACTGCTGTCGTTGCTCATGATGGCCATGCTCATGATGGCGATGATGCTGACGAGAACTCGTGTCATGGTGACGGCGATGGCCATTGCCTTCGGATACCCACCTCATCACAAGAGGGGCGGAGAGACTCTTCCTTGCGATTGCGGCCGGCGGCCTTGGCAATGGCGCCCCGATCGCCATGGCTGCGTCAAGCGCCTGCTTGGGTGGGAACGGTGGTGGGTGATGGGTGATGCCGTGGATAGAAGGGTTTATGAGCGCTCCGATTTTGTGGGGATTGTGCGATGCTGGAGCAGGTAGCCCGTACGAGCGTGGAGTGTGGCCTGTTCTGAAACGTTGCAATTCTGAGCTCTCTGCTGTCCACAGAAGATTTGGATGATGCTCAGATGATGCTCAGATGATGCTCGGGTGATGCTAAGATGAAGCAACGAAACGATGAACCAAGGAGCTGATGGATCTGGTGGTGTTGGTTTCTGAATTGGCGAAACGGAGGGTGTCAATGCATCACGCCGTCTCTGATCCGCACGCAGATCACTCTTGTGCTGCAGGTACCTATTATACTATCTATACTATCTACACTTGGGATTTGTATGGTGATCGCACAGTTGGCAATTGTATGGCAAGTACAAGTATCATTGATAGCACCTGTTCAAGTGCTGTTGCCAGATTCCGTGCCGTGGAACACGCCTGCTGCCGCCGATGTTCGCAAACAAACGCACACGCACACGCAAAGAGCATAGCAATCGGCATCCCATTGTCGCTGCTACTGCTGGTTCCACCACACACGCTGCTGTTGCCAGCGATGTCTTCGTTGGGAAGATCATCACAGCATGTTGATGGGTGGATGGGGATTGTTGGATGGATGGATCTATTTTCCGTTCTGTTGTGATGTTGGCTTCTCGTTCTGTTCTGTCGAAAATCTGGGTTCAACAAGACTTGCCCGTTGATCTTTACGTTGCCTCCGACGTTTAACGCCCACCAACGTCTGTTCAATCGAACGGCTCTCACACGGTGTCACATTTTCAATTCGTTCGGCGACCATGTACATCATCACAATTTCACACTGACGAAAACCGTTGTCTCATCGGGACAAGGGCACTTCATTCGACGAAAGAACCTTGGGAAGAGCAAGGCGGAGTTCCAGCCTCTATCAACCCTGCCGTCTCCGTCCTTCCAATCTGCCATAAGCGTGCGTCATTGTTCCACATGATACGCACTTGATCGTCACGATTTGGGTTTGGAGCGGAATTGCGATTCGACGGCCATTGTGCCATTGTGGTACTATAATATTCGTATTCATGGCCCACTGACTCTTGGCATCATGTACTTTGCATCCATCTTTGGATGGAATAGAGAAACAAGCTGCTGCGAGTCCTCTTGGTGGTCGGGGTGTGCCTGCGCATGAGCATGTCTGTGACGTGCCTTGCTGCGCATACCCGTACGGTGATCCCTACGCGAGTCAACGTTTCAGATACTCGAGCACGTTCCTCCAACAAGAAAAGGAATGGAAAAAGGAGAGCAGAACGATTGGGCTACTTCTGTTGCGATACTCCAGTTTGGTAGAGTATACTGTTATACGACGTGGTGCTGTCCAATTTCGCAAGATGGTCAATGATGCTGTTGCGGACGAGTTTGCTTTTCCAGTAGCGTGTCCCAATATCCATAATGAGGGTTTTCATGTCTGTGGAGACAAACTCTACGTAGCTTGTCTCCACAGGCAAATTGAAGTCTCAATTTGCCTCCACAGGCAAATCGACCCCCATTTGCCTGTGGAGACAAACTGAAGGTCGCCGAAAATGGCAACGTACTACTTAAGTCCCACATTCCTCCACGATGTCCCGTGTTGCAGAAAAAAAAAACCGATTTCGCTCCGAAACCCGAAAGTGGGTTGTTTTTTTTCTGACTCCTTCGAGTAACTCATTTATTTGGCGATTTCAAAAAAAAAAACGTCGCGATGCAGCACGGCGTCATTGGTCATGTCTCAGGGGTTCCTTTCCGTGCGCCTGTCTTGCTTTTCTGACGTCATGGGATCTAAGGTAATGAGATTTTACTTTTTGATTTCGATGTCATCCACCACGCTCCTGACAACAACACCAAAATCCTGGCAACGGTGTAACACAACAAGGAGGGTGGAGCACGAATCATGATTATTGTTTGTTCAATTACCACAACTGCAGCGATTATTATAGAACTAAGACATGAGTCATGTCGTGAGTCGAGATGGCCAGCGAAAAAGGGTTTGAAAAAAAAACGGCTTCTCGTAAAGCGTATTTGGGCTAGTCCGTTGAGTCGCAGTTTGTCTGTGGAGACAAATGGACCCCAATTTGCCTGTGGAGACAAATTGCACCTCCAATTTGCCTGGGGAGACAAGCCACGTAGGCCAGTACCAGGCCGAAATCATTATGGATATCAGATACTGTCGCATCGAAACTGGCTTTCTGTTGCAAACATGTTTCGCGAGAGTTATTGTTCCGTCAAAACCAAACAAGATCACAAGTTGCCACCCAGGGTCGTTTTGTGCTCTTTAGGTGTTCTGATTGGAATGTGGCGCGTATCGGTGAATGATGTGGTGTGTTCCAGTTGTCGTAGTGCTTTGGGATTCTGCGGCCCTCCAATGTTTGCTTGTTCCTCATCCTGTTGTTGTTGTTGTGGCCACTGCGGCGTGTTTTGTTCTTCGTTCTTGTGGTCGCGGTCATTCCTTGCTTTGTGCGGCAGGCCCCATTCGATTCACCTTGACCTCATTTCCGCCGTCTGCACTCCAATAGTTCTTCATTCGCGACTTCTTTTTGCGTTGTTGCGGTCCGGAGATCAGAAGACTTTTTTTGCATCGATGCCACCAGCAACACTATTCGAGGCACGAGCATTCTGTGTTGTGATGTTGCTGATGGCTGCAGTAGTCGTACAGATTGGCAACAGCAACGTGACGATTACGATCTACGCAGAGCTGCCTCGACGTCATGGCCGTTGTTCCCGCTGTTTGAGGTCGGACAAGGGTTGGCTCGCGGGCGGCTTTCGGATCGAAAAGGGTACCCCTCCTTGCGCTATTACCATTCAAGCGAGGATGAAAGGAGGACCAGTAGTAGTCTGCATGTGCACTCCGTAATGTTCATTCTCTGTGAAGGCAGGATTTCACCAACGCATGGTAGAGATTCAACAGCATCAACAAAAAAACTCTTTGCTCCCATGCCCTACCTATGGTACGGCCTATTCGTAGTCGCCTGAATGCGGCTGTTCCTTGGTCCCACAAACCGATGCAACAGTCACGCACCCTTGATGGAGTCGAAGGGTGGTGTGGAAGGCCCCTTGGATGGGGGCGCCCGTCAATGAGGCTGTGCACTCCTCCAAACTGGCACATTATCCACGTCTCATTGTTTGCTTCGGCGATGAGGATTCAAAATGACCGCCACCATTCCTTCTTTCGCGGAGGTTAGCAGGGGCCAACGACGCACTGCCTTGCTTCAAGGGACAGGGGGTGTCAACAACACTCTCCGCGCTTGAACAACATGACGCGAACATGTCTTCGTTGGAAGAGATCACGCTGGACACACGCAATCTCCATGTGATCCCACACACGGATCACACTCCACGACCAAAGGTAGGAAAAAGCGGAACAATAACACGAAGTGCATGGAGCAAATAGTTCTTAATGGGCAGAGGTGAAGCACGATCGCGCGAGGCCGCTTTGGGCGCACCAACGATGCCGCAACCTCGCAGCTGTCGCGAATTTGGATTGCATCGCATGAGGGGACCCAGAGTCACAATACTGTACGAGTACCCTCAACAATCCCAGCGTGCAAGTGAGAATCGACATCATCTTTCCAGACATTCCAACCGCGCCCTCGATGCTCCCAATGTCCATCTCTTCAAGCAGCCAACCAACATCATTGCATAATTTGCAATCTCTCCTGTCGTGCAGCCACCATTGCACCGCACGATTGCACCGACGCTTTTACTTGCATCGTACAGCTCTGAGAGTTGATTCATCGTAACAGACCATCAGACCACCAGACCGTCAGACCGACAAATCAAAAGACTATGGTCATCACCATGATGAACGATCCCGCGTTGTCAACCAAATCGTCGGCGTCAATGGATTCTGAACCAAATGGAACAGCCGAGACCGGCCGTACATCGGTATCGGAGTTGAAGCCTACCGTGACAGAGGAGTTGATGACTACGTCTGCAAACACATCGCCCTCGCCCTCGTCCTCACCTTCCCCCAAAGCATCCAAAGCATCCAAAGCATCCAAAGCAACCTCCTTCTTTGGAAGGGACGCGGAATTGCAACATCTGCGGAAGATCTGGCGTCGCATCAACAAGGGGAAGCCCGTCATTCCAGCCGCTCTGGTCTGGGGAACAAGCGGCACTGGAAAGTCGCAGCTGATCGATCACTTCTTGAACCAAGTGAACTGCAGCTGCGAAGGCGGCCATCAGACTGAGCAAGCAAACGCACAACGCCCCTGCAGCTGCCGCTACGTGCTGCGAGGCAAGTACGACGAGTACACGGGAAGCAAGGACCCATTCTCTGCCATCATCCAGGCGCTGGATGACTTCGCGACGCAGCTCAAACAAGGGCCCTCCGAAGAGCTGCAACGCATCCAAGAGGCAATAGAAGACGTGTTCTCCGCAGGTGCGGACGCTGGCTTCTCTCTTCCAAACAAGGATGATGCTAACCGCAATGATGCTGCGAAGCAGAGCTACTCGGCCGTGTCTGCTTTGATCGCAGTGGTTCCATCGTTGGACATCTTATTCTCCACCTCTACGGGGGCATCTTCAATCCCCCCGGTGGACATATCCAGCAGCAACCTGCACCAGCAGTCCGGAGATGCAGGCATGGACACTGCGTCCGTATCCACCTGCAGCGTACGTGATCATGGCAAGTCCGATTCGATGACAGACATTGGATACCACAACCGCCACACGAAGAAGAAGGAATCCCCGAGCAGCTCGAAGAGCGCATGGAACAGACTTTGCTACATCTTCATCCAGTTCATCAAGGCCGTCTCCACTCCACAACGACCTGTCTTCCTCTTCCTTGATGATCTGCAATGGTCTTCTGCCGCTGGGCTGGAGCTTCTTGCATCGTTGCTCAATGACACCGACCTCCACAACTTCATGTTGCTCGGTGCGATCCGACAGGAGACCGATCCTCACAATCATCAAGCCATGGAGCTGTTGCCAGAGGCACCCCTGCAACGATCATTCCTGGATCGCTTGGTGAATCAGAGCAGCGCAGGTACCAACGCCAACATCAATGCCAATGGACAAAAAGGGAACGACGAGGGCAATGAGAGAACCCTGGAGCAGGTCACCATTGGTCCCTTACCGTTGCCAGACTGCACCTTATGGCTTTCTCGCCTTCTCCATCGATCTTATGACGACGACGATCTCAAGGCCCTCGCATCCAAGATCCACAAGAAGACACACGGCAATGTCTACTTCACTCTCCAGGCCGTCGAGGAGCTCAAGAGAAGCAACATTATCATCTACAACAGCATCTCGGATCGATGGGAATGGGATCTGAGCCAATCCACCAATGGTGGTAGTGAGGAGCTTCCCATCGGCGACAATATCGTGGCCATCATCGAAGTGCAACTCAGGAGCTTGCCCCATGATCTGCAGCGAGTTCTGTCAGTCGCGGCATACATCCGCTCGACGTTCGATCTGCACGTTCTGCAGGTAGTGTTGCAGCACATCGATGATCATGGAGGCATTGAAATGGAGTCCGAAGAAGAAGGATCCGGCACCAAAGCAGCAGCGACGCCGCCATTGCCATCGTCAGGGCCATTGCCGTGGACATCTGACCGACTGTGCGTCCTCCTGGACCAAGCTCTTCTGGGAGGCCTCGTCACCAACTCCATTGGCGAGAGCCGATACCACTTCGCCCATGACCGTGTGCAACAGGCAGCCTATGGATTGATTCCATTCGGTGAGATCCGTAGCAAGCTTCGTCTGCAGATCGGTCGCTGTCTACTCGACATGTATCGAATGTCCAAGGCAACACCTGCACAAGAAGATGACCAAGAAGAGCACAACCGCCAACAAGCACAACAGCAGCAGCAACGACAAAATGACCATTCAGTCAAGGACATCGACAGCCTGCTATTCGTTGCAGCTGACCATCTCAACAGCGTACGCACGAAGGACCACCTCTTCCTTGTCTCATTCAACCTTGAGGTGGGGCAGAAGGCACTCCAGATGGCTGCTCTGGCGTCAGCATCATCGTACCTGCAGAAAGCATCCGATGCGCTGCAACGCGTACGCAACCCATGGACCGAACACTACGAGACCTGCCTCACGCTGTTCCAATGCCGATCGGAGGTGGAACTCTCGTTGGGAAACTTCGAGCTTGGGCACTCCGCTGGGAATGAGATCATCGAAAGAGCGCAGGAATTTGATGAGAAGCTCCCCACATACCACTCCATGGCGGTCGCGTTGGGACGGGAAGGCAAGGCCGCTGAATCTATGTCAATCAGCTTGTCGGTCGCCCAGAAATTGGGCGAGTCTCCGAAGCGGTTCTATCTCTACCACGTTGTGAATGACGTGATGCAAATCAAGGCATTCTTGAGAAACAACACCGACGAAGAAATCTTGAACCTTCCAGCGCAGGAGGACCACCAGAAGACGATGGCATTGAAATTCCTCGACGAACTCATTTATCGATCATTTTTCTCCGGCAACTGGCTCTCGTGGATGGTCCACAACCTGAAGCGGGTCCGAATGACGATGAAGTACGGAATCGATGACGAATCTCCCAGCGCATTTGCAACGCTGAGCGTGTTCTGGGATGTCACGAATCAGGAAAGTGCGCTGATGCTGCGATGCGCAGGGATCGCCCACAAGCTGCTGGGGCGCGCCGGAGGGAAACGACAAACCAGCGTGGTCTACGGGACCACCGCAGGCTGGGTGTACCCCCACACCGAACCATTCTCCAAGTGCATCAAGACTTTGGAGAAAGGTCATTCCCTTGCCATGGAGGTCGGCGATTTCGGACTGGGGCTGACTGACCTCCAGCTCAGCAACACGCTGGCATTCTACTTCGGGTACAAGCTGCAGCCGTTGGTCACATCTCTCGAAAATGCGCTTCAACAGTACACAATCTACAATGTGTCATTCAGCAATGAGGTCACGATCGCATTGCTGATGATGTCAAAGCACTTCGCCGGTATGGATCCGATCGAGTGGGAAGTCTTCGAACGCAATGTGGACCATGACCTCGCCCAGAATGTGGCGAACAAAGATGAAGCACATCGGCTGGCAGCGACCTACTCAGGTCTGCCTTTTCTGGCGATGCTTTTTCGGCGACACGAACTCGCCCAGCGAATGCTCAAGCTGTATCGCAAAGTATCCGTCATCGCGAAAGGCTACGGCACTGAATCGGCAACCATGCTTGCACAAGGCCTCACATCAGCCGCCTTGTTCCGAACCACTGGCAGGGCCAAGCACAAGAACAGCCTGAAGCAGCAGATCGGCCTCGCCCGAGAACTCGTCACAAAGAAGGGAAGCAACACTACGAGCCTCTTGCAGTTGCTCAAGGCCGAGCGACTTTCCCTGAAGCCGATCACGTCAAACTCCACCATCGTCGGCCGCACCGAGCAAGCATACGGCATAGCCATCGCGATGGCTGAGAAGGCCTCGTTGATCCACTATTGCGCCATCGCTTGCGAACAGTTGGCCGAGTACCTGCTGCGAGCCAAGAAGATTCTCGCGCGCAACAAGGGTGGTCCAAACATCCAACCTATGCAGACAGCACTTCACGAATCTATCTGCAAGTACATGGCACAGGCTGCGCAGTTGTACGAAGACTGGGGCTGCACCATCAAGGTGGAAGACATCCGCAATCGAAGGTCGAAGTACCTGCAAGCTGATGCTGACAATGGTGAAATCCAGCTCCGGCTGACAGGTGGTGGTGGCGGTGGTGGCGGTGGTGGCAGTAGGGTTGTGGATGTGGACATGCACAGCAAGATGAGCTCCACGGCAAATTCGGGCGTGCCAAGTGTCACAGGACGGACAGCACAAAGCGGCACAAGCACTGGAGATCGCGATGGCAAATGGCTTCAGAAATCCTTGAGACAAGGCACGAGCATCGTCGAGGGGGACGATGGGATGCTGTACGTTGCGGGTGACACAATCGACGACAAGAGCGCACCTGCACAAAGCAACAACGACAACAATAACGACGATGCTGATGATGTCTCGGTGTTGACGGAAGGGTCAGAGAAGTGAAGTGAAGTGAAATGAAATGAAGCAAGACACCAAGGAGGTGTGGAATGATAGAGTTGGTAAGACTGAGTGGGAAGCATACTCGTACTGTAATAATCTTCATCGTTTACTACTACTCTATTGGCATCTATTCGCAGCATCGAAGTTGTCTGCCATGACCCACCAACAGGCGCCAGTGTCACATTGTGACCAAAATGAGCGGAGCGTTAAATTCCGTTATTTTGGCGCCAATTGAAAGCAACACAAACTCGAATGGATGCGGAGATCGACACGGGACGAATGGGAACATCCACCACTTCGTGTTGGTGTCAACAACGAAAGCACCAACAACAGGAACAGCACAGTCACCGAACCGCAATGCCATTTCAAAAGGCAACGCATAGAAGAGTCGTCCAGTAACGATGCGATGATAAACGCGGCTGCGAGAGGAAAAGTTGTTCTTAAAAGACGAACGCAGGCACAGCAAGATGATTTAGTCTCACGAGCGGAAGCTAGACATAACAATGCACCAGCGAGAGGAGCCATGGCTCCAGTCCGCAAGAGAGCCGCGCACTCCATCCTGCCGATGAGAAGATGGGCATTCAAGCTTGCTGTTGCGATCCTTGCTTCCATTGCTTTGGCCTCGATGATTCATTCCACCACCTTCTTCATGCTCTTTCTTCCATGGAACAGGAGCGACGGCATCGTGGGTGGGGCACGAGTAGATGTCACGAAGACTTCGCTTCGATCAATGACGACCACCACCCAGCCGCTGCACGTATCGATGCCATCCAGCCGCAATGCTTACGTGTTCCTCCTCACGAACTGTCACATTTCAGACGGAGAGCCAGACAACAACGCTGGATCCACCACAACGGCGCGACCATCATCACGACCGATCAGTGTGCCAAACTGCCGGCCGATGTTCTTCGGTATCGTGGCAGCAGCGTATCAATTGAAGCACTATGACCCTCTCTCGACGCAGCACAATGCATCAAGGACGGTCAGCCAACCGCCGCCATCGCCATCGCAATCGTCATCAGTCCGACACACTTCGAATGCAGATATTGTGGTGCTGGTGCAGATGGATCCATCTTCGGCGGCATCAGCGCGTGCTTCCGGCTCGCAGCACCTTCAGCGCAGACTCGCGACGGATGATGAAATGATACTGAAAAGGCTTGGAATTCACATCGTGTACTTGCCATCCGATGAAATGATTGCGGGAAACCACATGGCGTCTACGTCTTCTTCATCATCAATTGCGTTGCCATCGTCGTCATCGTCTGTGGCAACAGCAGCAGCCACGTCCCATTCGTTCTACGCGGCTATTCTGGCCAAGATGCATGCATTTCGATTGACGCAGTACGATCGGATCATCTTTCTGGATGCCGATATCCTACCGCTCCGCAATCTGGACTATCTCTTCCAGCTGTCATTCGGCAACGGCCCCCAAGGCGGACCCACGCGCACAAGCGACAATCCTGCCGACTCCATCCTCTTGCACGCCATGTACGGCGACCCGGTCAACGCAGGGTTGTTCGTGATCACGCCGTCGCTACGTTCGTACGATGAACTGCATCACATTGCCACAACCTACTCCTTCACCACGAGCGCAGGATGGATGCCCGGTCCTGCTGATGTAGGTATTCCACACACCCAATTCAATTCCACCACCAACGATTACATGCTGTGGGACGGGACGCGAGGGTCGGGTTGGGACTTTTATTGCGCCAACTCTGACCAGGGTCTGCTGCTGTATTGGGCAAAGTACGTCCAGCGAACGGTGACGCTGTCTATCATTGTTGGTGAGCAGGTTGAGGTCTGGAGCAAGGATCTGCACCGGACCATCGTGCCCAATACGATACCAACGCGACGGACGAATTCCAAATGGTCCGCCAATGTGAATCCACGAGCGGCGCGGCTGCCATTCTATCAGGACTTCCATCACGCTGTCGGACTTTCCAAGTTTTGGAACCTTCCCCCTTCGAAGCTCCTTCTGGCTTGGGATCATTGGAACATCACCGACCTGCAACCGCGCGACGTGCTCGACTCCACCGATGAGTACTGGTGGTATCTGCTGTACCGTGCCATGAACGAGCTGGGGCTGCGGCGATGGATGCATCCGAACAGTACCTTGCAAGCGATCTACGAGGAATGCAAGGTGGGTCAATTGAGGGGGGACCTGTTCGCGAGTTTCAGAGGTAGTTAGAGTCGAGAAGGGCAAATGGTGATGATTCTACTCGAACACCTGGAGTATAAGTAGAAGTGCTGCCATACAGAATAGTGCCATTCAATTCAAATCTCCACGAAATGATTAAGATTGTGGAAATCGAGCACCTGATTCGTCACCATGAAGATCCGCAAGATTTGCTCCAGTTGAGACGTGTGCGCTGCCACGCAGGAGGCGCTACAGTACGTGGCATGTCGCGCAAATCGACATCGCTTTGTGGATTCGCGATTGCCGCAGTTGACGCATGGCAGCAAGAGGGATGTCGCGCTCTGTCGCGTCCATATCGTGACATGTGATGCGTCCGTGCCCCAGGCAAGACACGGCCAGCGTTGTGGGTGGCATACATAGTCCTGCAGCAGGAGTTGTTCGAATGCAGCATCGCCCGTCAATCCACCGAATTCGCCAACATGGATGACTGTGGATGGAGCATATTGTTTCAAGCAATCGTAGGCCATGGAGGATTGCGGTGGCGGATAGCACAGCAAGAGCGTCGCATTCCTCGGGATGGCATCATCCATGCGTTGATGCTTTGCTTTCTTTTTGGATCTGTGGCGCGGTGTACCAGAGCTGCCTTTCCGTACGAGGACGTAGGGCGGCGTGTCGCCATGATATTCGTTCCTCTGTTTGGCGCCGTTGGGATTTGTGTCTGTTGTATCCGATTCGGTTGGACAAACATCCCATGCGTCCACCTCCAGACCATGATCTCGCAGGAGCTTGGCAAAATACCCGGTGCCCGCTCCCATTTCCACGATTTTGTTCGATACCGCGCTGTGCTGCTGGATTGCGGAGACCAAGGATCGAACGGCGATCGGTGATAACGTGGCATAGCAGTACAGATTGCAAAGAAAGTCACGACAGGAATCTCGCCAATCCATGAGAATTTGCGGAGCGCGAGTATCATGTCGATCGTTGGTGGAGGACTGTTGGAACTGTTGGATGGTGCTCTTGTGCGAAATCCACCATGTTCCGAAGATCTCAACGGTTTCTAAATATCGAAGTCGATGCAGCATGGCCAACGGATGATCGTACTTGCTGGCATCGGCATCTATGGACGATGACTTCTCGGCGTGTTCTTGTTGTTGCTGATGCAACAAACTGAGATTATCTCGGATGCAACGAAGAAAGGAGATGCCCATCGCATCGTTGCCATCGCTGCCATTCATGAATGCTAGACCGTTCTTGATGGTATTCTCGTTCAACTCCATCGTCAGCGCCGAACCAAAGTGTTGGATAGGATGGGGGAGATGAAATCCACGCTTTGGTTGCTGCTGCTGCTGCATGAAATGGGATCGATCCGACACTTGGATATAGTAGAGCCGGTAGTACAATGCATCTGCTGCTATGATGGTGGAGACATTGGGTTCAAACAGGTGCCATCGGTTGTCCGGATGCGTGCCTTTCTTCTTCTTGGCTTTCGTTCGCAGCATGCGCTCCAGTGCTTGGGCCTTCAGCAAGAGCTTGTGGATCTTGCTGCCGATGATGTCATGTTCGTCCGACGGGATATGCCTGTGAACGTTAGGCGAAAAGGACTCCAAACCCTTGACGCACATGTTGAGATGCAAAAGGATCCGACGCCGACTCGAATTTTGATGAGCGAGACACCATTTGGCGATGCATCGAATGTCGCGCAAAGTGCAGTACAAAGCGGCGATCCATCCGGAGCGATAGGGGTTTGGGACGAGCTGCTTGCTGGTTGATCTCGTGGAGAGACCTCGTGGTTGCAGGGAATGGTAGATAGCCGGTTGCTGGCAGACTGAGCATACTCCGGAGTGGACGCTGTGGTCTGCATCGTTGTCTGTATCGCTGTCTGTGTTTGGGTTTGGTTGGAAGGATTGATTGCATGTTGCGTCCACGAAGGAGTACCCAAACTGAAACCATTCTGCACAATTTTCGGGAGTTACGGACATTCTCTTCTGCAGCATCTGTTGATACAGGGAGCTTGAACCATCACCATGGTTGCGCCGGTTGCGCTTTGTGATTGTGGTCTCTGGCTGCTGCCTTCGTTGGTCAGCAGATCGCCGTCCCTTGCGCTTTCTGTCCTGCCTGTGCGGAGGCTCGCTGTGTTCAGCGGAATCTTTGCTCTGGTTGGGGTTGTCGCCTGCGATCGTATGGATAGCTTCGTCATTTCCGGCTGCCTTGGCAAAGAGATCGGCCCATGGGTCTTGATCGTCGTCGTTGTTGGATGCACTTGACATGGTTGTGCCTTGAGTATTATTTGATTTGGTTGGACTTGTGTTGATTTGTGTTGATTTGTGTGTCATTTCGTTTTGTGTGTGTTTTGTGAGCGTCGAGAACTTGTGTTTTGGTTTTCGTGGTTGGGGAAGTTAGGTCTACGTAAAATCAATATCTCCAATTTAGTTGGTTAATACAACCAAATTTTGAGAACAAAATGGTATTGTTCATATTTCATGTACCCTAACGTGCTTTCTTTGTCGTCTCTGACGCACGCACATGCCGTGTTTCTCGCAAACGTATTTGCATTCTTGTGATTACACAAGCTCAGCGATTGCATCGAATCATCATCGTCACCGTCATCAGGAGTGTTGCAGTTGCTTTGCCTTTCGAACATCTGCATGCAGTCGCAGTCGCAGTCACAGACAAACCACAAACCACGACACCATCACTGTAGAGCATAGTAATCTACTCTGTACCGACCTCACATCCAAGATGAAGCTCGTTCTGATCAGCGGCCTGCTCTTGTGCGCTGGTCCATCCGGCAGCAACGCTCTGCAGAATCTCTTCTCATCATTTGGAAAGCCAACAGCAACAGCGAAGACAGGCGCAAGCTTCGGATCCAAGAACCAGCGGAATGCGGCCATCCAGATCGAGGATGATCTGCTTCAGGCAATCGACAACCTCGATGGACGGTTGGCCAATTCCGACCGCATCAACGAACTCGTCGCCCAACTGGAGCAGCAGGAGGGTGCCAGCATTCCGCAACCGGCCATCGCCGACCAGATCTACGGCCGTTGGCGATTGCTGCACACCAACAATGCCAACACGGCAAGTCCCATTCAGCGCAAGGCAGTCGACTCATCCAAGTTCCCAATCTACCAGGACATCATCTTCAATGACCAAAACCAGCTCATCGTCTCGCAGGTCGTCCAATTCAATTCCGATTTCGAATTGCGCGTCGACGCCCTGGCATCGACCTCGGCCTACCCGCTCGAGGAGCTGACGGCTCGCAAGGGCGACGGCAAGATTTTGGGACTCAACGTGCTGGGCGTCTCGCAGGTCGGCGAGGAAGCCGAGGCGGCGTCGCAGGATGCGCGCATCGATTTCGTGTTCGACGAAGGCAAGTTCGATTTCGGGGATCGATTCTCCATTCCGTATCCCGTGCCATTCCGCTTGCCCATCTTGCGCGATGCTGTGAAGGGGTGGATTGACATCACGTACCTGAGTGAGCGTGTGCGGATCAGTCGCGGCAACAAAGGCACGACGTTTGTGTTGGCCAAAGAAGAGAACGGATCGCAGGAGAGTTGAGCGGAGTACAGCGTGGTGGTGCAGTGTAGATAAGAGTGAGGGGTGGTTGCTGGTTGATTCGTCGGCATCATACGATGATACGGCATGTGATAGATCATCACATGGATGGTTGTGAACATGCAGCATAACGCCGATCACCCGTTCATGTGTGGGCATGAGCAAGGTCATGAACATGGTCTTGAACACATTTAACAAGATCTCTTCAACCTGTTGGAACAACTCCGAAGAACTTGTTGCCGTTGCAACATTACTGTTTGGATCGCCGTCACCTTCGAACCTTGCTGTCCTTTGCTCATCGCGTGATAGGTCCGCTCTTCGCGTCGAGATGGTCTAATCGTACGCCGAGGTTCCAAAGACTGTCAAGATGGCGCGAATGGTCGAGTAGCCGTTGGAAGCCGTTATGTTTCGTGCAATCAAACCAATCCCTGTTCATGCCGACGACACCACCAAGGCCACAACAGCCCTCCGTTCCATCCATCACCAGGCATTCTTTGTCTGTGACGCTCACAACATGGAACAAAGCGACAAGTCAAAGCACAGAAGAGCCAAGCTGTGCAGATAACACAACGCGAGATACAGGGATCAAGGCGAACACGACGACGAAAGAGAGGCAAACCACTCATGAAGACAGGAATGCACACTCGAGTTGCATGCATTGGCGTGCAATTCCTTTTGGGGTGCCTCATCACAGCGCAGGGCATCGGCAATGAAACGTCTTTTGACGCAGTCGAAAATCAGGGGCCATCCTGCGCTCTTCATCCAGCGCAAGAACCATGCAGAAGCAGCGACGGCGGCAGCAGCAACATCGGTGATCTTCACAATGATCGTCAGGTCGAGGCGCTGGCCGACTTTGAATCCATCGTCTTGAAAGAAACGACCTTTCGGTCAGCCTCCGAACGAACCCTGTGCCAAGTACGTATAGTATTGCTGATGTATCCAGTGTGTTGTGTTTCTCTATTCCTGACAGGAGGAAGGAACAGTGGACTTGTCATTCCTCTGCCATTTCTGCGAGTATGATCATGATGAAGCGACGAAGGAACATCTTCGCTCCTCTGCACATCTCGCCTGCATGTTGCTCTTTGAATGACCATCCTCGCTCATCTTCAATTCTTCCTCTCGCTCCAAAATACTGTGCTCTATAAAAACAAGAACGTGGTGAATCGATTGACGGAGGAACAACGAGAGCAAGTAGCTCAGATATCGTACGCGTACTGGTATCTGTTCCATTCATCCAAACACCATGACTATCATGGAGCCAACACGAATAGACAGATTGGACGGCAGCACGCTGCAATGAAAGAAATTCAACGGCATGTGGTTGCATACGATCCCGACGCTTCCATGACAACAGCAGCAGCAGCAGCAACAACAACAACAAAAATCGAGGATGAGATCGTTGCACAAATTTCCAATGTTGTGGAAGTGCGTGCACGCCTGGACATTGCATCCGCACGGTCCTGCTTTGATGGCGCAGACTTTGAGGCAGAATCCCATTGCGCTGAATGGAGAGCGGACGTTGGCGATGATTTATCGAAGCAACTGATCGTGAACACGCAACCCGATGATGACCGCCCCGTCATAGTCTTCAAGTTCCCGCGTTCGGATCCATCACGCGAAACCAATCGCGAATCGTATTTGCGCACGCAGTACTACGCCATGGAACGCGCCATCGCGGCGATAGAGTACGCTGCGCGACATTCAAAGCAGCAAGACAAAGTGATTGCTATTCTGGACTATTCGGGTGGCAGTTCGCAGTCCCCGCCCTTGTCGTGGCAGCTGACTGCAATTCGCTCGCTGCAGACCCTGTATCCGGATCGGCTCGCAATGCTGGTGATCTGGGAGGCGCCGTTCATGATGCGACAGATCTACAGAGCGCTGCGCCCGTTCCTGTCGGCTTCCATCCGCGAGATGGTGCACCTGCTGATCAGCGACGAAGACAGAGCAATCCTTGAGTCGGTTCCGACCTTGCAAGCCATGTTCCAGGCGTCGCAGGATGGAATCCAAAAGAAACCCGAGTTTCTGCCTCGTCAGAAATACTGCGTCGATTACTACATCGACGAGGTACCATTTCACAAGCCGTATCCTGTGGAGATCGGGGATCATTGCTGTGGCCGTGACACCACTTCGAGTACTAGCACCAGCACTAGCACTAGCGCGAATAGGATACGTTAATCGACTTGTCTCGGCATCCATCTCCATCTATCTACGTACGCCGGAATGGTTGTTTCTTTTGGCTTCCTTCTCTATGACTGGTGTATTACGTACGCTTGGATGACGAAGTGCCGGCTCGTAAGCAGTATTCTAATATGAGTATGACTATTGAATTGAGAATAGAATTTCCGAGAAATACCATGACTTGTAGCGTGCAGTCGCGAGCCGTGCTTGTCGTGATGATTCGAGGCCATCAACTTCAAAAAGAGGAACCAAACGAGAATGATTGCCACCAAGAAAACAAGAACAAACGAAGTTTCAAATTTCTTCTTTCTCCACAAAATCCCAAAGCGCCTAGTTCTTCTCTCTGAGGCGTCCATCCATTATTCACTACATATTATAGTCGCCAGCAAGAGAGAGAGAGAGAGAAAGGTCTTTGGCGTTCGACGTTTCAATAGACTGAGGGGATCCACTCCATTCAAACACTCGCTGCCTCCAATGGTCGTTGATCTCCATAGTTCATCTGCGTCTTGATCACTCTCTCCCTTTCCTTGCTGCTATAGAATGTCTCTCTTCGGATCTGCGCCATCCATGATGGGGTCTGCCGTATCGCCGTCTGCTTCCTCCCATGGCCCAGCCAGACCAGGCGCTGATCCTCCGCCAGCTGCTGCCAGTGACAGCGCGAGTTCCGACCCGCAGTCTCGGTCGTCAGAGGAAGTTCGAGACAAGGGGCAAGTCCAGCAAACGCAACCTGGAATCGGGAGCTTTGACAGACTGTCATGGAGAATGCTGCCTCCAGAAAGCTACAGTGATTGGACCATCCAAGTCGTTCGGCAGAGCCACGATCAGACAACAGTGTCAGCGACAGCAACAACAACGACGACGGTCACCGCTGTTGCTGGCAGCAATACGGCGGACGACGGCAATGGAAATCAACAGCAAGAGGAGACTGACATCAATCATCACAGCAATCGCGAGGCTATCTGTTCCATCGATACGTATCACGTCCATCGCAGCGTCCTCGCAGTTGGTCCCAGACATTCCGAGTACTTCGCCGCGCAATTCCAGCTCTCGATGCAAGAGAATCAATCGCAGACGTCGCGCATCGCGCTGGAATCGGACTGCGCCGACGTCTTTCCGACGCTCCTTGACTTTGTCTACTCCACCGAAAATCCATTCCCTTGCACCCTCACGCCGCACACTGCCACGGCGTTGTACAGCCTCGCGCAGTACCTCGACATACCGAGGTTGCGGCAGATGGTGCATTCGTACTACAAGAAGCACGTCAGCATGGCCAGGATCTCACAGTTCCTGGATTGCGCGTATCATCATCGGGCCATCCCGCTCTTGCAAGTCGCCATGGATACCTGCGTGCATTATCTGCTGCAGCTGCAGCCGTCGACGGCCAAGCACATGCATCCACACATTCTGTGGAAGATGCTGCAGATTAACGTGGGTCTGACCAACAGGATCGCGGACGATGATGATCATGATCACCATGACAGATATGATACGAATGGGTCCGAAAGTCGTGGCGCTGAAGAGTTGCCCAATCTCACCGAAGAAAGTGCAGCTGCTGACGTTCCAGTTCGGAAGGATTCGATGCGGCCACTTCGGCGGACATTTAGCTGGCATACCAGCCAACTTGTTGCGGCATGTGGGAGAGAGCAGCACCGGCGCTTGGTGAAGTCGATGTCCGAAGGTGTTCTTGACGCAACTCTCAATTTCCCTCATCAACAAACTGATGCGAAGACATCGGACATCGCCATTCCGCAAAACAGTGCTTCATCGGCGCCATCTCCAACCAATCTTCATGAATCGTCCAGCGCCCACGATGGAGCTGAATGCACTGAGCTGCACACAGATACCGAGACGTGGAATCGAGAAATCTTTGATCGGTTGACGCACGTCAGTCTTTTGCCGTACCTCGAGCCGTCATCGGCGGTCTACTTGCTTAGCCTCGACGCTGCGCTGAGGAACATGGACGACGATGGAAGCAGCAGCGGCATGAACAATCCCGGCCAACCCTATCCAGCTCCCCCCATCACCTGCCTTCAGCGACGTTGCATCCAAGCCATCAACAGCGAATGGAAGACGTTGCGTAAGTCCGGACAGTCCTGCGCTTCGTTTGCGCACGCCATGAACACGATCCCATCCCATGTTCTCCTCGAAGTGCTGTTCTATTCCACGAACGACGCAAACATCGAGGTGCTGCGATGCATCTCCAAGACCGCGTCCGTGTCCAGCAAAGCCAACGCGACGACCACCATTTACAAGCACCAGGTGGAATCCAAGTTCGAACCACCGCCGCGATGTTTGGTCCAGAATGCGGGTTGGTCTCAGGTGAACAGCGTGTATCTTAGGGATGGATTGTACCAGGGCGTCCCGATGTACACATCCATTTTGCCACCAAGATCCGATGAGAGCATGGACCATGGTGGGGTGATTTGCATCTTCCAATGCTTCGTGGGGAAAGTCCAGCGCGGAGATGATGACAGCCTTCCTGGAATCTCCTCGAACACGGTCACGGCAACTGGCAACAACAGCACTTCACGCAACTTTGGTGCGGGTTGGGCCTACCCGGACCTTCGGGGTGGCCTGGCTGCTGCGGACGGCAACCGAACGAGACGGTGGTTCATGTCGGTCATACCAAGGGATGGCCATGCAGGCAGCGGTAGGAACATCGATTTGTATTCGGCGGCCGTGAGCAACCATTGCGTCGTCTTTCCTCCGAGGGCTGGATGGACGGCGGTTCGAGAGAAGATGGACCCTGTACCTACAGTGCTATTCTGAAGTGGCTCCGCAATATGTACTCTACTCGTACTAGTGCTATTTAATGGTAGGTAAGTAGCAGTTACTTCTGTCCCAGCGAATGACTGTTGGTGCCTTCGACGATGACTTGCATGTTCAGCGCTGGCTCGATCTCGTCGCACTGGGGACGAGAGAGAGCGCGCTTGCTTGTCGAGGTGTCCGCAACACGGCGCGTCTGGGTTCGATTCGGTGCACTCCACTGCGCAGCACTGCGCTGCACTGCAATGAGGGCATGATGTTGTCCTCGTGGTCAGCACAGAGAGGAGATGACCAACTAGATAAATGTGCATGAGACCATACGATACATCTGCATGTTTGTGCGTGAATTCGTGAGTCTGCATTCGGTCTCCACAAGCATCAGCGAGCATGCCTTGCGGATGGCATTTGGCCGTATCTATTCGCGTGCATCAGATGAGCAATCGCGGCCTCACGATTTTCCAGATTGTGCATCGTTGGCGTTCGCTGGATGAGGAGACAAGCCAGTTGTCCTGCTGATTGCGACATGCGGTGCAGCGCTCTGTGGACCTGCGTCCCAGGCCTGGCATCCTGTTTTGGTGACTTTCGTGACGGAGGTGCGGAGCAGCAGCGATCGTGAATGGCCGGCCAGATGAATCAGCAACCGCCGAGTGATTTGGTTACATGGGAATCGATCGCTGGCAGACGATGCATTTGTGCCGATCGCGTCGGCGAATTGAGTGCCCCCGCATACTCGTCCATATCAATGATTCTTTTGGTTTCCGTCTGCCGCGGCATGGGTTTTCGAGTGCAACGTTCCGCGTGTTTGTCGCGACCAAGAGTCAGATTCCAACGAGGCGTCGCCCCATGCTCTTGTCCCGCTGGGTGTCACCACAGGGCCATTGCATAGCCCCATTATCAGTGCGCCATGATCGGCCTCGCTCATGGATCAAATGGCGAGAAGGCTTGCCCGCAGGAATGAAGTCCACGCGGACTTTCTGTGTGCGATGAGAGTTGAAAAGACAACTATTCAGCTCATATCAAGGTCGTTTTGGGTGGCCGTTGCGGTGACGGTCGGGCTGGTGTTCCCGGTACCGACAACGTGCCGACCGTCGATCCCATCATGGCAGAATCGAACGAGCGCGATGTCTGGTCAATCATCTGGATCTCTCTTGCGGATCCATGCGAAAGCGGTGTCATGATCGATGTGGTGGTGCCAAGCGACTTGTCGTCTGGGACTTGTTCATCCGGGGCCAAGACCGTTCCATTTCTCGTCGTGCGATGGTAGTGATATCGTCGCACCACCTGGGTGGAATTGGTGCTGGCCCCGGACACGGAGTAGTTGCTGCCTGCGACAGATGAAGGCATGCCTCCCGCTTCTCCGACGCTGCCAGGACCACCTCGTCGACTCTTGCTGCGATGCCGGCCATGTGTGATGAGACATAACGAAAAGGTGGTCAAGAAGAGCAGCAGCGCTCCGCCGAGCAGCCAGGATCCCTTGGATTGCCGGCGCTTTGCGAGGTCCAACATGGCGATCGTACCCGTTGTGGCGCATCCCAGCAAATGGCCGTCACCTCCATCCGCAAATTGAATCGATACATCAGGTGTGAATTGAAGATCCTGATCGCGCAGAAATTGTGGAACTCGGAAGGTTGTGTAGAGCTGGTAGGAACCTGCCACCAGAGGGCAAGACGCTCCGTAGCGGTAAACGTTGACATCCGACGAATGGTCGCCAGCTTCGCTGTGGTACATGAGCGATCTAAAGTTGCAGAGGCTCGTCTTGGTGTGGATCCTCTTCGAGTATCCGTAGAAACTGGCCTGGAACGAAAGCAGAATGCCAGAATCGAAGCTGTTCTTTGGTAGCAACCGGACTGCGTTGTGCAAGCAACGCAATGCAATGGGTGTGAAGGGATGAATGGAGAGGGTGCAGTGTGAATGAGAGAGGACAGCGCAGAAATCACTGTCGGATGAGACGAACACCAAGGCATCGGAGCGAGTCTCGTTGAGTCTAGTTGAGTCTATGCGGTCCACGAGTAGGTCGTATTGAGGAGGAGGAGGACCGCCCAGCCGAGCTCCCAGCCAAGCTCCCTGCCTGTCGTCACATGTCGACCCATTTCGACACATCTCGAGACCAACGCCAGCAGCAACTTACAATTGATTGCCAATTTCGCGTAATCTCCCGGCAGACAGACGATCGCATCCTTGTAGGGATCCTCGGCATCATCGTCCTGGCTGCTGCGGTTGTCATCTTCATTGTCATCCTCGTTGTTGCCGCTGTTTCGCTCCTCTCCCCATGCCTCTGGACTGTCGCAGACCAGCGCCACTTCGTCCACCACCAGCGGAGCGTTGCGAATGGCCGATGGGCACTGCAAAGAGATGACCTGCTTGCCCTTGCGATCATCCACGACGTCTGCCTGCGCCAGAGAAGCCTGCTCGATCACGGTGCTCCAACACAGCAGCAATGACAGCAGACACATCCACGAATGCCATCTGCAGCATTGCCATCTCCTGAGAGCCATTGCAGCTGCGAAGCCCGTTCCTTCCTTTCCAACCTGCGCTCGATCGGCAATGTGGATTCCCAACGCCTTCCTTCCTTCCTTCTTCCTTCGGGATGCCTTTGGATCGAGTACTCTGCTCCGCCTTCTCTCTTTGCGTCTCTCGGCAACCTTCACAAATCGCACGATGCCTTTTCTCCACAAAACATCCGTACTATGGCGTGAGTCACCATGGTACAGTTGCGCGATGACGCGATTTTGAAATTGGGTGCGGACACGCTCGGTGGAGACCGTTTCCTCCGTTATCGCCAAAACCGTTCGATGTTCGTCAATAGCCTGCGTCTTTAATCTAGAGAGATTATCTCGTGGGGATGGATCGCAACATCGGTGCGCCACAGGCGATCAAGCCAAATCCACGACATGAGTGCAACTATCCTGAGTTGCGATAGCTCTCCTTCAGATCAGGATGTATCATTCTATTTATATTATACTCTCTAGAGATTGGTTGGGGGTCGCGCGGTACGTCCATCGATAGAATCAATGAAGTCATGTGCTGTGGCATGTGACGGCACCTATCCTGCGACACGATGCATGCCTTTGCATTCACCTGTTCCGTTCTACATAATAGAATAATTCAGAGCACTGCAGGGTCGGTTCAGAGGCATCACGGACCTCTGCCGCAAAAGAGAAATGAATTCAGAGCTGAATGATGGTGGAAGTGCTTGCAATCGACATGGAAGGTTGGTGATGGCAAGCACAGCAACAAGAAATGAGGACTCGGAGAAGCCTTGAAAATGTTGTGGGTTGTGTGCAAATGAGCGCGGTTGTTTGTCGCAACAAAAAATATTCTCCTGCCCGGATTCGAACCGAGGATGCTTGATTCAAAGTCAAGAGTGATAACCACTTCACTACAGGAGAATCAATTTGGCATATGTGGCGAAAAACAACATCATATACTGTGATTTGTTGAAGTGTAGCACAAGCGACAGGCTACTTCTTGTTGTCGAGCGCAAATGCTGAAAGGACAGGGGAGTCGAGAATCACACATCCCAATCTCAGATTCGTTCAATCTGTTTCGGATGGACAGAGAGTAGAGTAGATCACTGCCTTTTCCTTGGTGATGATTGTGCACACCTTCAGCAAAATCGTCAGGAAGACTTGTATGCCCATTGTTCCATATCGTTCATGAGGCGACACTTGCCATCCGTTCCCCTCTTTCTCTGTTGGCATTCATGATCGTTGCTGTTTCTAATGAACGCCGGAAGACCTCTTCCTTTGCACAATACATTTGGAGACACATGTGACCGCAGCATGCGCCGACGGCTGCCAGCTTTGGCGCACGAATGAAAACGCATTGGAAACAACGCAGAGTGCCTCAAAGAGCCGGACCCCAAAAATTGGTTACAATTGGTTACATTTGGTTACAATTGGTTACAGATTTTGGATCCAATTTTCCCGATCTCAGACTTAAAGTTATAGACACTCAATCGAATATCTCTTTACATCTACGTAAACTTAAGACTCAGGGCTATCCAGGAAAGCAATAACATTATCTTGTTGTTACTACCATCTTGTCGATCTTTATCTGTTTGTTGACCCCATTGGTGTGGTTTTGCCTTCGGACGACGGACAGACCGGGTTTTTTTTGGATCCCGTTGGTTACAGTTGGTTACACGTAGAATTCTACAGGAGTCCGGTAGGATCATGCCTCTGTTGTTCGAGAAATTCGACTCTCCATCTTTGAAGTCTCCGGACTTAGCGGTCTTTGGCTCAATCTGTACAATAGATATCATTTAAGAATCCTCTCTCTGAGGCGGTCACGAACATATGGTCTATATGTTGTTTGAGTGCGATGGTATGGTGGTATGCTTGCGTTTAGTGCTCCCCTGGAGGTCGGAATGATATTTGACCACTCGGATCCCCAATTTCGGTGGCAAGTTTGGAGAAATCTGGTTCCAACACCTGCGTCATCGTGACGTCAGCGATGGTTGGAACACTTCTTTGGACCAATCAGAATAAGAAAACATGGCAATCAGAAGCCAAAAACGTCCGTGAATGATGGGGGTGCTTGATGAATGGCATCAGTGCTCACCGAGCAAGAGAGCAACAGACACCAAACTTTAGTTTTGTATATATAAACGCCATATGATGCTACTATAGAGAGACGAGTACAGGATGGTCCATACGAGCTAAGTCCGGAGAGTTTAACTTTGGTTGATGCTGTTTTTGGCCTTTTTTGTTCGGGACTTACGTAGAACGTGTACCACGATCTACACGACATTATTCTTGTAACCAACTGTAACCAACTGTAACCAAAAAAATTGGTTACAGCCGGCTCTTTGAGGCAAGAGCTTCCTCCCACGTCATAATCTGGCCAGCGAACACTGCCGAGGTTGCCCTGACAACCAAGATCATGGGACAGTCATCAGCTCGCACGCGAACTGTGCGTCATTTATGGAATAATAGTTGGGAATATATGGTCCTCGACTCCCCTGTCCACCCAGTAGTTGCGCTTGACAACAAGGAATAGCCTCTCAATTTTTCTGCGCTTCCACAACACACATTATTTAGTATTCATTTTCACCACATATCCCAAATTGATTCTCCTGTAGTGAAGTGGTTATCACTCTTGACTTTGAATCAAGCATCCTCGGTTCGAATCCGGGCAGGAGAATATTTTTTGTTGCGACAAACAACCGCGCTCATTTGAACGCTACCGCAACATTTTCAGGCGTTCTCCGTGCTCTCATTTCTTCTTGTTGGACTATTTGTCATCATGTCGATTGCAAGCACTTCCACCATCATTCAGCTCTGAATTCCTTTCTCTTTTGCGGATGCTGAGGGTCTTGATACCTCTCACACAAGCGCCACACCGCCGGAAGAACGAATGGAGTACTTAACGGAATTGCAGTTGTCACTTGCGACACCGCGAATGTATTATACCTGTACCCGGATCAGTCTCCCAAGACACTCATTCATCTCTGTCATTCTCTCTCGCTGGAGACACCGCAAAGGCACACATCGGCACACCTATTCTCTCGCTTGCCGACGCCACAACCAAGACGGTTTCATTTCGGACGCGCCACGTGTTCTGTCTCACACTCCCATCGCTGTCTTGCAGCTGTGGTCTTGGAAGTGGATGAAGCATCCGTTGCATCCGCTTTCCTCTCCTCCTTCTTGGTGCTTCTCGCAACATTGGCGTGGGTTCGGTTCCCTTTTCTTGGTGCTCTGATTGGTCGGGCGCTGGTGGGAGTTTTGAGAAGGTTGCTTGGCGCCAAGAATCGGTGGGAGTCTTCGACAAAATTAGCCAGAGAACGCTTTTCGCTGCTTTCGCCCACAAAATGGCGCGAACAAGAATCTTGTCGGGCGGATCGCGTGGCTGTTCGATCGGATGCACACTGTGAATGGAATGCAGAGAGGGGCATCCCACGGATCTTGGCAAGATGATTGGCGAGGGACAAACTGTGCTGCCGATCTTGCTTGCTGCTTCTCTGCGGATCGGCAGCGTCGGTCTTGGGTCATAAATACTATCGTTCCACGATCATGTGCCACGCAGACGCATCTACGGGACAGCGATTGTGTGGAATAAGTATCTTGCTGGGTGCAACTCGGACTTTGCGCCTTCCACTTGCGAAAGTGTTGTCGAAATCGCAGCACGAACCACACAGAAGCAGCGTACAGTGCATGCAACAGAGAGCCACAGCACAACAATACTCGTATGCAGAAGCACACACAATCTCGATCACATCGCAAGCACAATCGGTGAGTGAGCTCTCCGCTGACGACGATGATGATGATGATGCGAGGCGACGTGACCTGGGTGCGCGGTTGTTGCTGCTTGTTGCCATGGAGGTGCGCGCCAATTTGGACTTTGAATGGAGGAGATCTCACTGCTGCATCTCATCTTCTTTCGTTTGATCGTTCTTCACTCCAACTCAATTCAATCCAGTTCAACTCAGCAACAGCAGACCATCACTTTGAGGGACGCACGAGCATCGCAGGAACTCATCCAAGCTTTGAGACTGCCATCTGCCATCATGCCTCCCATGAAACGGAGAGGATCGTTACCCATTTCGCAAAAGGGCGCCAAACGCCAGAGATCCGACGGACAATACGGCGACGTGGAGGTGTCCGAGGAAGATGCCATCCTGGTCCGTCTGGATGAGTTCACCGACCAGGATATCATCTGCGGCCGCTCCACCGACAAGAAGCTGAGGGGGAACCAGGCCTTCCGCGAGCTGATCCACGCCAACCACGGCAGATACATCGCTGCCGCCTGCATGAAAGTGGCGAGGAAGAAGTCGGGCAAGAGGTCGAGCAAGAAGGCCATCACCGAGCGGCCCAACGAGATCACCAAGTACGACATCAACATGGAGATCGTGAACCGCGTGAAGGCGTCCGGTGGTCGGTTCCTCTGCAAGGACGGCGGGGACGACTGTTGGTACGTCATGTCAGACTGCCGCGCCGTGAAGAAGACAGCGCAGGGCTTCCGCGATGTCAAGAAGACGGAGCACACGAAGCGGCAGTGGAACACCCAGCTGGCCGATGTCATCTTTCCCGTCTTTCCTCTCGCGGGGAGTCTCGCGGTCTCTCCCATGCCGCCACCCAGGCTTCCACCGCAGTCTTCCGCCGCACTCGCGGACACCCACAAGGTTCGTGCGACTGAGAGGAAGAGGAAGAACGCCGCTCAGCGCATCGGCAAGCTTGCCCGTCGCGCCAAACCCCGCAGACTCACGAAGCGTCTCGTTTCCCACTCGAACCGACGAGCGGCAGAGCCAACGCAGGACGGAGCTGTCGAACCTGCCTTCTTTGCGAACTCGCAGCTGCTCCACACCGACGTGATCGTCTACTACAAGCCCAGCGCCGATCCAGAGCACTCCAGCGTCGAACCGCCCGACACGCACTGGCCCAAGCCCATCTACGGCTACCTCATCAAGCACTACGCATCCCTGATCAAGCGCTGCAGCAAGACGCGCCAGCTCGAGCTCAGCATCTCCATCCTCCAAGAGCTGCGCCAGACCTTCGACGCTCGCTTCGTGGCGAACATCCCGCACCCATGGGACGGTCGTGACGCGCAGTCCACGCAGCAACGTCCGAAAGACACTTGGAGGGTGATGAGCGACTACGAGGCACGTCGCAAGATCATCGACGCCCTTCTGCTGCCGCTGTCCATGGCGCAGTCCACCCACTGGGCTGTGCCTGACTTCGCAAGCTCTGTTCCTGCTCCTGTTCCTGTCCCTCCCCTGGTTTCCCGGGACCAGCTCAGCTCTTCCCACGCTCAGGACGCGCCCATGTTCAAGCCCATCGTGGACTACCACTGCCATGAGCTTCGTCTGTTCAAATCGCGCTTTGAGCCGGAGCCCGCTTCGCCCGAACCGCGCTCGGACACGCCCGATGACGAGGATCCGCTCATGCCCGAGGGGGTTCTGCGAGGATGGTTCCAAGAGTTGCAGCTGACTGACGTCATCGTCTTCTACCACGAGATCCGCTACTCTGACGACAACCCGTCCAGCAGGGCAAGATCTCCGCCCCCAACATCACCGGGGACGAGAGTCATGCACGGCATCATCCAGTGGAATGCCCGGAAGCTGTCGAAGCTGAAGTCCTCCAGCCACGGCTCGAAGGCCGGCGAGCCTAGTCCCACGAGTCAAGACTACCGCGAGGCGGCGCGCGGCATCGCCTTGTCCCTGCACAAGTGCAACGTAGGCTTCTACGCCTGCATCTTGGACCCCTCGCCGTCGCATCACCTAGCAGCAGGCATCGTCTGCATGTCCCCCTACTCGTGGTACAAGATCAGCAAGGAGATGACCATCGACTGGCTGATGCTCCAGCTGGAGCAGGCCGTCGAAACGCCTGGCGAGCGAGGAGGCAACCTTCCGCTTCCGGACGAGTCCAGCTTCACCAGCATCTGCCAGTGGCTGTTGCCCTTCTCCAAGCTCCGCCCTCCCTCCCAACAGCCTCCTCACGCACAGGATGCTTCCTTGGCCTCCACGCTCTTGTCCATGGACCGCAATCGTCCGAGCAGCAACGGCATCGCTCCCAGCAACGCAACCTTCAACATCCCCACGGCGGACGAAGCCATGCCATCGACCTTCATCGACCAGAAGCAGCGACGGCACTCTGGCTACCTCGCATTCCGATGGATGCTCCACAACGCCTACCGCGAACGACAGTCGCCCAAGAACCCAGGAGGGTCTCAGAACCGCAAGGTTGCCATGAACCTCATCCAGCAGATCGAACGCACCGGCGGCCTCTTCGTCGAGCGAAACGTGGCCTCTGCCCAACCTTGGGTTGCATTGTGTCCCACTCGACGCGATGCCGCCGTCAAGATGCGGTTCATCAAGACATTCGCCTACATCCGCAAGTCTCCCGCAACCTGGGAATTCGGTCTTGGCAGTCTGGACTTTCGCGATCTGTGCACCTGCGCCTCCGAAGGCTGGGATGCGAGCCTTCCCTGGCCAAGCCGGTCGTCGTCGTCTTCGCCACTGTCATCTCTGTGGACGCAGGCAGGGCACAAGATCTTCGCCAGGATGCCGTACGAGACCATCCGCAAGAAGAGGGCCATCGCATTCACCTTGCCTCCCTCCCCTCTGCGTGCTTCCGGCCACCCGAGATCCAAGTCCGGGCAATCGAATGGGAGAGGCTCGGCCAAGGGTGAGAGCGGTGCTTCGACTCCCGCCGCAACACAGCAAGGGTTCGTTGGCCGGAGAAGGTCGTTCGAAGTGCTCGACGACGCGACCAACAGGATGGTTCTGGCGAACATCTTCGTTCCCGACAAGCCAGAGCTCGCTCGCGTCAAATCCAACTACTCAACGGATGATGCCGCGAGTCCTCTGAATGAATGCATCAGGACTGCCGGCACCGCCTCCGACGTCTTGTCCACATCCATCGGCGTGAGCAAATCACCAGCGCGGGCTGCAGCTCGGCACTGCGGCTCGAAGCCGGACATGGTCCATGTCGTCCCACAAGACTCTCCCCAGAAGCACTGCGCACCGCCGCGTGGCAGCTTCTACGCCACAACGCCGTTGACAGAGGAGCTGATGCGCTTGGACAGCCGGACCTTCGACACCCCCGAAGCTGAGCTGACCCGCGTAACGTCCCTGGGGATGCGGGTTTCATCCGAGGCGCCGAGCGGCCCGGAGCTGCTGCGACGCATGACATCGTGGTCGCCCAACATCGCGTACTTCCCCGCTGCGGCCTCTTCTGGTGCACTGGCGGAGCCAACCATCGAGCGCAGCAACAGCCGCGACGACTTCGCTGCCCCCAGTTGGAAATCCGCTGCTTCGATGCACCCCCGCGTTTCGATCCTCGATTCCAAGGACCTGAGCGCGCCGGTCGAGATGACCCAGCTGCTGCGCCCTTCCTCCAGCCTCATCCTTCCCCAGGATGCCTCTTTGGAGGACGGCGGCTTCGGGAGCACCGTGGCGCTGCAGCGCTGGCAGACATCCGAGAGCTTCTCCCACACGATGGGCTACGGTCCGGACTCCCAGACCTTTCCGAGTCTGCCTCAAGATCCTCCGCTGCTGACGCGCAGCATGAGCGGCTGCAGCCGTGGCAGCGTCCAGATCCTTGATGACAGCAGCTCGCAGGGTTGATTTGTTCGGAGGCAAGCCATCGATCGCTGCGAGGTTCGGGGGGGGGGGGGGGGGGGAGACCAAGCGGTGCACGACCATGAATGGGAGTTCCGCCATCGGTGGTCAAATAGTATGATAACTCATACAAAGATCATAGAATATTATATTACATTGTAACGCTCTGCATGTGCTCGTACTTGTACCCGCGCATGTGGTCGCACTCGTAGTTGCAGGTAAGCACGGTGATTCATGCTTGCGACAGATCGCTGTTGCGGTTGTGGTTGTTGGGTGTGGTCATCATTGTGGAACTCTTTGTGTTGGATGTTTGTGACGTTTGAACCCGGAGGTGACGCGAAATCAACGGACAAATCCAATGTCCGAACGACACAATGGAGCGTTACATGAATTGTCACCCATTTGTGATGATGAATCTCCGAATGAATCTCTTTGATGTCAATCACGAAGCGCGGCGAATCTCCAAACATTTCCTCGTGTGATGACAGTCACGACGCATCTGTTGTCCACGTAATGGAAAAAGGAAGCGAAGCGAAAATCTCGCGCAGGGAAATACCACACCGCATCACGCCACCCGCAACCACAAAAGGAAGCAAGCAAGCGCACAAAGAGCACAGCCAAGATTGGCAACTTCCTTGTGGGAACGAGCTCCTGAACCAACCAACCAACCAACCAACCAACCAACCAACTTGTGGCGGCGATCTCAACCCATCACACTTTCACGACAGCAACACTATCAGCCAGGTGAGCAGCGGAAGTCAAGGCGACTGCCAAGGCACCGGCGAAGCAGCATAAGACACACAAGCAGGAAGAAGGAAACAGGACGCTCTCAGTACTACGCTCCCTGAAGATCACAGCAGATCACAGCAGATCACAGCGGATCACAGCAGATTCCTCCGGATTCTGAGAAGGTTTGCTGCTCTGAATATTCAACTATCAGCCCCAGGTGAAGACGTGAAGAACCCATCAGCAAACAAGCAGATACATACGTCTCAGCACACGTCTTAGCACACGTCTTAGCATACATCGTAGTACACTCTACCGTCCACAATACCATGGGATGCAACCAATCCACCGCAGCCGGCGTCGATGGCGAGGCCAAGCGGAACGTCCCCACATCCGTTGGCAGCTCCCACAGAACACCGCATTCACGCCAAGCACAAGTCTCCGGCATCGGTCAAACGGAACGCCTCAAGAGCGCACGGCTGCGCAGACTCAAGAACCCCTCGGCTACCTCCTCGCAGCGCGACACCATCTCGACGGAAGATGACGAGGCCGTCGCCATGCTCCTGCAGGTGCCACCCAAGCTCAATGCGCAAGGCAATCTCATGCCAGAGGAAGTCGTGCGACGCACAACGTCCAGTCTCACCAATTCGCGGTATCGAATCGGAAAGCCCAGCGATGCGCACGGTGTTATTCAGGTTCAAGTACGTATCCCTACATTCATTGCAGCAACAAGAGACGGTCGTCTTGTCGCAGAGCGGAACCATGCGATGCTCCATCATGCTCTACCGTGCTTTGCGTGGCTCCTTTGTTATCGTCGATCTTACGCCTTGTTTTCTCTCCCGCTTTGCTCCATTCCACTCTACTTTACTTCGCCTTACTTTACTGTTGTATTCTGTTCGATTTCTGCCTTCACAACAGTTTGCTCATTGGAAACAGAGAGGCTATTATCCAGATGGTAAGAACATCGCAGCGGGTGAACGGAAGCAGCCACTCCGATGGTTGTGGTGTGTTCTCGAATTCATTTAGATTCGTGTTCGCTTTGAATGGTTTGTTCCTTCCCTTCGGTGCGGATAGCTCTGCCATCGCAACCGGTATTGGCATGATGATGCGCATGTCATCGTCTTGTCAATGTGATGGAGCATAATACTATACCATCGCTCACACTTTGTGTTGCCGTCATCATTGATCTCTTTCCCAATCATCATAACAATCACCATCGTAACACTCGCCATTATCGCTACCTGCCATCCACAGAACCGCACAAAGAAAATCAAGATGATCTCTCCATCACATTGAAATTCGCCGGCGAGCAGGGCGACGCCATGTTCGCGGTCTACGACGGCCACGGCACGGATGGACACGTCTGCGCCAAGTACGCCAAGCAGAGATTGCCAAAATCCATAGCCAAGCACATTCGACAAAGGCGGGTGCAACGGTACCAAGCGGATCTCAAAGCCGCGGGGAAATCCACCAAGGGGTCATGGGATCCCAGCAGCTGGCCGATGCTCGACGTGGAGGATTATGAGGCATGCTGTCTCAAGAGTTACATCGAAGTCAACAAGGCAATGCATGACGATGATGCTGTAAGTACCGATGTCATGTTGCGTGTCAAGTTGCGGCGCTCCATTCTCTGCCGCATCGTGCTTTGAATGATTTGCATGCTCTGAATGTGACAGCAGAATAATGTGGTCGAACATGTCTTTGTCACACCGTGTCATGTCCCGCCGTGTGGTTCCTTCGCATCTCATTCCCTCCTTTGCTTTGCTTTGCTCCGACTTCAATCTATTCTCCGACACTAACCACTTCGCTTCCCACTCCCACCCCCGTTCTCACGACCTCCGATGTCTAACCATCAACTGCTTCTGCAAAATACAACACCACACTGCTCATACGCACACTATGCAACCACCATCGCTCATCTCTGCCGAAACCCGCAGGTACCGGACAAGTTGAGCGGAACGACCGCGACTGCCGTAAGTTTTCACGGGGGCCGAATGACTGTTTGTAATGTTGGCGACAGCCGTGTCGTTGTGGGACATCGGTTGAAGCGAAAGCCCGATGAAGAAGAAAAGGTGGAAATTGACAACGAAGAAGAAGAAGAAAAGGTCGAGATCGACGGCGGATACGGCGCATCACATGCCTACCCAATGGGGATGCCGTCATTTGCAAAAAAGAGCGGAGGAGAACTCTTGGCCTTGCCATTGACGCGCGATCAAACGCCGTATCGAAAAGACGAACGTGAACGAGTCCGGAAATTGGGTGCCGAAATCAAATCGATCGATCAGATGGAGGACCGAGAACCGATGCATGACAATTGGGGTGATCTGGTCCTCGGCAAGGAAGTGGACATCCATGGCGACCCGCCTCGTGTTTGGGTCAAGGGCAACAACTATCCCGGCACCGCCTTCACGCGGTCGCTGGGTGATCGCCTCGCGGAAGACATCGGCGTCATTGCCAAACCAGAAATTATCACGCGGGAACTGACGGCCAACGATGAGTACCTCGTAGTGGCATCGGATGGCGTCTTCGAATTCCTCACCAACCAGCAGGTGATCGAAATGTGCGATCAGTGTGAAAATCCGTTGCAGGCATGCGAGCTGTTAGTCAAGGCGGCGTACGACAAGTGGTTGGTACACGAACGACGCACAGATGACATCACAGTCATCGTCCTGTTCTTGGAATCGAAGCACCGACCAAAGGGCGACGTCACGGGGACGACAGCCGATATGGTGAAGAACCCCAACGCCATGTACGGGATGGATCAAGCTGCATCGTCCAAGCTCCTGACGAGCGAAGGTCGTGCGGGTGTGAGGGCAAGTGCTGCTGCTAGCAATGACACCAGCGACGATCCACTGGCGACGGAATCGGGTATCAAACCACAATCGCTGGACGAAATCCCCGAGACCAATCCCAATGTAATGTCCACGTCAAGCATAGAGTAGAGTATGTTATTCCAAACCACTTCCAAATAGAGTACTCGAGGTCGTGATGAAGTCAGCTGCCTTATCCCTGACTGTTCATCTTCGTTCATCCCAATGCGGCCTGCTCCATGCACCTCTATCTGGATGCGAAATGGCGCTTCCGAGTTGCCAGTTGCGAGATGCTGTGTCATGTTGTTCTTCATGTGCGAGTATGAATCTCTTCTCCGTTATCATCTATAATGTTACATATTCTAAAGCATCTTGCTCGTGGTTGAGGGTGGAAACATCCATCAATCTCTCCATTCATTCTTAACGTGGACGATGGAATCATTGTCGTCGCTTGCCCTCCTGTTCCACTCCGCTCCTATTCCTTGCCTTGCTTGGCTCTTCTTCCTCCACCTTTCCCATCCTGATCTCTAGCAATGCCTATCCGCCTATCCTTCACTTCAGATTCCCAAGGTGGACAGACTCTGCCCACATGCGGGTGTGACCTCCAGGAATTCCGGACGCTTCGGCTTTTCCACGCCTCTGGCTCGTTGCTCGTCGCACGACCACATGACGCACTTGCAGGTGCGCGCCCAGATGTGCAACGCCACGCCGCAGGATGTCATCTTGGTGTTGGCAACTTTGTTGTTCTTCTTCCACTCCTGCAGAGCAGTCACGAGAGCTGAACCGTCGTTATCGTACATATCAACGAATTCGTTGGCCGTGGTGACGTCGAGGCTTTGCAGGAACTCGGCCTGCCACGGACGAAGAATGTTGCACAGGAGGAGAACTTCGTCCGCGGCGAGCTGCGGATCTGTGTCCTTCTTCTGCTCTCCACACGTGCAGGCGACGGCAAGGCGGGGCAAATAGAATTCGGCGGTCTCGCTCTTGCCGGTCATGAAGTTGGATTGGCACAGGCATTGCTTCTTGTTCAGTCTCATCTGCTCCAGATTGCTGATCACGACCTTCGAGTTGCGATGGCTTTGCGTCAGCGACTCAACCATTTGGTTGTTGCTGGGCCTGTCTTCTTGCGGCGTATCGATGGCTGCAATACTTTTAGTTGCCTTGGGGGATTGCTGTTCCGTAACCGACATGACGTGGTCCTCTTCCGAAGTGTCGTTGCTACTGCTGTTGCTGAAAGATGCACTGCGCTTGCTGTTGATGGCATCGTCAGCCAATTGGAGCATCATCTCCGCGCGTCGTCGGATTTCCGAGCTCATAGTTGACATGCTCGGTTGCTTCCTCAGCACGCGCTCCACGCCTCTCGACTCTTCCGAGGACACTGATGATTCGTCAGCCTTTTGATCTTCGACACCTTCGAAGACATCTCCGGAATCATCATTGTCGAGGATTTCCAAGAATCCGCTCGGTGCTTCTTGTTTCGGTGACGTGGGCTTGTCGCTCGCCACCTTCTCCAGAATCTCCACAATCTCCGAGGAGTTTTGGGCAAGGATCTGCATTCCCGAGTTTGTGTGGCTGTGGCTGCGGCTGTAAATGTTGGAGGAGTTGGAAGCTGGTGGAAGTGCGAGAGAGGGTTTGGCAATGTTGATGCGCTGCCGGAGGAACTCCTCCGAAATGTTGGTCGGGTTGTTGGTCAGCTGTGATGCGACTGCAAGCATCAGCGCGTTGTTCTCCATCGATCGGAGTCCGTACTGATTCTCGCAAAATGCTCGGAACTTCTCAACCTGATCCCTGAGCTTCTTCTCGCCAGCCAAGGCAAAGCGAAGATCTCGGACTTCCATCCGCAGTTCCTCCGCCGTCTGATCGGACTTCTTGACATCCGACTTGAGCTCCTCGATCTCTTGCTCCTGAATCTTGCAACGCTTCTTCAGCGTGTCCCGGAGCTTGCTGAGTTTGTCGGTCATGGCAATTTCGTTGGACAACC
This sequence comes from Craspedostauros australis, assembly GCA_026770025.1. NCBI lineage: Eukaryota > Bacillariophyta > Bacillariophyceae > Mastogloiales > Achnanthaceae > Craspedostauros > Craspedostauros australis. The sequence goes on from JAMXDE010000022.1 coordinate 1,027,465, forward strand.
GCTTCCTCGTCACCTTCAACTCTTTTTCGAGTCGGTCAGTGAATTCGACGCTCGTGCGGTCGTCGTCGCTGAAGCTGGTGGTGTCGTCACTGATGCTACTGGCGTTGCTACGTGGTGAGATCCGGTTCAAGCGAGACACTCTGGTCTGTGGTACGGGGATCGTTCTTTTGGATTCCTTGCTCGTGGCACGCGTCGGGGGTTTCAAACGGCTGCCGGTGCCGGTGCTGATGCTGGACTTGGTCTTGACGCTGCTGATGCTACGGCCGGAAGCAGCAGCGCTTCTGGAAGGAACGCGGACCTCTTGCACTTCTGGACGTGTGGCGGTCTCCGATTCGCCACCCCGGGTTGATGTGGTTGACTGGCCGTCAAACAGAACCCGCGCATGTTGGCTTGGGGGCTGGATGATGACGCCCTTGTTGCGATGAGCCTTGTTGGTGACTGTCATGGCCTTGCGCGCAATCTCCAAGGTCTCCATCGATCCCCCAATACCTTCATCAGACGGGGACACGCAGGCCAGCATGACGGTGTACGAGTTGCCTGTGGATTCAAGGATAGAATGGAATCGAAGAAAAAGGACCGCGGAATGTTGCGATGGAAGCAGAAACATACGTAACAACGACAATCGATTGATGAGCACGTTTGGAGCAGTTGTAACATGACCATGGGTTCAGCGAACAATGCAGAATACTATTGTGCGTGCATAGTGTCATGCAGGCATGCATGCAAGTTGGCAGGCAGAGAAGTACGCTCGTGCTTGCTCACCTCCCAGAGCATCTTGAAGCAGTCGTGTGATAGTGGATGCCCCGTACGGGATATCATGCACTCCCTTTTCTTGATGCAAGCAATCGATGACTTCCTCCAAGGCTTCCAAATCAGACGAGGCGAAGTCGTCCGCCGTCTCGAAGCCATCTTCATCGACCATCGTCTCATGTCCGACTATGTTGACCATGGTAAGCTTTGCATGCCGTCCTGTCGACGCCGTCGCCGACGCGCGAGGATGGAACTGGACTTGGAATTCGCACACCAAGTGTCCCCGTTGGATGGGTTGACGGCTCCGCTTTTGAAAGGCCTTGGCCATGAGCTTCTTGACACCAGTCGCTGTGTGGACAATCTTGCGCGTCACGCCCTTCATCTGAACGCCTGCCTCTGGCGTGTACTCGATGTCCAGATCCTGCGCTGCCCAGGTCTCCGACAGCAGATCGAAGCCATGATTGTCGATGATTTCGACAAAGGTCATTTCGATGGTGACATCCCCGCGTTGGTGTCGCCGTTTGACTAAGAACATGTCATGGATGGCACGCGGGAGGATGCCATCTTCACGTGAGATGGCGAATTCTGTCTGCCGCAACGTGCTACTTCTGTTGCTGTGACCGCTGCCGTGGCCGTGCTTGCGATGACTGCTGCGTTCGTTGCGTTTCGTCTTCCACCCACCGCTCATGGTGTACGATTTGCCGCTTTCATCCTGACCCATGGCGATGATGGTCGTGTTGTATCCCTTGGCGAGGTTCTGTCGCAGCGCCTTGCCGACGGATCGTTCATACGTCTCTCGTTGGTTGGTGTTGTCCTTGAGCACGGCGTGGAAGTTGAAGAGATGCTTGTTTTCATCCATGGCAATGAGGCTGCGCGATCCGGAAATGCCGGCGTTGGAACTGCCGTGCGCTGGTCGGTCCGTGGCGGTCGTGTGATCAATCAGCATCGGCGTCTTGTGTGCGCCGCGGCTGCTGGGAGTGTTGCTCGCCAGCACGTTCTTGCCCCCCATCGGACTTCTGCTCGGCGTACCCGTGTGGTTCGTTATTCGGTTGACGGATTTCGGCAGCAGCGGATTCAGCGTCGTCATGGTCGTCGCCGTCGTTGTGGTCGTGACGGAGGCCGACGATGATGGCACCAATCCTCCCGAAGGCGGTGGAAGCCTGGAAGCGTGCGCTCTCGAATTTGGCTGCGGGATGCCACTGCGAGGATATTCCGTGGACTTGTTCTTGTAGAATGTGTTGTCCCTGACTGGCTGGATGGCCGTGCGGCAGCCCCGTATCACTTCCTGCTGTCGCAGCGGTCGGATGCGCGCAACCACTCGGATAGGGCAGTCGAAGACATCGGTCGCATTGTCCGCGCGGGACTCTGTGGTAATATCCGTGGCCACAGAGCATGCCGACGAGGATGGGTATCGCAGGCTGGAGCTGACGGACGAGGCAGTGGAAAAGGTTGATCGCATCACATGGGGCTCGCCGGAGACGAACTGAGGGATATTGCTCTGGCGGGCGCGAAGCCTTCTGCTGGTGGGGACGGAAGCCATGATTCGTTATGAATGGATCGTTTTGCTATCGTGTCGAAGGTTGCCAGGCGATGGGATGGAATGCGATGCGGTGGAATGCGGTCGCTGGTTGTGTTGGATCTTCGAAATGATCAAGCACAGATGAGGTTGGCCTGTTGGTACGCTCTACGCTGTCTTTCGCAGTGCTCTGGTCGACTCTGTGCTGTTGCACCGTGGTTTGCTTGTTCGTCCAGTTGGAGAGATGCAACTGATGGCATGAGAGGAAGCAAAATGGGACGTCCTCGAGAACCTGGTGTACTCGTACCAACGCTGAAAGTAGTGACTCTGTTGCCTGCTCTGACTGTGCGAGTATTGTGTGGATGGATTTGCAAAGAGAGTGAGAGGTGATAGAGTCCTCTGCTGAGTTTCTTTTTGTGGTGGAGATGACAAACGAATTGATCTTGTGGGAATGATAGAGGGATTGTCGTTGGTGGATTCTGAAAGAATGAGCGATGCTTGGCACTTTCGCAGGTTTGATTGAAAGTAACCGCAAGTTGCTGATGGGTGTTCTGTTTGAGGTTGTGGTGGCGATGAGTTCCAATAGAGTATTATAGCCGATTACTGTGCTCGGGTATGTGTGGTACTAGTTGCAGATCGTATTCCTCGCTCAAGAGAAAGAGATGATACTGGAAGGACACATATAACAGTAGAGTATAGTACGGTAGAGGACTGCCGAGTCTCTTACCAACTGACAGTTGATGGTCCAGTTTGGACTGACGCAATCATGGGTGTTTGCGCTCTGCCATTTGTTTCGGTTGTTTGGGGAGCAACACACGCATCTGAATGGAGTTGTGAATACGCGGACATGACAATAACGGTGAGAGCGCTGTGCCGTTGCGAATGCCGACGGACGCGGCAATTCGATTGGCAACAGTTTCCGCGATTTGTATGGTGAAATCCATCGCACATCCAATCGCCGTTACGGTTCACTTTGTTGCGACATTGACCACACGACTCAATCGATGACAGTGGGCTGTCCCGCCAAATCCGAATTCGCTTTCAATTCTGTTGATGCCAAAGATACTTTCCAGTCGATTGATGTCATTATGACGTCACGAAGACATTAATAGAGTTCTCCAAACTGGATGTGTCATCCATGACGAGTCGTGTCAAAGCGGGGGCCGAATGATCGTGGATGCGTTCACGAATTTTGTGAGAATGTGGCATGGAATAGACCGTGAAATAGATCGTAGCATTCCTCCATTCCGACCATCCACCACCACTGTTGCCACGCACAATCGCACTGGTAGCTCATAAGTACATACTCTTTCTAGTATTATACGTACCATCGAGCACCATACAGTCAATGACTACCTCCCTCCAACATATTGTACGCTCGAACGAACGTACGAACGATGGGTGGATGGGTGGGCAATAGAAGACTATGCAACACCATGGTCATCCCATTTCCACGAAAGTAGAGATGATGTGATGCAGTTGGTGCTCGATGATCTTTCCATCCGTCAATCTCTAAGTATTAGTACCATACCATGCATACGCACATGTGAGTGCCCCGCTGTTGGGAATGCGAAAAGAGGCGCGGCCTGTCGTGGATTACGATGAACGTCCACGGCTTCGCCCTGCACAGAAGTACCGTAGATGCGCATTCACAATCACATTCACATGTACGCACGCCATGTCGGACTCCGCCATACACGTACCATGCATGCAAATGTGTATTTGTGTCGAGTACGTGATCATAGCACTGCACAGTTTACACGATCGCCGTGCTGCGATCGTATTCTAGTGCAGTGTCGTCACCATCACCTCCCTGCTGCTGCTGTTGCTGCTGCTGTGCCTTGGTCGGATTGAGCACGCGGAAACACCAGATCAAAAGGAAGCAAAGCGACAGATCGAAGGCGGTTATGATGCCGATGGGCACCAATGCGATTGGGAATCCCAGCATCCAATCCATCTGCAGCCATGCCAGCAGATTCCCTACCACCGAGCCGACGAAGTAGTTGACGCCCATCATGTGTGCCAATCGCCGCAGGCTGGGAGGATCGTAGGACGTCAAGTCGAGTCGCGGATGCAGGGCGAGCAGGAGGAACCGCACGCCGACGTCGGTGATGGACAGAACGATCGCCGTCCAAATGCAGCCGTACATGACCAGATCGAGCCTGGAGGCGATCTGCAGCATCCAGTACTCCACGAACTTCGTGGACATCTTCTCCACGGGCGCCTCTTCGGTCGGAAAGGCCACCAGGAGTCGTCCGTACGCCAAGAGACTGAGGACCTGCGTTGCAAATCCGATGAACAATCCGGCAATTCGGATGATTCGCGTGCGGGCCGAATGATCAATGGCCTCGACATCGAATCGCAGATCGGGTTCGTTGCCATCATCGTGGTCAACATGGTCATCGTCGTTGTCCAGATCAACCGTCTTGCTGCTGCTGCTGCTGCTACTACTGATGCTGCGATTTGGATCACCATCACTGTCGCGGAGATGGTGATGCTTGTGGATGGTCTTCACATCGACGTTCTTTCTGCGTCGTGATCGACCGGCTTCCAGCAACGGAACGGCCATGGACTTGCTATCATCGATGACTTCCGCATACTCCAGTGGCATGGCAACGTGGACTTCCTTGCTTGTCATGGTGCTTGTCATGTTGCCTGTCACCGTGCTAGTGCTGGTATGTGCGAGTGGAGTGCGATGGTTGGAACAATGTGAATAACATTGTGTGGTGGAAGAGTCCCACCCAAGATCGTGTAATGGTCATGCAAACAACATGGGAAAGAGGTCATCGTGGACACCCCATCATCCTCCGCCTACCTTCGCATCTTTCCCATTGCCACTGTTGTCACCACCAGCACCGCCACCGTTGTTTCCGTTCATGGCGTGGCGTGACAAGAACACAGCGTGGAGGTCCACAGTCCTCGCGGGATTTCAACTTTTTGGGCGTGGCTGACAAATTTTGGTGGGATTTTAACGTGGGAAAATGCAGATGAAGCGTGTCACAAACATGGATGTGTCGCCTAATTCAGCTAACGACAAACTCCAATTGCCGTTACAAGCGGGATGCAACCCAAATTTGACCTCCCGTTGGCCACAAAATCGAAGTCGCTTGTCCAAGGAGAAACAGCAACAGCAACAGCAACGAACTTTGCATCGGAGTAAGAGAGGACCTTGTGACCCCGACATCTCTTTGGTGGATACTCCACACGTGCTGCTTCGTGTGGAAGCCTCAGAGGATGCAACACACTCCATGGCCATCTCAGCGCGCAAGGCACCAGAAAGGTTGACGAGGTGCGGGACACGGGCGTGGATGGAGGCCATGGATCATCACTTCGAGCTGCGAGTATGTATAGTATGATGCTGGCAGAGCGACACACCACTGCGCAAGTCTCTTGGAGCTGCCGAGAGCACTCCATGAAAGAGACTGCTCCACCTGGGGGGATTGGAATGTGATGCTCTTTCGCTGGGGTATATAATACATACGACTAGTCGTACTCAATACGAGCATAGTGACGCATGTGATCTTGCGCGTGACACAGAGACGCAGCAGGGCGGATGTCAAGGCATTCTCAAATCATACTGTGGCATCGCGCTGCCGACATCATGTGTATTCACTCTACTCTACTCCAGTCTAGTCTTCCATGGCACTTGTAGCATGATCCATAACAGATAAATAACACAATACGAAGTATTTCATAACAGAATGTATTAATACGAGTAGATATGCTCGTGCTCGTATGGACTGTCCTTGGCTTTGATGGGATGGGATCAACGAATAATGCAACCAGGCGGAGTTGGACAAATGGATGCTTCGCCTGCCGCAATCTTGAACACGTTGGCCTTGACAAAGTCTACTGCTCCCTTTGCATTGACAGTATCTCCGTCCATGACAGCCATATTGAAACCAGCAATCTGAGCGCAGAGATTTGCCACTGTGGACGCTGGAGGCACATTTTGGAAGTGTTCACAGGCACTGTCGAAGAACAGGTTCCCCTTCTTGTGACCGGCGTAGTATCCTTCCAGAATTGCACGGTACATGTCGAGTTCAAGGTCTTCCAATTCTATTTCCAATGGCGACACAATGCCCCTTTCAGGAGCTGTCAGTGGCGGAATTGGGTCCACAACAGAGACCACATAGTCTCCGAACAGGGCGACGATGGCCTTCTGCATGTTGAATCTCTCCAGAGTGCCAACATAAAGGGAATGGTCAAAAAATCCATCCCCGATCATCATGGTCGCGGCAGGCAGTCGGATGAACTCTTGGGTCTGGTCCAAATTAATCAAAATCTCGCCGATGTTTCCCTCAGTGCTGAATCGTCCATATGGTTGCGCGACAGATGCGAGGATAGAATTGGAGAAATTGCCAGGGAGGAAGTTGGCGATCGCCCCTTGCAGGTTTGCGATGGCTTGATCATTGACGAGCGGCGAACTGCCGAAAAATGCTCTGATCACATCTGTGTTCTGATAGATCTGTCCCTTCACGGCTCTGAGTTCAACCAGCTGCAGCTGGGCCTCGGTGATGGCTGGATCTTGCACCCAGAAAGCTCGGAGCTCGTCGACAACGGCACATGCGGTTTCGGTGAACTCTCCGTTGGTCCCCATACCCGGGTTACCTTCCACACAGGCATCTGATCCAGCAAGAGCCGTGATGATGTAAGCCGGAGTGTCGTCACGGCCACCAACTGGAACAACCCGAAATGTAGCGAGTTGTTGGGCGACCGGGATTGGGATTTGAGCAAGCTGGTCGTAGTACCACGTGTCGCTGGTGCGCCTCCAGGACTCGGTGTCGACTTGTGCATCATCTGATGTGGATTTTGCTTGCTTGGAACTCTTGGGTTGCTTGGTCTTGAGCGTGCGAGTTGAGCCCTTGATGTTGTCATTCCTCTGAGCGACCGTCTTGGTTTCTGATGTGCAATTCATAATGAAAAGGAAGGAGCAAGCGTAGACATATCGGCAGAAGACAGGCGTGGGTGAGGTAAGCGAGATGAACCAAGCGGGTACAGGCGTTATGCGAGCGAATCATTCTGAATGGAGAGGTTGCAACTGGCGTCTCTGCATGGTGAAGATCTATCGCGGCGACTACTACTATTACTATTACTGTTGCTATTGCGCTTGTTCAACCCCTGGGACGTCATCACACGCAATCGGTAGATCACAGACGAATCAGCTGCCGATGGAGAGACTGATTGATTGGTTGTTTCTTGTTGTTGAACGTACCTTTGCCCGAAGTGCAGCCCATGAGCGCGCTCATGCACGAAAGTGCAAGTGCAGCTTTTCCAAACGAAACCATGGTGAGATGATGATGATGGTGGTGGTGGTGAAGGGATGTGTGATATCGTGTGGGTATGCTATGTTTTGGCAGAGTGCGGTTGTCAAAACTTATGTGTGCCTCTTTTGTTTTTGTGAGCTGTTGACCGATCTATTCGTGTGAGCAACTCTGCGCACAATGTGGCTGCTTTGCTGTTGAAATGCAGGTGGCGACGAGAGATCTTGAAGATGGCTGCACATTCAAGATCGTGACACCCCTCCATGCTGACCATACTTGCGCAGCACGCCGGCTTGGTCTCCCAATGTTACTCCCCATGAGCAGGATTTCCATTTTTGTGTTCCAGTCAACACCAGCGAACGCAGAATGGCAACAGCGAAGTGTCATTTCGCCCCGTCCTTTTCTCTCTGTCTCCTCGAAACTGCTCCACAAAAACGGATCGACATTTTCTGTTCCTTGTTTTCGTGGGCGTTGGATTGTTGGACTCGGCCCATTCCATTCCTCAACGGAACAACGGTCGTGGCAAACGTGGTGGAGGAACCATGAATTCGTTGAGTCCGCGAATGATACTTGTGCGTTTACGGGAGCATGCACGGTGGCTGGGACAAACAAGGGCGTAGTGTTATCATGAATTAGTCCAGCTGATCGATACGACACCAAACCCGAACCAGCATGCCGCTGCGTCAGCAACGCCACGATTAGGAGCGCCCGCGACGCACGCAACATTTAGCGAACTTGACGCAAAGTCAAGACCACAGTAGAATAAGCTCACAATCCCATGGGACCTTCCATGGGCCCTCTCAATGGGCACAACTCAACTTTAGCACACACACACGCACTCACACACTTGCCCGTAGCAATTAGGTTATGAGCCTGGACCGCAGGCACTGCTTGTTCGTCACCTGCCGCACCACACGGTGCTAACTGCACCATGGCGAACGCGCTCCATCACAGCGATGCCGCGTGTGGATGCACATTGCCGACAGCGACCAAAACACAAACAAAACTCTCACCGTCGCAATCATCCAACACAAACAACAACACAACGCAAAGCTCATGGACACGCATCGTCAACAGACAACGAACGCAACCTCCTCCAGTGACACAGACAACTCCGACCCGCCTTCGCTAGCAGAAGAGCCCGAAGTCGCACTCTCCGAGATCGCAGCCGACGACCCTGTCCCTCCTCTCGGACGACAACAACAACAGGCAGAGACCGTAGCCGACGCACTCGTCCCTCCTCTCCAGCCACCTGAACAAGTCGAGACCGCAGCCGACATCACTGTCCCTCCTCTCGCACAGCAACAACCTGAGACCGCAACACCTACCTCTCTTCATCAACAACCTGCAGCGACCGAGACTGCTCAAGCAACCTCTCCTCCTGCACCTCAAGAGACAGCACAGGACCCAGGCGGACGCGCCTCTCCTTCTGTTTCAACAACAACAACACGAGCTGCACAGGACACCAGCACACAGGCAGCTGGCGTCTTCGCGCAGCAACCACAACTTCCGCGTGACAGAACTCCTCTTCGGACAGAACCAGAACTTCTTCTGGCTGAAGGCGATATTCTGGACTTAACCTTGGACACTTTTGAATCCCAAGCCCTTGAGGAACTCCAGTCAGCCCTCGCAGATCCTGGCAACATTCGTCCTGGCATTTTTGCTGACACGAATCTCACTGTCAAAATTCCTGCTGATGTCACTGACACAGTAACCGGTGAAACCGCCATTCCAACTGTTCGCGCGACCCACGTTTCGGCCTCATCCACGACTCGACCAAGGATGTCACGTTTCAGCGCGGATCCCGATGATGCGGCCACCCGAGCCAACAACCGTATCCTCATCACCAAGGAAGAACGCGCTGCACTCGAAGGCAAGGACCGCACCAAGGTCAGAGAACAAGCCGTTGAGCCTCTCGAGCCGCTCTTTGTGATGGTGAACCAAACCACTGCCATCAATGACAACAAGTTCCTCAAAAAGAACTATGACTTCGCCCGACTCAAGGAAAACCTCCGCAGCCGCCTCAAGATGTACTCAATGTACGAGCCATTCCAAATCATCCGATCCACTTGGAACGAGGCCGGGGATCTTGTCTTCGATCGAACCACCGCAGACGATACCTTCATTGATCTGCTGGACAACGCGTTCACGCTCGACCAAGATGTTGTACTCCGTTCTACCGAGATCTACTCTCTCTTCGGTGGGAAAGTCAATCAGCAGAACCTCCAATGGTCGCTTGAGCTCATCCTTTCCTCTTGTGACGACTCTCTCATCGAAGCCATCGCTGCTCGCATGCAACAGATCCCAGAGGAGCTCCGCACAGGACCAATGGCCTACTACTTCATGGAATGCATCGCTGCAAGGACAACATCTGAAACTGCTCGAGCTATCACGAACAAGATCGCTCAGTTCAGGATGACCAACATCAAAAGTCAAAACATCGAAACATTCTGCCAGATCATGAGAGCAGCCATCCATCGAATCAAAGCCTCACTGCTTGGGATTCCAGCCGACATGAACGACATGCTCTTGAAGGTTATCAGAACCTGCACAAACAAGCCCTTTGTTGACTACTTCAACATGCGTGAAGCTGCCCTCGACGCAACTGGCAACGACCCTTTCACTTGGGAACAAATCCTCGAAATGGCTCTGAAGAAGTACACCAGCCTCATCAATCAAGAGATATGGTTCGCTCCGACCAAATCCAAGAACACCCGATTCAGAGGCATCAGGAGCAAAGCCAACACCAACGTCAAGGACTCTTCAGGACGCAGCCGACCTTCCCCTGACCGCGGAGGTCAGCCCATCGACTACACGCCTCCAAAGCAGGGCGAGGCACACGAGCGCACCACCCACGGCAAGACTGAATACTGGTGTGACCATGAAACCTGCAAACGATGGGGCAACCATCCAACCGACGGACATGACGACTTCGTCTCTCGCCAACGCAACCGTCGCGGCCGAGGTAGAAAGGGATCCTCAAACAACTCCAACAAGCAAACGGAACCAAAAGGGAACGACAACGAAACTCGCAAGCTTTTGAGATTCTCTGAACAAGAGGGTTTTTAAAGGCAGCTTTCATTGTCGTAAGTCCGATCCTGCTATTCCCATCTCTCCTCTGGCACCTGCTCGCATCCACATTCACAGCATACGTCCTGGCATTATCCGCCAACTGTCACCAAACCTTAAACCACGTCAACATCATGCGCGGACGCAAGAACCATCGAGTCTGTCGCTCCAAAGCACCACCGACCATATTTGCCTCAACGCAACGTATGAGGATGGGCTTCTGGAGTCGTCTCTTCCTTCTATCCGCTGTAATGATCCCATCGACGACACTATTCTTCCTTTCAACTCTCACTACCGATCGCTGGAAACACCCACAACGCTTTTACAACAAACACCAGCCTCTCGACTACGATCAACTGCTCTTTGGCGACGGATGGAACGACGAGCACACACGCAAGAACGACCCGCTGCCAGCTCACTTCCTTCATCTCTCCGGATTCCATGATGAGTTTGACTCATTCATGATGAACCGACGCATTGCCGCAGATGCCCAACAACGCGCAATGTCTCTACCTCCGTCTCAACCAAAGCACTGCTTTTCGATCACTCCATCTTTCTTCACCCTTCAGTCAGATAAACTTCGAACACAGGTGCAAGCCGTCTCCTATCTGGCCTCCACTGCCTATGAAGCATCCAAAGCACCGAACTTCATGGACGTTCTCGTCTCCCGTCACTACCATACTCCCGGTCTCACCAACAAGCGCGCCATGTGTCCCATCATCCTCGACACTGGGTGCTCATTCTCCATGACATATCGAAAGGAGGACTTTATCACAGGACCACATCTCGGTAATTTCGGAGACATCCAAACAGCAAGCGGCAAACTTCAAATCTCTGGCATAGGCACCGTCCAATGGCAAGTGCTATCCCTGAACGGAAACATCGCACCTGTCCGAACCAGAGCACATTACGTGGAGGAAGCACACATCCGCCTCTTCTCTCCGCAAGCCTACGCTCAATACCACAGCATCAAGACCGATCGCCAACCATATTACGGAGACACGGAATCCTTCTCATTCGCGTTGGAGGATGGCAGCGTAATGAACTGTCCTATCCATCCATTCACGAATATTCCGACCGCATTGGCGCGCGATCCTCAACACCAACTTGCAGACAAACCGGATGCAATACCCTGCCGATGCAAGTCTCACACTTGTTTTGAATGCCAAATCACCCACGCTCTACCATCCGTCCTGTCACCCGCAAACGAGAACCTCACCGCAAATCAGAAACAACTGCTACTGGATCATCAACGCTTTGGACATCTCGGAATGGATCATGTGAAACAACTTTATCGACTCACACGCAGAGTAAGACGTCTCTCCGGACCTGCGCAAAGATGGATTGAGACCCCTTGCCTTCCAGGGCGAGGAAAGGGACCTGCCAACTGCATCAACCCACTCTGCCAAGCCTGCGCCATCGCAACGGCCAAGCGTCGACCAATACCCACGAGAACCTCACATCCATCCGAAGACCAACGCCCAATTGCTCCAAACGCAACCAAACCAGGTCACCTCGTCTCTGTGGATCACTACCACGTTGCAGTGAAAGGACGCCTCGAACACACCAAAGGGCGTGAACCCGTATCCAGCAAATATGTTGGCGGAACCATCTTCTACGACAGCTACAGCGGGTTCATCCATACCTTCCATCAGGTATCTCTCGGCGCACACGACACCATCCAAGCCAAGAACGACTTCGAGTACATTGCCAGCCAGAGCAACGTGTCCATCAAGATGTACCATACGGACCAAGGCTCTCTCTCCTCTCGCGCCTTCCGCGAATCGTTGACTGCCAATCAGAGCATCCGGTTTGCGTCACAAGGAGCGCACCATCAAAATGGAGCTGCAGAGGTCGCTATCCGAGTCATCATGAACAGGGCAAGAGCAATGCTCATTCACGTCAGCCTCCACTGGCCCGATCAATTCGATGTCGAACTTTGGCCGCTCGCAGTCACCTACGCCACCTGGACATACAACCACATTCCGCAGCGAAACTCTAACAGCTCTCCCATGGCAAAGTTCACGGGATCTGATGACAGCTGTGTGATGCTCCAGCGATCGCGCGTATGGGGTTGCCCAGCATACGTCCTGCATAAGAATCTCCAAGACAAGAACAAGATTCCAAAATGGGAAGCAAGAGCTCGTATGGGCCAATTCCTTGGCTTCAACCGCGAGTTCTCCTCAACCGTCGCATCCATCCTCAATCCTCGTACCGGCCACATCAGCAGTCAATATCACTGCGCCTTCGACGAACGCTTTTCTACCATCGCAACAACCGACGACGGAAAAGACGACATCGACCCCAACTGGCATGACATCATCCGTTTCGAAAGCGATAACTACGCCGAAGACCACGATGAAGACATCGACGGACCTCTGCCTGACGCAGATCCCGAATTCATGACCGACGAAGAAAGAGAAGAATGGAATCGCCAGCATCGCCCCGAACCACGCATGCCTCCGCTCATTCATCCGCCGGTAACAATCATCAGAAACGACGACGACGACGGATTCGTCCCTCGCACATCACCCGATACAAGCATCCATGATCTGCCGCCTGGCACCGAAGTGGACAGCGGCGACGAGGACAACAACGCCGGCATACCGCTACCAGATCCTTCCCTTGACAATGAAAACAACACTGGCATGCCACAGCCAGAGCCACCAACGGCCGAAGACAACTCTCCAGTCAGACGATCTCGATCCGGACGACGCATTCGCAGACCCGCTCGCTACCGTCAGAACGAAGCAACCTCTCGCAACACCGTCTTTCATAGCATTCATGCTCTCTGCCGCGGGCGCGGACCTCGACCACAGACATCACCACTCTTCTTCCAAAACCTCAATTGGGACATCAACGACAACTTCGACATCCCAAGCCGCTACCAGATCCTACTGGAAGCATCTACCAGTCCAGCTCTCAACGAAATCTACGATATGGACCCTCTCATCCTCCAAGCCAAAGCGCATGATGACGATCATCCATCTCTTGCCGACGTTCTGAACTGCCCTGACCTAAACGAACGAGCCACATGGCGAAAAGCAATGAACACTGAAATCGAACAGCTTCTCGACAAGAAGACATTCCGCGTGGTTCCTCGGTCAATGGCAATCAACCACGAAATCATCCCTTCAACCTGGGTCTTTCGTCGCAAGAGATTCCCAGATGGATCCATTATGAAGCTCAAAGCTCGTCTCTGCGTACGAGGAGACCAACAGCAACGAACAGGGCGAGACAGAAATGAAACGTTAGCTCCCGTTGTTGAATGGAGCTCCATCCGTCTGATATTCGCACTGATGATCGAACATGGACTGCACACTCAATCAATTGACTTCAAAAATGCATTTGTTCAATCTCATCTGCCTGCTCCAATCTACATGCTTCCTCCTCCTGGACCAATTCCTATCAACAACCCAAACATTCCAGAGAAGGACCGCCCTATTCTACAAGTCAACAAGAGTCTTTACGGCGACCGAAGAGCACCACGCCTGTGGTACGAACATCTTCGCGACGCCCTCATCAGCGACAAATTCGGATTCAGAATGGCCGAGCAAGATCCCTGTCTGTTCCTCAAGAGCAACATCATCATTTGCGTCTACGTGGATGATGCAATCCTCTGTGGCACAACGATGGAAATCGTTCAATCGACTATCCAACAGCTACATCAAGAAGGTTTTGACCTCACATGCAAAGGAGATCTCTCTGCATACCTCGGTATAAAGATTGAGAAATCCAACGATGACCAAATCAAACTTTCTCAGCCTGGCCTCACAGCCAAAGTCATTGAATCCCTCGGACTGCAACAAGAATCCTCCCGCGTAATTCCAGCAGACGCCACTCTTGGTAAGAATCCAGACGCCGATCCCATTTCCAATCAATTCAACTACAGATCCGTATTGGGAATGATGATGTATCTTGGCACGAACACAAGACCAGACTGCGCATTTGCCATCAATCAGTGCGCTCGATTCAGCCATGATCCGAAACATCCTCATGAACTCGCACTCAAACGCATTGGACGCTACCTCCTTGGAACGAAAGACCAAGGCATCCAAGTCAAGCGATCAGCAATCGGCTCCATGGACTGCTATGTCGACGCCGACTTTGCCGGAGTTTGGGGAAAGGAAGATCCTCAAGATCCCAACTCCGTCCGATCCCGCACTGGATTCATCATCACCCTTGGTAACATGCCCATCATTTGGAAATCGAAGATTCAGTCCAAAATCGCCATGTCAACACAAGAAGCAGAGTACATTGCACTCTCAACCGCAATGAGATCAGTCATACCTCTCAAGAACGCTCTCAAACAACTCATGCACGCCTTCCACATCAAATCAACGGCAGAATCAGAACTGACCACCATCTTCGAGGATAACCAAGCTGCCATCACCTTAGCAACAACGAAGCCGCCGCGGATGACACCAAGATCAAAACACATCGCCATCAAATACCATTGGTTTCGATCTCACCTCAAGAAAGGATCCTTCGAAATCAAGTACATCGATTCAACTCTTCAGAAAGCCGACATCATGACAAAGCCATTGGCGCGAGCCAAATTCGTGGCAGCCCGAAAGCTGATCATGGGTTGGTAACGCATGCAACACCTGAGGGCGAGTGTTATCATGAATTAGTCCAGCTGATCGATACGACACCAAACCCGAACCAGCATGCCGCTGCGTCAGCAACGCCACGATTAGGAGCGCCCGCGACGCACGCAACATTTAGCGAACTTGACGCAAAGTCAAGACCACAGTAGAATAAGCTCACAATCCCATGGGACCTTCCATGGGCCCTCTCAATGGGCACAACTCAACTTTAGCACACACACACGCACTCACACACTTGCCCGTAGCAATTACGTAGGGTCACATTCACCTTGACAATAATCCATGGTTAGTGGCCAATGAAGTTGCGCTGTTGGATCCGGTGTCGATGCGGAAAGAGTGGAGCGATCACGCTCGCGCACGACACTCAGCCGAGAGTGATCGGAGACGCTTCCTTCACTATCAATCCTCATGGTAGCGACCCGGGTGTGTGGACGAATACTCCATGACTCCACATGAACATCTGCGTGAAGTTGGGCACTGCAGTATGCTATGTGCACTCTGCATGATGAAAGGCTTTGAAGTGAACTCATGTCACCAATCCTGTATGGGCATGCATTGTATTGACCACCATGGGGTGCACCAACCAAAGTGACTCTTGAAGCTGACTCTCTTGTGTCGCTGTTGCCAAAGCAGCTGATCTGGAAACGCAAGGTCTTTCTCGTTGAGCAAAATACTCGCGAGGAAAGTGGTGCACGATCTGGTCTCATAAAACGGATTCGGCAGCAACACTCAAAACAGCAACACTCAAAACAACAACAGGGACGGAGACAAATCCACAAGACTCCACCAGAGAACATACAATTGGATCATCATCATCATCATCTTCATCATCATCATGGTTTCATTTGGAAAAGCAGCGCTTGCGTTGTCCTTCATGAGCGCATTCATGGGCTTCACTTTGGGCGAAGGTACGCACAGCGCTTCAGGATGTCCTGTTCGATGCTTGGCGGAAGGAGCACGAGCACACTATTGGGAGCATCTGCCAATCTGGAGAGAGAGAGAGAGAGAGAGGAGTATGCCACTGTCCTTCTCGCTATTCTCTCTGGCCACACACCTCTCGGTCTCGTGAATCCTGTACTCTATGAACATCTACTGCGTCGCTTGAAATTCGATGAGGCGAACATTCCTTGTCTGCATTCCACACCGCGCCCTCTAACGATGGTGACACTCACTCCTGGCAACCGGCTCTGCTGCTACGATGCACCAACCCTGTCACTTTCGCATATACGTGCGCGTTCGCCGACACGGACGCTTCTACTTCCATTTGCCATTCAATCATTCTATCTCCACGCACGAACCATATCAGATACGGAAGTCGCGCTGGGAAAGACTCGTCGTCTCAAGGGATCCGGCGCTGGACCTACATCCAAGAGCTCCAAGGCAGGCGAGATAGAGATCGACACTGAATTCTGGAGGGTCAGCTCCACCGCATCCTATTACGAGCAACTCGCTCAAATTCCAAACGATCAAGTCAAGCAGCAGCTCGCTCAATTCAATGTCATCCCGGTTGGTGGCGCCGGTGATGGGGCAGCGTTTGTGCTCACAGCCCTCGGTGGATCAAATGCTTGCATCCCAGGTAATCCGGGCGTTGGGAGCGACGGACAGTTCACCGAGGCGGTGTGCGACAGGCTTGAGAAGGTTCTGGCATTCTGGTCGTTGGATCCTGCTATCGATGAGGCTCAGTTGAGGAAGATCGAAATCAGAGGAGTGTCGGGACAAATCTACGAGAACACACCACTGCTGAATCAGGTGTTTGGTGTTTCGCCTTCCATTTCCCCAGAAGTCATCACTGGGCTCCAAAATGCTGTCAGAACCTTTCTTCCAGGCAACTTCTCCAACCCTCTGCTGTCGATGTCCACTTCGCAATACGGAGAACTGACAACAACAGGAACCGTCGGCTTCCCGTACCAATCCTTCGATGGGGCCCGCTTTTTCCAGCTTCTTCCTGTTCCTTTCATCCTACTTGGAGAAGGGATCCTCGACCTCTTGGAGAGATATCCCGAGGTAGCCAAGATTCGCATCGAAAAGGAGATTGTATCCCGCCTCAGTCAGTATCTGATCTCATTGGTTGAGCCCGTCGATGTTGCAACCGTTCCCGAGCTCACCGGAGTATCTGCAATCACACTGGACCTCATTCGAAAGAGAGCTAGCAACATCATTGATGCGTTGACAGGGTATTTCTATGCTCACACTATGGGCGACATGAATTCCAACAGCTTCTGTGAGTTGTTGGAGAACACACTCAGTTTCGAGTCGGCCGACGACGTCTGTGCACTAATTGTGGGGGCCAGGTTGGCTGCAATCGACGGCGACAACGTCGACGCAACGAAGGCTTTCGAATACGCCAGTGCCAACTACCTCAAGATCTTGGCTGCCGATCCGGCCATCTGCCCAACCCCGCCAGGCTGTTTTGATGGTTGATCGCTGCCGGCTCTCTACGAGCTGCAAATACGTACGGCTGCCAACACCGATGCCCCCGACTGATACGCTGCAGGAGAATAACAACAAATAATAAATCAACACTTAATCATCCGTGTACTACGTACTTGTACGATCTATTACGTAATAATAATAGTAGTAATACCACACCGAGGTAGTGCCACCCAGTTGGCCGTCCATCGCACAGTACCAGTGGGCAAGTGTTGCAAAGTGCAATCCTCTGCTCTCTCTCACTCTCTATGCTCGTTCCTATCTCGCAAAAAGGAGGAAACGACACACGCCAAACCACAATACAATGCGATAAGACGTGATGCGAACCGGAGTCGTGCGCAGTTGTGTCGAATGCACACCACATCACGAATTCAACACTCAACAATCAACAACCAAGAAAGAGCAAACACGCGCATCACATGGAGCCATCATACGTACGAATACTATGCTGATAGAACATAAAGCAAGTATTCTATTATATTGTATAATATTGTTTGTGTGCAATAGACCAGAGCAATCTTTCACAGCCATGCCATCATCGCCACCAATTCCCGCAGCAGCAGCTGCAGCAGCATCAAGCGCACCGCAATTTCTGTACAGCAACCTCGCATTCAGTGGCAGTAGCAGTGGCAGCGACAGCCTGCCAGGGCAATCGCCGACATCGGAAGGCGAATCTTTGGTAACATCCTGCGCAAGATCAAAGGTCGAATGTCAAGACTCATCTGCGACGCTCAACGTGGAGTGGTTCTCAAAGGAGGAAGCAGCGTGGCCCCTTCTGGCTTACTGTCACGGGGTGTGCGAGTCGGCGGAAACGTGGACGGTGCAAAACTTGGCCCGAATGTGCCGCAAGAACCAATGGCGCCTGGCCGTCTTGGAGCTGGAAGGCCACGGGTTGTCTTCTGGAACGCGATCTTTGTGCAGCAGCTTCCCACGCGTCGTGAGCCACGTTGGCCTATTTTGCCATCACGTTGCCACATTGGCGCCAAAGCCAAAGGATGATGGTCCCATTCCGCTCGTTCTCGCGGGATCTTCCATGGGAGGCGTGGCAGCTCTCTACGCCGCAGCCGCAATGGCCAAGTCCCTGTCGATCAACGATAACGGGTCCGATGCGGCGTTGGCTGGATTCGCAGGATGCGCGTTGATCTGTCCGGCAGTCGGGGTGGCACCGGAGGTTGTGCCGCCGCCTCCCATCGTGATGGCCTTGTCGGCATTGGCCTGGGTCGCACCGTCCGTCGGATTGATGACGCCTGTGGAAGATCCGTCCATCTACGCATGCCCGCACACGTCCACGCGCAACTTTGTCGGCCAATGGCCTCTTGCGACGTCCAAGATGTTGCTGGATGTCACATCCAAAACTGTGCAACAGGATCTCGCGGCGTATGAGCAGGCCAAGGCCAAGGCCACCGATGGCAGCCAGCACAGATCGACTCCGCTGGATGGAATGGCGATGATACCATCGATGTTGGTTCTTGCTGGCGAGAAGGACCATGTGGTTCCGATGACATCTATTGAGGACGTGATCCAGAAGATTGACTTGCCGCAGGATCGCAAGATTCTGTGCACGATCAAGAAAGGCGATCATTACTTGTTGGTGAAGGGGAAGCCGATGGAGGAAGGGATTTCGCAGTTGGCCGCATGGTTGGAGGGTCGGTTTGCGCGTGAAAATTGAGCAGCAAGCACCAGATGCATATTGGATGATCTCAACGCACTCTCCAGATCGTAGGCAGGTATGTATGAGATATGCACAACAACGGATGGCAATTCATAGCTTGTCGCGCATCGTGGGCGCTGCAAATACTGCTGCCGCCTCCTCCTTAACGACGATTCGTCGTCTGCCTCCCCTTCTATGAGTACAACAAGTAGAATTAATGCATGAAATAATCTGCACTATTAGTACATGACCGTTTTGCGCTGATAGAAGGAGGCCCACAACAGACGAAGAGCAACAACGGCATCGAACTCGAGTTCCGTCGTGCTTTTCATCAGTTCATCGAGAGTCGGTCTTTGGAGTTCGCTTGAGCCATCGCCTTCGTCGCAAGGCGTTGCCTGGCTTTGGCCATCTTTTCCAAGGATCGGTACGTGGGATGCCCGCCCAGCGGTGCCCGTCCTGAGAGGCTCCAGTTGGACAAGTCGAACACGCTGTGAAGGCCGTCCTCCTCCACCAGCCTCCGCAGCATCATCCACCAGAACGCACCTGCCGAATCGCAAGAGTCTCGCGTGCTGCAGTACATCCGACCACCATCCTTTGTGGGTGACTTCCATTCGAAGGGCTTCGTTTTGCCCGTGAAGTGTCGAAAGTCTCGGTACGGCGCCAGATCGTGGAACTGCTTCTTGTTATTCCCCCATCGATACTGTCCGTCCGCCCCCTCCGGCAGACACGAACGCCCACGCAGCAGCTCATGGCCAGAATCTGTACTCTCCAATCGCGGTGAACGCCGATCCGTCGACGATGCTGGCGCCGCGGCCTTTCCCCAATGTTCCACCTTGCCCCCGTTCACAATCGACACGTCTTGCTTCCAATATTTCGTCCAATAATACAGCAACCCCTGATCCGCAAACGCGCCATGCCACTTCCATGTGTGGTACTCGGGACCGTGAAGATTCCGGACGTAGTCTGGCCGCTCGATCTTGTGCCCAAATCCGATGGTTTCATCAAAGTAGGGATGCGGCAACGACAGCGCCTCAGCTTCGCGCCGCGCGATGATCTGCTGCAGGTCCTCGAAGTCCCCGGGCCGCGGAGTCAGCAGGAAGAAGCCACCGTTCGATGGCTCCGTGTCCGTTGTGAGCACCATGTTTTCCTTCAACAATGGTGCCTTTGATGACGATGGGTCCTCGGGATCGGAGAGTTGGAAGATGTAGTCCAGATTGCAAAATGGCAGAACATCGCTGTCCATGTACAGTCTGAATCGTGGCGATGGTTGTCGGCGTGATGTGAAACAGCACGTCATAGTCGCACAGTACAACAAGCAAAGAAGCAAGAGTCGCAATTTGATGTGATGGCATGTGATGAGATGAGATGGCACGAGATAACATTGCATCCACACGGGGTATTATCGACGCACAGGCACAACGCGGACTCACATTCTGGTGTAGTTGGTGAACTGAAGGATTCGGAACTTCTCCATCTGCGCCGCGTAGAAGCTCTGCCGTATGGGTGGAGGCAGGTAATGAATGTTGACGCCTGATGTGGCGAGCACGCGTTCCTGTTCCGGTTCCAACCGTGTCGCATTGGTGAACTTGGAGAGCTGGACCATGAGGATGATGTCGGCGACGCTGCCCGATGTGCGCAGGATGTGAGCTGCAATGACGATGTTGGCAAGGAATCCTTGGAACTCGTGCAGCTTGGCAGGATCGATGCCGCTGAGGAGGAACGCGTAGGCCCAGCGCCTCGGAGGTTGGTCGTCAACCTTGCCAGGCGAAAGCGCGTCCACGGCACCGTCATTTCGAGCTGTCGCCGATGGTGCCGATGGCGCTGACCCAACTGGTTTCGCGCTCCCATGCTTCGCAGGCGCGTTGGCTCCGCCATGTGATGCCTGTTTGAGATGCAGCAGCGAGAACTCGTCGATGACAGCGGAGCTCTGCAGCACGCGAGATGTGTCATGCAACTGGAACGTGAGACCGATGCAGGCAATGAGGAGGAGGTATCCGGCCATGCAAGGGATGAGCTTCCTCTTCTTCTTCGGCACCTTCCCCATGGCTGTCTGTCTGTCTCTGCCCGCAGATTGTCGGATCGTTGTTTGAATGGCTGCTCCAAGTCCTGCTTCTTTCTTGCCAATGCCCTCTGGTGTTGTCACAGGAGTGGGTGTTGCGGTTGGTGCCCCTCAAGGTGTCACCGTCTCCGTGATCGTGCGATTTTGATGTCAATGGAACTCTCTCCTCTGCTGGAACACATCACGTAAGAATCGTGCACGGAGGTTCACTTTGTGTGCTTGTGTGCGATGGTGGAACGCGGGCGTTTTGTTCCTCCCCAACACAACACAACCCGGTGATGTCGGACACAATCTACGTAGCGTCAGTCTAGAGAGAGACTTTGTGATGACCTTTTCAGTCCGTGTTCGTGACAAAGGAGAGACGAAGAAAGAGCAGAAAGATTCGGAGAACGTGATGACGTGCAGCTTCTCCATTTTCGGATCGCAGGGACACCCGGCAAGTCCATTGAAACGTGCGTTTTTTGACTCATTTGACCAGAGAGATGAATCGAGGCTGTTTAATCCAATTAGTCTTACCTCCACAATCTGTGTCGTTGCATTTGCAGAAAATGACCAGTACATGTCGTGTCGTTAAGTATCATATTTAACGAGATCGTCTATTAGTGTCCAATGACCGCCGTTGTGACTGTAGTTGTTTAAGTCACGAATCAATCTGATGCACAACTGAAAGTGCATTTAATGCACTCCAAATGCATTTAATGCACTTCAATTGCATTTAATGCACTTCAAATGCATTTAATGCACTTCAACTGCATTTTTTGAACTCCAAGTGCATTTAATGCACTTCAAATGCATTTTTTGAACTCCAAGTGCATTTTTTGATGGAAGCACACAGGTCGCGGGACTTGCTTGAGCTGTTTGTGTGTGGGTTGGCGATTGGTGTGCAGGCCCCAAGAACAGGATTTTTTTGTGAAAAGATGGTGCGAAGTTCAAGAGCCGCGCTCGTTGCCGACACGAGCGCTTGAACTGCCGAATCAAGAACCTGAAGACCACGAGCGACACTGTTCGCCCTGGCCACCAATGCCATGTGCAACCATTCGAGGCTCTGTGTGTGATTCTCCAATACCAAATGGACAACAGACTCGAGTTGTTTGCTGTGTGGACCCAGCGTGAGCATAAGACCCATTCAGGATACGATTGTAACCTCGTTATTATGCAATGTTTTAGCACTGAATTCATCCTGTTGTGCTTTATTGGGTGTGTGTGAAGTTATAGACTCCTCAGCCGTATAGTTACAAAGTTATATTTTGCGGATTAGCCTTTGCCTAGAACCGTCAAGCGTGCGGACGGTAGAGGGCAAATGGGTTCGGAATCGTCAGTCGTGTTTCGACATGCTGTCCAGTCGTGTCTATCATCGACACACTCACATTTCACGTGGGTGAGGCGGTTACTTGTAACGAAATGTTGAGGATTGCGTGGTGGCGGTGGGCATGCCGAGGCTGCTGCTTTGTCTGGGCTTTGGATCAATGGAATCCATGTGGAGAAGAATACATATGGTGGTGAGCAGGTTGCAGGCTCCATGCTACCCAAGGATGGTACACCCCAATTCAACCTTTGCCCTCACCCTTAACTTGACCTGCATCATGCCTTGTTCTTGGTCTGCTGCTGTTCATGGTCCAGGACGTTCAGCTTCGTCCACATCTCAATCAGCACATGCTGCCTTCCCTCCATGTACCTACTCTATAGTACAGCCTCGTCCTTGCTTCAGGTCTATTCCCTGCCTGTGTGTTTGGACCTACTCTCTGCTCGTCGTCGCCAATGGCCATCATTGGCTTTGAACCGTTGCTCATCTGCTCCACCTCTTTACTTCTTGTTTCAGTGGTATTGAATCCACAAGCACTTGAATCATGATGCAAGAAACAACAAGGATAACAACACTACTGTCACCAGTCTCTTTCTGCACCATGTCAACAGCTCAGCAGATGATCATGGCATCCCATGTCCAAGGGGAACAAAGCAGGTTGCACAGGACTTTGTAGAATATTCACAAACTAAGCCAAGTACTATTTAGTATTGTATTTTGTTGTGCATAGCAAAGGATAAGTCACTGCCCTCCATTACATTACATAATATTATGTTGTGTAGCATTCACACGTGTGGCTGGTGTGGCCGACATGTAGGGATGGCACCACCAATGCTTTGCTGCTTGACACAAAACCGGCAGGAGGAAACACCCAAAGGAGCCAAATCACCAACAGCGTGACACCGGACCTGTCACCGGACCTGTCACAACATCACCATCCACACCATTGAATACAATTTCGGTCTGTCATCGACCGTCAATGACGTCACTCTTTTTGTCCGCGTTGAGGACAAGCCAGCCAGTATTGGTGTCGTAGACATATAGCTAAATATGTCTAACCCTAGTTGACAACACAGTACATCGCCATCTAAGAAAGTAGTGTTTTCCTATTATTCACCTTCAGGGACACATGATGGTACCCAGCATGGGGCTTACAGAAAACATGATGGTACCCAGCATGGGGCTTACAAGAACCACTGAATTGGCAGCAGAAGAATTGTTCTTGCTCACTACGACCACCTTCCACTTGTGAAACAGTCGTCTGGCTCATGCAACCACCAGTTTTGCGCCCAGCGGTTGGATGTGGCGAGTTCACGCCAGGAGGATCCATTCACGAATTGTTGACAGCAAAACCGATGAAGTGCATTTAATGCACTTCAAATGCATTTTTTGAACCCCAAATGCATTAAATGCACTCCAAGTGCATTAAATGCAAAAGGAAGCAGGTTCGACGGGACTCGATGACACTTCAACCAAACGGAAGCAATGACTAAATTTGTCCGAGTAACACCGATTGATAAAGTGGTAATATCAATGAATCAAACGAAGACGTCGCTGCGACATCGCTTTGTCAACATCTCACAAACAACGAAGAAACACAACAAATGACAAAAAGCACTTTGGGGTCGTACTAGTCGTAAACTGAAGTATTTGATGCACTTGCCGGGTATCCCAGCGGAGAGGTCATCGTCGCCATCACCATCGACATCACCATCAGCATCAACATCACCATCAACATCACCATCGACATCACCAACCCACAATCTGCAATCCACGATCCACGATCCACGGCTCACAATACATACACTGATCATTCTCATCAGAGGATCATCAGCACAAGTCGTACACCAGTAAGAAGGAGATCGCTGCCATCCATACTAACGCAATACGAACGCAATACTCACGCAATAGTCTCTCTAGACTATTATTCTACATCATATTCTATTCTATTATATTCTATTATACAATACTTCGCACGACGAGAACGAGCGTTGGTGGCCATGGCAAAGTCCAGAGCAAAGAGAAAGGCGAAGAAGCCAAAAGCTGCAACAGCGCAGAATTCAAATGCGGATCAGCATGGCAGCACGAACGACAATGGTGCGACTCGCAACCCACGCAGCCAAGAGCTT
Source organism: Craspedostauros australis (assembly GCA_026770025.1). Taxonomy (NCBI): domain Eukaryota; phylum Bacillariophyta; class Bacillariophyceae; order Mastogloiales; family Achnanthaceae; genus Craspedostauros; species Craspedostauros australis. The sequence goes on from JAMXDE010000022.1 coordinate 1,052,246, forward strand.
GAGGAGGAGGTGGCTGCACTGAAAATGCAGTTGGAACAGGCTCAACAGACGATTCGTGCGCTGCAAGGTTCGGGAGCGAATGGGATGGGGCCAGCCAACACAATCAGCAACGGCAGTACCAACGACGGCACCAACGGCAGTACCAACGACGGCATCAACGACGACAACGATGAGACAGAGACGGATTGGTCGAACCATGTTGCGGTGGATCTAAGTGAGCAACCGATGGCGAACAGTCCATCGATGCTGACTTCCATCTCACCGCCCGCCGTGTTTCATCGACCGCTCGGAAAGAAGGGCTACCTCTTCAAATGGCAGGACAGGAGCATTGGCTGGGGTGGCACCAAGTGGGCGCTCAGATTTGTGGCCCTGGAGGATGGAAAGGTGGCGTACTTTGGCTCCCACCACGATCCGCTCACATCGCCACCGCGGTACGTGCTCAATCTCAAGGGCTGCGCCGTGCGAGACGAGGGTTGGAAGAGGAATCGCCGTCACAAGAGCACCAGCCGCGGTCGCACGAATTCGGGTGATGGATCCGACGAACCTCCCTTGGATGAAAGCGGAGCCTACTTCTTCGTCTTTTCGATCTACCTGCGTCAAGACCAAGACGTCTCGCAGCGCAACGCAGGGCGTGCTTTGCATCCAGGACAGGCAGGCAAGGGCAGTTCCATCCTGTCGCAGAGCAGCTCCGACAGCAGCAGCGCCAAGTCCACGACGGTCGCATTCGAAGATGTCGTGCCCTTGCTGCGCTTCTCGACGCCATCCTTGGCCGAGAAGCAACGATGGATCCAGCTCATTTCAGAAACGTGCGCCTATTGCGAGACGGAAGCGTACCTGCAGGATGAGGCCGATCGCTACGACGAATCGCGTTTCCGCCGCGAGCAGCAAATGAAGATGGCCCTGGCGATGCCCGAAGCCAAGACCGACGGCACCTTGCCACCGCTCTACTTCGCCCCGGCATCCACGCGCCGCTTTCCGAAACGCCATCCAAGCCACAGCAGGCTGCCATTGGATGCAAAGCTCTTTCGTTCCAAGACGGCAGACCCCAACGCGGACAAGGTGGAATCCAGATCCATCAAGGGCTACCCACCCTCGAAGCCCATGCATCGCAGCGCAGCGCCGTCGTACCTCAGCCTGGAGGCGCCACCTCAGAACTACCGCGGCTTGTTCAATTTGGGCATCATCATCTTGGTCGTCAGCAACTTCCGATTGATGCTCGGAACCGTGCGTCGACATGGATTCGTCATCACGAAATTGCTGCGCCATCTCCAGGACTTCCCCACGGTGAGGTACAACCGTGAGGCCTGGCAAGAATTCCCAATCCTCTCCGCCCTCATGCTGCAGGTCTTGTTCGTCATCACAGCATTCGGTCTGGAACGCTTGCTCAGCCGGCGGCGGTTGCCCAATTCGTTCGGCATGATGCTGCACTACGCCAACGCGTACAGCGCCTTGCTCTTGCCCACGGTCATTGTGTGGAAGTTCATCGAGTCGCCACCCGTGGGTTCCGCCGTCCTCATGCATGCCACCATCACGTGGATGAAGCTGGTCTCGTACGCGCACGCCAACGACGACTATCGAGCATCCGCCCAGAGCATGGACAAGGACGCTGTCAACCCGCACAATGCTACGCTTGCGCTGATCGAGAATCTGGAGGATGCCGACCTGGCGCTGTCGTACCCGCAGAACGTGACACTCAACAACCTGCTGTACTTCTGGTGCGCCCCGACACTGACGTACCAGATCGCGTTTCCCAAGTACCCCAAGATCCGCCTGTGGAAGATCTTGGCAATTCTATTGCGAATGGGAATAGTGACGGTCATGTTCACCTTCCTGGCAGCCCAGTTCGTGTCCCCGACGTTGCAGAGCCTGGTGACCGAGCTGGACGCCACTCACGGACGGCTGACGATGAGTCTCATGGCGGAATACTGGCTTCGCCTTTCCATCGCCAACACCTACCTTTGGCTGCTCATGTTCTACGCCTACTTCCATCTCTACCTCAACCTCATCGCGGAAGTGCTGCGATTTGGCGACCGCGTCTTCTACAAGGACTGGTGGAACTCCTCCGACGTCTCGTCGTACTGGAGGCTGTGGAACATGCCCGTCCACTTCTGGCTGATCCGCCACGTGTATTTCCCGTGCATCCGATGCAACATGCCCAAGGTCATGGCAACCTTCGTCGTCTTTCTGGTCTCCGCCGTGATGCACGAAGTGCTCGTGAGCGTCCCCTTCCACATGATTCGTCCGTGGAGCTTCTTGGGCATGATGATGCAGCTGCCGTTGGTGGCCGTCACCAAATTCTTGTGCAGCAAGTTTCCCGGCAGCTCGATTGGCAACCTGATCTTTTGGATCTCATTCTGCGTGGTGGGACAGCCGATGGCGATTCTGCTGTACACCGTCGACTATCAGTACGAGAAACAGTTCGCCAATGTTGTGGATGCGTGCAGTGCTGCCGCAGCTGGCGGCGGCGTGGATGGTGTGGTCGGTCGATCCTGTGTCGCATCGTGAGGCAACCAAGTGTTGGCGTGGGCTCTTGCCGCAGAGTGGTGGAGTAACGTGCTGACTTGCATGGATAACGGCATACAATAGAGCAATAGTGCGACCTACTCATGCTGTGATGGGAATGCATACTCTCTAATATCATACAATACAATGCAAACTGCGATCTGAACTATGATACCATTAGATCCCATACCATATCATACCATACAGTAGCACTGCACTGTCCTCCGCAGCGATACTCCTCTCTCGAGAGATCCAACAGTAGAGGTGATGAACATGGATGTATGCATACACTTATGCATGGATAGGTCGTAGACATGTAAAATATATTGGGGGTACAATTGAGCAGATGATGCTTTTGGTTATCAACTTAATGTCCTGTCTTGCGTCGCCATCGAGTTGACCATAGTACCATACTCTGCTCTACGACACTCTGCAGTAGAAGCCGCAGAAAACTCACAGCAGGTGTTCCAGATCGAGCTCCATGACGGATGCGGGGTACTGGATGTCAAAGTTCTTGAGGACGTTGGGATGGAGGATGCCGAAGGTTCCCAGACGAATCTTGGACTCGGTGCCTGGCTTTGTGAGAAGAATTGTGGCAGCCCGACCCGGGAAGTACATGCCGAATTCGTGCGATCCTTCCGGCAGCGGGTTGATGGTGTACTCCCAGCCTTCCTTGCTGACTCGGTACTGCTCGTCCTCGGCCTGCGCCTTCTTTGCGGAGGTGGCGACGTAGGCCGCCTCGGGACCGACCTCCGTGAGCGTCATGATGCGATCGACGAGGCCGTGCAGAATCTCGAATCCGGAGGTGGGTCCCGCGTACACGGCGGCGACCTTGCGCGAGTTCTTGGCACCGACACGAGTTTCGGTGGCGACGTGGTCCGCATCAGCCACGACGACGTCGCTGACTTCGAAGAGCTTGAATCCGTTGGTGAAGGAGGCCGACTTGTTGTGCTGCAGGGTTTTGAGAAGGCCTGGCAGCAGGGTGGTTCGGACGACCTGGTACTCTACGTTGGCAGGGTTGGAGAGGGAGACGGTGGTCTCCATCTTGATGGGGCATTGCAGGGCGGTGAAGTTGTCGTGGATGCTGCAGAGACCGTGGGTGAGGACCTCTGTGTATCCGGCGCGCGCAATTTCGTCGCGCAGGAGATCTCCGAGCTGGTTGAGGGGGAACTCACCGCCGACCGTGTGCGTTTGCGGCACCTTCTTGACGATGTTGTTGTATCCGAAGGCAATGCCGATGTCTTCGGCGATGTCGACGGGGTGCAGGATGTCTGACCTCGTGGGCGGGACGGTGACCTCCAGGACGGTGTCATTGTCCAGGAGCGTGGCCGGTCCCAGCTGGACCTTGTTGCAGAGGGTCTGCATCTCGGCGGCCGTGATGTCGATTCCGATGAGGGAGTTGCAGAAGTCGACCTTGGCCTTCTCGCGTCTGGTGAATAGCTTTGGCGTGACGTAGGAATCGGCGATGGATCCATCCGCTGCCTCGTAGTTGACCTTGACCGGGTGGACGGTGAATGGCTGCGCGCAGTACTCGGAGAACATGGTGACGACGGTGTCCAGCACGATGTTGGCCTTGGTGAGGTCCGTGGCCGTGCACTCGATGAAGACGTTCTTGGTTGCCAGGGTGAGCTTGGAGTGCGCGCCGTTGATGATGGGCGGCAGAGACATGACGCGCTCGTCCGCATCGAGGACGACCGGGTAGAGCGGCGAGTCCTTGATGATGGCGACGTAGGGCTTGAGGTGCTTGACCTCCGGCTGGGTCTCGTAGAATTCGAGGAGGTCGTTGGCCTGGAAGCTGCCCTTGTCATCGGGAGTGAGGGGCACGAAGTTGATGTCTGCGGGAGCGCGGGCGTCGTAGACGAAGGGTCCCTTGACGGTGTCCATGTCGTGCGTCCCGATGGCCACCAGGGTGCGCAGACGGCAGAGGTTGCGGTGCAGCTGGTCCTGCAGGTCGATGAAGGAGTCGTACCGCTCCTGCGTGAAGGTGACGTCCTTGAGGATGGCGGCCACGCAGAACGGGCGGATGGTGTCGGCGTTGGCCTTCTTGACCGTGAGGGTGACCTCCGCCGCGTCGTCCGAGACGATGCTGTAGGTGGGGGCCTCCTGGTCGCCCAGGAAGATCCTGAGCGCGCGGCTGAGGCCCTCCACGCACAGCAGATCGTATCGGTTGGCGGGGACGTCGATCTTGTAGAGCACGGCAGCGGACAGCGACTCCAGCTGCTGCTTGCTCAGCTTCACGGTGGCGGACTTCTGGGCCTCCTCGCGCTCCGATGTCACCTCGTCCAGCTCCACTCCGAATTCGAAGCACAGCTCGTCGAAGGCCTCATCGCTGTATGTACGTCCCAGGTGGGTGTACAGGATGTCGCGTTCTACGGAGAGGGTTGGCATTATTCCTTTTGTGTTCTGCTACTGTTGTTGTTGTTGTTGTTTGCTACTGCAGGTTCTTGTGGGATTTATCGGAGGGAGATCCTGCTGTCGTTGTCGCTGTCGATTGCTCGTTGCTGATCAAACGAGTACTGATGGACTCTGCTGGTGTTGGTGGCGATGTTCTGTTCGATGGACGATCGATTGAGGTCGTTCGTTCGATTGCTTCTCCGACAAAGGCTGTCGTCGATCCTTGATCCTTGATCGCAGTCTCTCTCTTGATGTCGGTGAGGCTCCGGTTGTGGATCTTCTTGTTGGTTGTTCTGTCGCTGGTTCTTCCTGTGGTGGATCATCTCGTTTTTGTACCTTGTGTTTGCGTGCATGTTTGGGTTTGGACGTCCGCATCCACGCGTCACCGTGTTGTTGCGCGCACTTGTTTGTGCGGTTCTGAACGATTCAACAGCACATGGGCCAATTCGTGTAAATCAGGTTGAGCAATGGACTCGCGTGATCCCTTTCGTTTTGGCGCCAAACCGACAACAGAAATCGGGTTCTCTCCCTCCTTCTACCGAATCCACACACGAGCATCCACACACAAACATCCACACGCGCGAATATTTGTAATCTACGAGTGCATCCCTGCGGTACCGACACTTACCTGCAACACACTCCTTCTATCAAGCTCGTGGACACTAAGAGATTCGCATCCCACACCTACAACTAAAACGGTTGCGCTAACTATGCGAATGGAAGAGGTGCAGGTTCCGCCAAACAACAGGATGATGTTCTCACAAGTAATCGCGCGGAACATGAAACCCAACAGAGCACGTGCAGCAGGAAATGAATTGAATTGAAGTGACTCAACCTATATCTGCTTTATTCTGCTTGCATTCGCTTGTGTTACCGCTGCCGCTGTTATTCTTGTTCGTAATCGAAGTCCAAAGAGTGACGAGCTTGGTTGTTGCATCCCCGTCTCCATTCGATCTCCAAGTGCGTGGTCGAACACCTTCGCGTTTCAGCTGCTCTCATCATTTTCACATGATCTTGCGAAGAAGAAGAACGACGACGACGACGACAGCGGATGCCCGTGCATGTCGTTGCAGTCATCGCTTATTCGCCCTCGACCATGACGTGGAAGCTCTTGGCACCCTGCTGGCGCTTCTCGAAGTATGGTTGGTACTCTTCGCATGCCATGAACTCAAGGCCCTTTTCCTTGCTTGGCCACTCGATCATGGCGTAGAGCTGTGGTCGCTCCCTTGGCTCGCCTTCGATCTGCTCGTGGTTGGGGGTGCGGGCCCTGTACACACCGCCGTACTTGGCGACGATGGCGGGGACATCCTTGAAGTAGGATGCCATCAATACAGCGTCCGTGACGGTGATTTCGAGGATGGAGTAGTAAGGCATGGTGGATATTGCTGTTGCTGTTGCTTTAGTTGTGCTGTTGTTTGCGTTTGATCGCGATTTGGATTTTATGAGAGTTGTTGGAAGTCCTCAGGGGCAACGACAACTTGTTGCGATTGCCGAGGACCTTGGGTGTTTTGATCGGTCAGAAAGACCAAGTATAGCGCTGAGACTACAATACTCTGCGGGGTTGCGCAACGCTCTTTGGCATTTATTGGACACCCATTCCCGCAGAATCTCTGGTTTCTCACATGAACGAACCAGAACGACGGATTTATTGGAAGTAGAAGTATAGCGGAGTATAAGTAGCGTCCTTCCACATGACAACTTGAAGAGCTGCATTCATGTGGCGTTGAATCGCGTTGCTTTCCTGATCCAGACCAAAAGATACGATGATCCTTCCTCTCTTCCGGGTCGCTTCCGGCTGTGTCCAAGCCAAGTGTTGTGGAATTGTGTTTGGGACACTCTTCATTTTTAGCGGACAGTCAAGCCAGTGCAGAGCCGAGCAGAACGAAGTCGTGTTGATGCCAACGTCCGTTACTGGACAGACTTAGTATCTGCACCGAACCAAGATCAAGCATATGCGGTTGGTCCAGAGACATCGATTCTGTGTGATGTCTGGTGCGAAACGATTCGCACGCACCAAAGTCTGATGCTGGAATATAAATGAACAATCAACAGTGAACCATCAACGATGAACAACAAGGAGTGATTCCTCTCTCTCCCCCTTCCACTGGCTGATGAGCACGTACGCATCGATGCGTGATGCAACTGCTCCTCTGCTTGCGAAGAATCCAACATTCCTACGAACCATACAAACTCTAATTTATGGCATCCCACGACAATGAGAATGCGAGTTGCCATTACGCCAAACATGGAGAAAAGTTGTCTGTCTGATTCTACCCGCGGCAATTACATTGCGAGCATACCGACGTTGCTGCTGTTTCGATGGCAACTTGCGGAATGAGGAAATGAACTGTTGTGCCCATGTATCTGTCTGAGCATCGCGTGCACTTGCAGTTAGGTATCGCTTTCCAACTCCATTCGATTTGACGGTTTCCGTATGGCACCACGCTGCCGCAGAGACCACGAAGTCTCCACCGAATGTGACCGTCAGCATTTCCATTTCCTCTCCCCATTTCACAAGGCGTTACCAAGAAGGACGACGGCAACGACTGCCTGCATGGTTGGTCGCAGCCGGACTCTACTGGCCTTCGACAAGGATGTGCACGGTCTTGGCTCCCTTCAGGCGATTTTCGAAGTAGGGTTGGTACTCGGGACTATCCCTGAATGCCATGACGCTCTCCTTGCTTGGCCACTCGAGGATGACACGGAGCTGTGGTCGCTCCCTCGGCTCGCCTTCCATCTGCTCGTGATTTGCTGTCCGAGCCTTGTATACGCCGCCGTGCTTGGCGACGATGGCGGGGACATCCGTGAAGTAGGACGCCATCAAGCTCTGGTCGATGACGGTGACTTCGATGATGGAGTAGTAGGTCATGGTGGATATTGTCGCTAGGTTGCTGTGTTGTCGTTGTTGCTGTGTCGTTGTTGCTGTGTCGTTGTTGCTGTGTCGTTGTTGCTGTGTCGTTGTTGCTGTTTTGTCGTTGTTGCTGTTTTGTCGTTGCTGTGGTTTGATCACGTTCTTCATTTTGTGAGCATCCTACTCATCCTCGCATCTCACCTCGAATCACCAACACGGTTCACACAGCATTTGTTTGTGCAGTCTGCACAATGCAGCGATTGCAGAGTCTCGATGTCTTTGATTCTGTCAGAAAATCCGTTCTATCCATCAACCACCGATGTGTGGACGTATGTGTGTGATGTTGTGTGGCACGTAAGTTCGGTTTCCGCCGAGGGCTGTCACCAAGATGCATCTCGAAATCCTTCATTTGCATTCCAAACTGAGGCATCACATGTTCCAAAGACTTCTGTGGCAATGAAAAGCCACGCCATCAAACCCAAATCACATGGCGCAAACATGGACCACCCAGATGTATGCCCCCAACCGAACTCTCGAGCAGCCACAAGGGACACCATTCTGTTGACACCTCCAAAGTTGATGTTGCATTTGGGACACTCTGATTGTCTTGGTCCATTCGAATCAGTCGTAAATCGATAGAAATCAAACTGTCCGTTGTATACCACGTTTGTAAACGTCCGTTAATTGTACGGCCTAGTGTATGTCGTGAACCAAGAACTGTACTTCGCGCTGCCGACATCCCAACGACTATCAATCCACGTGCGACTGCACAAGAATAAGAATTGAATTGAATTAGTTTGAGTGACGCCATAGCTGCATGGTTCTACGACACTTGTCTGGTGTGAATGGCCGCAACACGTGCATTCCTTCTGCTGGAGTTGCTGCCTTCGTGGTTGCAATTCGTAGAAAAATGAAGGTAACTCTTCGCCCAGATCTCCATCTGGAACACCAGGTGCGGTTGGCGCCAGCTTCCCATAAACCTGGCTTGAAGTGGCGCTTTCCACACGAAGCCAGAAAAGCCAATGAGTTGCCTATGGAATGGATGTCTCAGTGTTTCCACCTTCTCTCGCCATTTCGCATGCCCTCTAGTTGCCTTCGACGAGGACGTGGATGGCCTTGGCCCCCTTCTTTCGGTTTTCGAGGTGTGGCTGGTACTCAGGGCATTCCTCGAACGCAATAACGCTCTCCTTGTTGGGCCACTCGATGATGACCATCAACTTTGGCTGTTCCCTTGGCTCGCCTTCGATCTGCTCGTGGTTGGTGGTCTTCGCCCTGTACACGCCGCCGTATTTCGCGACGATCGCGGGGACTTCCTTGGAGTAGGCTGCCATCCAGCTATCTTCGGCTGGGGTCAGTTCGATGATGGAGAAGTAAGTCATGGTGGCTGTTGTTATTGTTATTGTTGCTGCTGCTACTACTGTTGTTGTTGATGATTCGATGTTGCACTTGGCTTCGTTTAAGACTGCTTTCGATTTATGGGCATCCCATCCGCAAATTCGGTGCCAGTAGCAAGATCCACCTCCTCATGTTTCATTTGAACTCCAATCCAAGACATCACGTGTTCGAAAGACTTCTTCACGGGGTGGACAGATGATGTCGAACATTACCGGCGCCAGTCTCTGTGGTGCAACCAGGGACGTTTCAGCACAGAGCCTTCGAGAGGAAGCTGTCAGAGAGGAAGATTGTGTATCAGATACTACTAGAGTACGAGCTGCGGGTGGCTCGTATGGTAGCAACCCTGTCGGTCCCAGGCCCTCGAAAATTCTCACTCTGGATACTCGTGCCCATGCGAATACGAGGAACGTTCGTGGATGTTTGGCTTGGACCGGCACGTGACGACTCGCACCATACCTTCGAATAGCATCATTTTTGTTCTCAGCCATCGCAGAAGTTCTCTAGTGCCTCAAACAAACGGACCCCAAAAATTGGCGATTATTGGCGATTATTGGCTACAGTTGGCTACAGATTTTGGATCAGTTTTTCCCAAACTCCGCCTTCGTTTCATAGACACTCAATCCAACATCTCTTCACATCTACGTAAACTTAAGAGCCAGGGCTATCCAGGCAAGTGTTAACATTATAATGTTGTTACTACCATCTCGTCGATCTTGATGTGTTTGTTGACCCCCTTGGTGTGGTTTTGCCTTCGGACGAAGGACGGACCGGGTTTTCATTGGCTACAATTGGCTACAAGTAGGATTCTACAGGGGTCCGGTAGGATCTGGCCTCTTTTTTCCGAGAAGTTCGACCCTCCATCTTTGAAGTCTCCGCGCTGAGCATTCTTTGGCTAAATCTGTACAATAGATATCATTTCAGAATCCTCTCTCCGAGGCGGTCACAACTATATGATCTATATTATGTTTGAGTGCGATGGTATGGAGGTATACTTGCGTTTAGTGCTCCCATGGAGGTCGGAATGATATTTGACCACTCGGATCCCCAATTTCGGTGGCAAGTTTGGTCAATTCTGGTTCCAACGCTTGCGTCATTGTGACGTCATAGGCGGTTGGGAAAATTCTTTGGAACAACTCGACCACGAAAACACGCCAACCAGAAGCCAAAAAACGTCCGTGAATGATGGGGGTGCTTGATGGATGGCATCAGCGCTCACCGAGAAAGAGAGCAACAGCCACCAAACTTCAGGATGGTATATATAAACGCTATGCAATACTATATCTGCAATATGAGTACAGAATGGCCCATACGAGCTGAGTGCGGAGAGTTGGACCGCGGTTGATGCTGTTTCTGGCCTGTTTTTGTTCGGGACTTACGTAGAAAATGTACTAGATTCTACAGACCATTTTTCGTGATCCAAAAATCGCCAAAAATCGCCAATGGCGTTGGCTACAGCTGTTTGTTTGAGGCACTAGAGGGGGAAGGCGCATCCCACCACACGCGAGTATGGTACGTTGATGAGGCATCGAAAGTATTCTCCCATGCTGTGGCGTCTCACTGAAGCTTCGCTCTGCCACAGCTTCGACAGAACAACGCCCCTGGATCTCGTGCTGCACCATCACTCGTATGTACGAGTATGAAGGATCTGGAATGGGTGATGGAATGAGTGATGGAATGGATGTCTGTACAGACGGATGCCTGGAACAGTGTGGAATCCCCTCGGTTAGTAGCGAACTGCAGTTCCTTTGCTGCGATGGTTGGCGGCGCCGATCCTTGTTCGCAACGCATAGGCACATAGCTCGTACCATGCTCTGCTGAAATGGAAAGATGGAATAGAAATGGCGCCCCAGAATATTGCGGTATACTTTGTAATGATCGTACTAGTACCATACATAGAGTACATCTTCTTACCATACGCGCACTGATCCGTGCGAGTAGAAGTGTGGGATGCTGGAGCTGTCTTTTCTCCAAGGATTATGTTACATTCGCCACCTTGAATGGGCGACGCAACATCAGAACCTGACCTCGATGGTGACAACATCATCGTCGTCGCCGACGGTGAGGGCGCCTCCCACATCATCATCGCCTTCAGTGTTGGGGGGCTGCACCAAACTCCCATCCACTGCCAGCGACCCCAGCAGCCTGGCTAACTCACCGCCGTCGCTGCTGGTACCATCATCGGTCTGCGCCGTGCGATGCATCAGCCGTGCCACTTGCGCCTGCTCCGTTGCCAACCGCGCCAGCTGCGTGTCGCTTTCGATCCTCGCGACGTACGATTTCAGCTTGTTGAGCTGCGACACCATCTGCATTTGTGACTGCATCAGCATCTGCTCCTCCTGCAGGGATGCCTGGTATTCTTCTTTGAGGGCCTGGATGATCCTGGCCTTTTCAGTCCCATTGTCCTGCACGAATTCTGCATCCTGGCTGTGCGATGTTGGACGCTGTGGTCGAGCAGGTGGGTCGGAGGACGTGTTCTGTTCCATCTTGCCATATGCATCGACGTCTCGGGCGCTTGCGCTGCCGCTGCGAAACCCCGTGCCTTCGTTCAAGTACTCATGTTCGTGATATGACTCATGGTGTGGCTCGCCTTCTTCGCTCTTGATGCTCTCATCCTCCAGCGTCGAAGGAAAGTCTCTGCTGTCCATCGCTGTTACTGCTTCGGTTGCTTGCCTTGCTTATCAGGTGTGATGGGTCGTAGGTGATGCGATTGCGAATCTGAAGGATCGAGAGGAGATAGGAAGGTCGGCGGCAGAGGCACTTGCTCTTGACAATGATGTGATGGTCTTTGTTCGTCATCTTGGAACAGAGGTGTGTTGGGGGAGCGTTGGACAAAGTCGTTTTTTTGAAATTGTTCTTCACGTGGGTTGTTGTGGGTGTTTTTGTTGTTGGCATCAGATGACGCCACGGTCGAGTGAGTCATACACAGCGTTGGCGAGAGTGGCTAAGGTGCGCGAGTATAGATCAAACATGACAAGCTCATCCCGGGTCGCGCTCCTGCTGGAGATCGAAGCATCCGGACAACACAGACATGCGACTGCAAGGAGGAGCGTAAATATAATTCGCAGAATCCATAGATTGTTGTTGAGTACTCTATGGAACAATGGTGTGAGAGCATCGCTCTGTCCTTGTCGTCGTCATCACCATCGTTGCTGTTCCAAGTTGAATTTGCTGCATTTGCCTCTGGAGAGAGGAGTGAAGTAATGCCAACAGAGTATCACTCCCCAGAGAGAGAGAGAGACTTCGGAGCATGTATGTGCAGAGTTGGAGTGAACAAAGAGTACTGTACTGTACTTTGCTGTACTTTACTGTATTGTCCTATTGCACGAGTGTTCTGAATGGTCTGCTCGATTTAAATTTCTCCCCGACCATTGTCATGGCAACATCCATCAAGTCACAACGATTGGTGGTCTTTTGCCGCTCATTTCGATGCATTGGGTTCGCGATGAATTGTACGAGTACGTATAGTAATGTGCGAGTATGGCATGCATGAATACGTAGAGCATGGCAGACAGCTGTTCATTATCTACCCGGAACTGTGGCGCCTTGCTTGGCGGCGTAGTACTTTTTTCGTATGGGCTTGACCAAGACCTCCAGCGGTTCTATCTCTCGCTCCGGGAGCAGGCCGAATTCTGTGCAGAAGAACATGAAGTGCTTGAATCCCGTGTTGAGATGCGGCGCCATGTCCAAGGCCTCGAGTGTGCCGAAGAAGCTGGAATAGATGATTCCGTACACGCGAAAAAGGCGACGGAAAATCTGGCCACAGAGCGCGGCGAATTGCGGAGTTTGGAAGACGCGCAGGGCCTCGGCCTCGTTGTCGTCGTCTGGGAATTTGCTCTGATCGTTGATCTGCTCCGCTATCCACGCGAGAACCTTCTCGATGTAGATCGGGGCGGAGACGGAGACGGCGTCGCCAGGCTCATCGGACCATCTGTACTCCACGCCCGATGGAAACCCCTCACCTGGTCGGAACGAATTGAGGTAGGGATCGGACGACATGACGGCCCAGATCGTGCTGACGTCGTTGTAGAAGTCGATGGCATGGACGGCGACCCATGCGGCGCATGACTCTCCCGACGGCAGCGCAACCTGTCATTGCGGGAGCGCAGTCGTTATGCATTGTGGGTGAACGGCGAAGCACAGAAATGAAGCGGCGGCATGATGTGAGCACGGCGAGTCGGTTCGATGGCTACAGCATGACAATAGCTAAAGCACGGACATGGAAATGGCAATTGTGATTGCTTGGCAATGACAAAGCCTCCGCAAAGGCACATCTCGGCGCAGCGTCGGACACATGTAGAATGCTACTCTACCATGATATGATATGATAGCATGTGCTGCTGCATCCATCAGTGTCCTTAATTGTTCCACCACAATGAAGCACTCACCGCCTCGTTGTAGCTTCCTCCAGCACCTAAAGTGCTCTTGGTGTAGGCATGGAGCCTTTCTCGTATCGAACCTGTCCGGTGGCGCAAAGGTTGGAATGTTCCTGTTGAAGTTGGTGGCATGTTGCTGGGGCTTTCGTGCGATCTATGGCAGTCTACTCTATTGTTTGTTTGTTGTAGCTGATGCTGATGCTGATGCTGATGCTGCGATGGGATCAACCAGCTTCGCGCGAAAGTGAGTGGATGTTGCTTGCGGCTGGAAGAACCGCCCCAACGTTCGTCGACGCCGTTGCTTCTGTTGCTTCTGTTTGAGCTCTGTGGTTGAGCTGTGGTTGATGTGGGTTCGCGTAGTTTCCTTGCCTTGTCTTGTGCTGTGTGTTGGTTGGAGTTGTGCGTTTGTAGTCGTCCCGTGTTCGCTCTTGTGTGTCTTTGTTTGTGCTTGTGTTTGCAGCGCACGTTCTCGTTGTCTTTGCCGCCATCTCTTCACCCCGGTTATTCGTATTTCAAGCTATTTCAAAAATATCATTCAGACAATATGAGTTAAATACTGGCTAAAGTGTTGTTACATTCGCCATTTTAGATACCTATTTCCACGTACACAATGTACCAAAGTCCCTATGCCAGGCCAAAAGGGAAACTCCGCGACCACCAACCAAACAAACAAATCACCTCATCCAAATCCATCGAACACGCCAAGGAGATCCAACCACAACATCGCACATCGGCATCAACATCAACATCAACTTTGGTGTTATTATCATCATTTTATTCATAATACGAGCTAGAGAGCACCAACGCACAATCATCGCTACTCTTCGTCGCACAAGTCCAGACACAAGTCCAGACACATCAGTAAGAACACGGTACTCCCAACATATTAGTATTCTACGAGTATCTCGGTTCAGCAGAACGCATCACAAAGAACAATGGGAAAGCGCAGCGGCAAGAAGCGCAGGCGTTCCAAAGATGCCGAGAATCCAGCTGCGCAGACTCAAGAGGCCAAGCCATCGCCAAAGAAGGTGGAGCAATCCAAGCCAAGTCCAGTGAAGGTGGAGACTGTGCCGGCTCCAGACAAAGAGCCATCACCCGTGCCAAAGGAAGCGGAAGATGCAGAGCTTGCTGAGTTCGTGGCAGGCGACAGCTTCCTCAGTTCGGAGCAACAGAGCGAGAAGGCCGCGGAAGCTCGCCGCGCGCAACGCAGAAAACGGTTGCAGCAGGCAAACAAAGAGTCAGAGCAGGAGCAGCCCTTGGTCACAAAAGCGACATCTCCATCGACCAACAAGAGCAAGAAGAAATCGCGCAAAGAGCGACGTGATCAATCCGCCGATGATGGCCGACGCGGTGCGGCCGTGATTGCAAGCTCATCCGATGCTCAAAATGAAAAGTATGCCATGGAAAAGAAAGATGACGAAGAAGAAAACAGCAACGATGACGATGATGACGATTTCGACATGTTCGCAGAATCGATCTCTCCAACTGCCATACAAAAGGCGGCCGCTCCATCCAACCAACGGCAGAGGGCCGTGCCCGATGGCGCCAGCAAGGACCAGCAGGAGTTTGATGACGTCGATGGTTACTACAAGGCAACACCAGGGGAGATCATCAGCGTCGACGTGCCAAAGACTTCGGCCAACATCCAATTTCGGGTCATGGGCGTCATCGGCAAGGGCGTCTTCTCAACGGTGCTCAAGTGCTCCACGGAGAGCAACAGCTCCTCCATCAAACTGCCGCCACAGGTGGCGATCAAATTTGTGCGGCACAACGACACCATGGCCAGGGCTGCGCAGAACGAGGTACAGTTCCTGCAGAAGCTCAAGCAATGCCCCGGTATCATCCCGCTGCTATTCCCGACGGACAACGCCCCGTTGGAATTCAGAGGTCATGTCCTCCTCGCCTTTCCGCACGTGCAATACAACCTGAGGGACGTCCTCAAGAAGTTCGGCAAGAATGTCGGCTTGTCTTTGACGGCGGTGCGATCCTACTTCCAGCAGCTTCTTTCCGCCTGCGCCCATCTGAAGCAGCACGGCATCGTCCATTCGGATCTCAAACCGGACAACATCCTGGTCAATCACGACTTCTCCGTCGTCCACATCTGCGACCTCGGCAGCGCCGTCGAATCCAGTGCAGCGGCGGAGATGGTGACCCCCTACCTCGTCTCGCGCTTCTACAGAGCCCCCGAGATCATCCTGGGCCTCATCCCGACCTACGCCATCGACCTCTGGAGCATCGCCGTGACGGTCGGCGAGCTCTTTCTCGGCCGTCTCATGTTCCACGGTGGATCGAACAACCACATGCTCAAGAAGTTCATGGAGGCCATGGGACCTGTCCCCAACCGCGTCATCCGACAGCATCTGGTGCAAGTGAAGAAGCATCCGCTGCCGGAGCACTTCGCGCAGCAGGCCGCCAACTTTGTCTTTCTGGAGGATTCTGTCGACCCCGTCACGCAGCACAAGGTCCGCAAGCACACGCTGATGAACAACATGTCGCCGAATCTCAAGACGATCATCATGAAGGCCAAGTCCAAGAGCGATAGCCTCGCGCTGGTGGTGGAGTTCGAAAACCTGCTGCGCAAGAGTTTGGCGTTGGATCCGACTCGACGAATTCCGGTCAAGGTACGTTGCATTTGGGCTGGTGATGATGAAATGTGTCGATGTCGATGTCAATGAAGATGATTGCGATTGTGAAGCGCAGACACGATGATCTCGTCATGTATTCGACCGGTACCAGTATGTTCCATGACGCTCACACGACCAGACCTGCTCTCTGCATCGTTCGATACAATGTCCACGGTCTGCATTTACATCATTGTGTGCAACGAAACTCCACCAACCGCCCCACGAACCTGCCAACCTTACCGGGATCACTGCAGGAGGCATTGCAACACAAGTTCTTCACTGTCGGTTCCAAATAAGCATTCGAGCATGGTGCAAGTAGAGCTTAACAGAACGTCTCCAATCGTCGTAGACAGTTACGAAGAGTGGGAGATTCCTCTCTTCACATGAAATCACTGCATGCCTCGTCTGTGCAGTTGTTGCTTTGTTTGCTTTTTCTTACTTTTGTTATCAAAGGTAAAGAGAGCGGACGGGGTCGGGTGCAGCTTGAGTTGATTATTGGTCTGGTGTGGATCAGGATGGGATGCTTGCTGAGCGTTGCACGGCGTACGAACAGTCCACTCATCCGTGCGGCTCAGCTCTCCACCTCGACCTCCATTCCAATGCATGCATGAATGAGTGCATTCATTCATGTGTGTGTGTCTGTGATGTTGCCTGCCGTTCGTCGGATGATGGAGTGCTTTGCACGGCAGCACGCGCACCATCCAGATTGACACAGATGCAGAAGAGATTGCGAGCTTCCTGCGCTTGCGCTTGCTCTACCACTGCTTGCTTCGGCGCTCGCATTAGTGGTTATCCCAGGACGTGGATCTGAAACGCAGGCCGCAGTACTTGCATCTCGCAATCTCTCCGGGACGCTGCAGACTGATGTACTCGAGGGGATGGCCCAGGGCGCCGCCGCCACCATCGCAGACGGCCATCTCGCCCTCCACCTCAATGATCGGGACCTTCTCGATGAGCTCCAGGGCGTTCGAACGGTGCTTGCCGAGCTTGTACTTGGACTCCGAGTAGGTGCGGTAGTGGAGGCGCTTCTCTTCCGCAGTGGGCTCGAAGGTCTCCGGATCTTCACCGAACGGGGTCTTCGCGGGCGCCACAGGAGGAGGAGACGAAGTGATGGCGAAAGATCTCACAGCGGCAAAGCCTGAGCGGGTTGCCGCCGTGGCAAAGGATCTCGGTGCTCTGGATTGGAGTATCTTGGCAAACATCGTCGTCCTCGTATGATATAATGTTGATCTCTGTCGTCCGATGATCGGAGGGTCAAGTTTGAGTGTTCTTGGGTGGGTGGATGGATGGATGGATGGATGGATGGATGGATGGATGGCAGAAGTTGCCGATGTGCTTTGTTCTTCTGTGTTGATCCCTCTGTCTTGTTCTTGTCATCATTGTTGTTGGTGTTGCCTTGTCGTGGTCGGTGTTGTTGCCACTGTTACCGACGTTGGCTGTTTGATGTCGTATCGAGCGTAGTATCGCATACACAAGTACTATAGTAGGGATATCAACTTGAATACCTTCGTAGTACCAAATAAGTCGTACCAAGACGAACACGTATCATCACACACATGCAATTTGTCCCATCGGCATTCACCGCGTTTTGAGAAGGTTTCTCGACAACTTGTTCGCCCACAAAATGGTGCGCCGCACCTCGTCGTCCCCTTTCGCGACCATCCGCCGCCAAAGCTGCAAGGGCAGGGACGTCCAGCAAGATGCCGCATCGGTCAACGAATATGCAATGGCACCTTGGCCACATGACTTCCTTCTCAAGATGCTCGAGTCACGTTGTGCGTACCTTCTCAAAGCTTGAAATTGGTTTGGCGCGATCCATGCCTTTGCGGAGAGAGGTGCAACAAACACCAGCCGAGTACGAGTGCGATGTGCTTCACGAACGATCAATGGCACCCGCGGTTGCCATCGCGTAACGTCTCTTCCGTTCTCTCTCCATCCATCTCTATCCCTTCACCTCCTTACCGTCCGGCCATAGGCATTGCACTTATACCATAATTGCAGACTTCGCCAACTCTCCTGCTTCTATACAAGCCTCAGCCGAAAGCTCATTCCATTCAGCATCCGTACGCTGCCAATCTCGTAGCTGCGCGCACCTCCGATAGAATGTCGATCGATCCGAGCATTCGCAAGGACACCGAGGACGTAGAGGTCGCCACGGCCATCATCAACGCTCCGGTCACTGTGGTCGATGGCGGCGGCGAGGAACCGTCGAGGGCACCATGGGACACGGCAAGAGGCGATGCCTACGGAGCCGCGCCTCGAGATGGCTTCCTCCGCAAGCTCTGCTGCATGTCCGATCATGGTGCGTCCATGACGAAGCGAGGCACGTCGCGCCTACGTGCGTTCGTGCTCAGCGCCACGGTGCTCTTGGTGGTGTTGGTGTCAGCGGGAGCGTACATGGCGATTCGGTCGCAGCAGAACAACGGCGGCTCTGCCGTCACTGGATCTCCCGCAAGACCAGAGCCACTCGAACCGCGCAAGGACGTTGGCGCGCGGCTCGTTTTCCTCCAGGCCATGGCGGAAGACGTGAGCGGTCCTGCTAGCTTGGTGGACGACCAATCCCCGCAGTCCCAGGCTGTCAATTGGCTTGCCAACGAAGACACGGTCATCCAGTCGCCCTCGTCCTCCAACCTGGTGCAACGATACGCCATCCTCACACTCGCATTCTCCGCCAACGGACATCTCTGGAGCATGCGACGTATGTGGCAGGACGTCCCGCATCAGCACGAGTGCACATTCGAAGGCATCGTGTGCAACGAGAGTCTGGAGGTGGTCCAGTTGCAGCTCTTCCAACGCGGGCTCTCGGGGACCTTGCCGGAGGAGATCGGTACTCTTCGGGCGTTGACCACGCTCTCCGTCGGTTCCAATGCTCTCGAAGGAACCTTGCCGGATGCACTGTACGGCCTCACCAACCTCGGTAAGATGTCGCGTTTGCGCTGATGCCGGTGTCTCGTCTTGCGGCTTGGCTGGCTCTGCAGCTGGTCGATGGATCGAGTCGTCATCTTGCTCTGCTCCTGTTCTTCGATTCCACTCACACAACCTACTATCACTCACTGTGTATCGTCTGTACTATTCTTCGCGTAATCCCAACCATCGCATCACCGTCATCACAACAAACTGCCAGCCACACTTGACGTGAGAAGTACGGAGCTTGCATTGAAGCTCGATGATCGGATTGGAAGACTGACGAGCCTCAAGGTTCTCGACTTGAGTGGTACTGTCCAGCCAGGACGTCTGCCTGAAGCCATGAAGCAGCTGACGAATCTCGGTAAGAAGGAACGCGTTGCGATTGACACAGGACTCATCGAACGGTACAGAGCTCGGGCTTGGCAACAACTTGACTTTGACATGACATCCATCTCACGAACACTGTCATCCGCAAGATCGCTTTTTGTTTTGTGTTGTTTTGTTTTTCCCCACTCTCTCACCTTGCTTCTCACTCTTTCGCCTCTCCCGCCTGCTCTCATGTTCACATCGTTCATCAACTCCATCTTCGAACACACGCTGGGCACAGAGAGCATCTTCATGCTCTCGTCCTTTGGGTTGACAGGAAAGATCTTCGATTACATTCTTTCCTGGCCCAATCTCGGTAAGTCGTTTGGAAAGTCACGCAGAGTACTTAGTGTGTGTGCAAATGTGGCATCTGGAAGCACGACCATGGCCCCTCACCATCCTTTCTTCTGCTGCTCTTCTTGCACTTCAACCACCGATCTGTTCTGCTCCTTGATCCGTCGCCAACCCTCCTTGCTTCCAGTCTATTTCCAAGCTTCCAAGTCTCCATTCAATGGATCAATCCCAACTGAGATAGCGTCTCTCACATCTCTCGGTACGAAGCTCCTTCTGTATGCGGAATGCTACATACTTGTACGCATGCTGTACCACGGTGTACTGCGCCATGCTGTACTCCTGTGTTGACCAAGACTTCATAAAGCAACAACACAGCCATCCAACTTCGCCTCACATCTCTCTCGACTGCAATCACGATGTTTCCTTTCATGTTCACACTCCACTTCCACACGGCTCGCATGATACGCCCATCCGCAACCTCCAGAGGCATTGGTCTTCTTGGATTCCAACTTGACCGGTGATCTCCCAAGCGAACTCGGAGCGTTGGAGAATCTGCGTACGTCCGGCTGCTCGACTGCCATATGATCTGATGTGGGTGGCATCGCCTTCTTCCGTTGGATCCTTCGTCGACGACATCCACAAGGCTCACAGTCACTTTCATGACCGTATCTTTCTCTCTCTCTCTCGTTTTTCTCCTCCTTTTCCTTTTCCTTCTTCTTCTTCTGTATCATGTGGGTTCCAAAACGATAGGCGAATTGGTGATCACATCGGCAGTCATCGAAAGCACGTTGCCAACAGAATTGGGAAACTTGGGAAAGCTCGGTACGTCCACCACTGTGTTGTTGTGCTTGTGGGAACAACCTCAGAGTAATCGTACTTGCTTTGTTGTTGCCGATGGTTTGGGACAATGAACTTGCTCACGCTCTGCTTTGTGCTGCCTCGCATACTCTTTGTTGACTTTGTCTTCCCTTGCTCGCTTTCTTTTCCAACAGAGGGACTCGCGATTTTCGGTGGAGATGTCGGAGGCAACATCCCATCCGAATTGGGGAAGCTCTCGAACTTGAAGAAGCTGCAGCTCGCATTCACGAAGTTATCGGGGAGGTTGCCGTCCGAGATCGGGAAGCTTGACAAGGTGACTCAGATGGTTCTGGATGGCAACGATCTCAACGGTCAGCTTCCAGCTGAGCTCGGGAATATGGCAAGCCTTGGTACGTCGAACTGTTGAACTGCTAAGCTGTTGGCGTGAGAAATTGGGTGCGTGAGTGAGCACATTGACACGTATCAGTTAGTACGAGTACATCACACACCATGTCCCAACTCACAGAAGAACTATATCTCCGATGCGCACACGTTCCAACTGTTCATCCGTCTTCATCACTTTCGTCCTTCACCCTCCGATTGACAGACTACTTGAGCCTCACCCAGAACAGGTTGGTCGGTTCGATTCCGCCAGGCATTTGCACTTTGGGCGCCACGCTCCGCTACGACTGCGGGTTGACCTGTGCTTGCTGCAATGGCAACTGTCTCAACTGAGTCGGCATCATTGTCGTGGGTCACCATCATCGCCATCGCTTCATCCCGCATCCATCTCTCTACCGGCCAACTGATCTACCCATCCACGCGTTTGTCCAATTCCCTTCCTTGGGTATTCAGTTAGTGAACACGACAATAAACGCGATAGATATCTATTTGTGCGTACCATAGTCGTACATGTTTCATCTGGCCTGTGGCCGTCTTCGGATCATGGATAGAGTGGACACAGGTCTTGATGACGCTTGCAGTAGAGTAGTGGGGTTTGGGGGGTTCACCTTCTTGCTTCGTTCGAATCGGTGATGTATGGTGCGCAAGCTCACTATGACTTTGGCATCGTGAGTGTACATACAACTGAAAAGCGAGAGAGCATCGGTAGAGGACATAGAGTACAGTGGTTCTCTAGACAGAGGTGGGTGCACTTAGTGCCTAGAGTGCTTAGTACATGCCCGAGTAGGCGCTGCGCGAGCCAGCGGATCCCTTGGGCTGCTTGAGCTTTTCTTGGTTCTTTTCCAGGAAATCCAGCACGGCCATGTAGGATGCGATGGCGGACAGTGCCGCGCGCTGTGCCTTGGAGTAATACAGCGAGTCCACGGTGACCAATGCCCCAAGCCGCGCGGTGTGAGACACGGAAGATGGATTGCCCGCCGTCTGCTTCTCTTCGGTGGATTCGCTGCTCTTGTCCTCCTTCTTTCCGTCGGTGGTGGTGGACGACGAGGATTTGGTCGTCGTGCTGGAAGACGATGGCAGGGAGAGTTTGTCCAGCACGTCAGCGCGGCTCGCCGCGTATCCCGACAGGGACTCGATGTTCTTTCCGAGGGCCTCTTGCGTGTCAGAGATCTGCTTCAGCAGGGCGAGCTGGACGGTGACACCGAAGTTATTTCCGTCCTCCATCTTTGGAATGTGCATGTTGAGAAAGGTCTCGATGAGCTGCAGGTCCTTGCCGACGGCGTCCATGACATCCAGCGTGCTGGAGACGCAGGCAGTCATCTTTGGGTTGGTGGCGGCCGCACCGACGGATGCAAACTCTTCGGTGGCCTTGGACAGGGTGGGGTAGGCAAAGTGCGTGGCGCACTCGGCCTGGAAAGATTCAATCTTCGCGGCTCCATTCTTGAGAACGGCAAAGGCTTCTTCCTGGACGGCGGTTTGGAATTTCTATCGTTTGTGAGTGTTCACGGTTGTCGATGTGTTGGATGTGTTAGAAGGGTTGGATGTGTTGGATGTGTGGATGTATGGAAGCGTAGAAGACAGTGGATGTCGATGAATCGGCGGGGTGAGTTCATGCATTCATTGAGGCAGTCAAGTATCCAAGAGTCAATGCGATAGCGTTCTTTTCTACATGTCATCGTGGTGGTTCGAATGCGAGAAGGCGTCATCGTGATTCTGAGCCATCCCACCTGTCATGCATAATACAAACACAGGCATCGACACAAACAGAAGAGCAGGGCGGGGTGCACATACCTTGAAAGACGACATGGTTGGATGGATGGATAGTTGATCGAGCGATGGAAGGCTGATTTTGTGCGGTCTGAAGGCAACTTAGCCGCGCTCTCTCTTTTGACTCTTCGTTGTTTGCATCGCGATTGTTGATCGTTTTCTCGTTTGGATTCGAAGGCGAAAGAGAGAGAGAGAACAAAAAATCAAAAACGAAGTGAAAAGATTCAAGTCGAAGAAGAGCGTGATTGATTTGTATTCGTGAATCAATTGTGGCAACCACGTTTCAGGGAAGTCTACGCGATTAAATATATATTTGGATTGAAAACCAACAACGAAGCGATGTACTCTATTGGTACCTACGCTTCATGCAATGCCATGAACTCTCTCTCCACCGGGGTATGAATCGTATCATTTCACATGACATAATGCATTTAGAGCGATAGTACTCCATGTTAATTGTATTGCCTGCATACGAACACCAGGCGTTGTCACGCAACGCCCCCCTCATGGTTTGTCCATGAGCACACCACCCAAAACTCCGCGGTTGATGGGACCACCCGAAGACAAGTCGGGTTGGCCTGGATTGGGAGCGGCAGCCGCGGCGTCGCCTCCTGTCGGCCCCACAAGCTTCAGGAGCTGCGACAGCCACTTTTGCACGGTCGGGTCATTCGGCAGGTGCG
Organism: Craspedostauros australis; assembly: GCA_026770025.1. NCBI lineage: Eukaryota > Bacillariophyta > Bacillariophyceae > Mastogloiales > Achnanthaceae > Craspedostauros > Craspedostauros australis. The sequence goes on from JAMXDE010000022.1 coordinate 1,075,599, forward strand.
GCACGAAAGTGTTGTCCTGCAAGCTTTGTGGCAGGCACGTTTGGAGGGCCTCGCGGGCTCTCTGGTGATCCGCCAACCGCAGGTAGCATCGCACCACATGCTTCAAGAGACGTACACTTGGCTGTCCCTGCAGATGCTTGACCATGTTCCCAAGGACGGTGCTCACAGCATAGAAGCGTTCGGCGGTGGCGCAGACATAGTTCAAACCGGTGTCCTCCAGGAGGATCTTCTGCACGATGAAGGTGGCGACGGTCTTGGAAAGGTCGCTGCCCGTTTCCATTATCCTGAGGCAGAGCGGGATGATCTCGGTGCTGAGCAAAAATGAAATGACCTCCGTATCGTCCACCTTCACCAACGCCCCGATGACCCCCAAGGACGTCAGCCGCAAGTACTCGAAGGGACGCGACCGGCTTTGGGTGTTGAGGAATGGGTAGAGGTAGAGCGGGATTTGCGCCGTCAGGAACGGCTGCCTGGTGTCAGAGTGCGACGCAACGCACTGGAGCAATGCCAGAGCGTTGCAAACTCGGTTGGATACGATGGACGTGAGGGTGGGCGGCGCCAGAAGCGGGTAGATGGAGACGATTTCTTGCAGCAGCGCAGCGATCGTCCCCGGCGAATGCCACAGGATGGGAGCAAGGTCAGCAAACGATTCGCGTTTCTTGGAAAGCTCCAGCAAGACGCTTTCCCTCTTCGCAGCCGCCGATAGTTGCAAACGTGGGCGGAGTATAGTAGCACGAACGTAAGTACGGAAGTAAGCAAAGCGCGGAATGGTTGTATTGGATATCATTGGATATCGTTGGTCATCATTGGTCACCATTGGTTTCCAACCACCCCAGACATCGAAGCAGATAGCGAAGAGATACAGATTAGAGTCGTTGTAATTGCTTGTGAGATGACGATGATGATGATGATGTCAGCCTGTGCCATTGGCACTGCGCAACGAGGATACTTGAATGCGTGTTGTCAAAGCGCACGATGAATGCTCACGCTCTCGCTCACGCAGATGCCTCACCTGTTCAGCGTTCGTCAGCTGCATCACGAGGGGCAAAAGCTCCTCCATCCCACCACCTGGTGTGTTCGGACGGCTGCCTGGATTCGGCATTGCATTGGATGGGGTTGGCATTCCTTCCTGCCAAGGTGGAAGGTTTGGCTGTCCTTGTGCTGATTGCATCCTCTCGGAGTATGAGCAAGTTGGTTGCTATCGCTGGGTGGTTGTTGCTGGTTGCTATCGCTTGTTGTCTGGGATCACAGACTCGAGTAATCTGCTCTACGCAAGAGGACTCTATTCTATTTGCACGAATAGTCGTAGGAATATAGAATAGTACAAAGGCAGAGCTCTCTGTTTGGATGGCAGTGTGCGACTAGTCTCAATGGAGGCAGGGTGGACTGAGAGAGATGGACGAGATCGAGATTGGGATGGGGACGAAGGTGTCGGTGTCAAGGCTGACTTGTGAGCCTTCCACATCTCCCCTTGTTGCACATCAACACGCGGCCTTTTTCGCCGTTCTCTCGCGTTGTTCTGATCTCGTTCTGGTTTTGAGGAGTCGTGTGAATCCAGCGTGTCCAACACGGTAGTCACGAGTCATATTCTGCGTGACTGAAAAGTGCTTTCTTCGCCACAAGAAGAGAAGAAATGCTGACGTCGGCCACGACAACAACACACACAGTTGCGAAAAATCAGATCCAAAGAATTGGACTGTTCTGTCAATCCTGTTCCGACTCCTCCAACTGCGTTCCGACCATGAGCTCATAATAGTAGTATTTGCACGCGCACAAGCGTGGATACTTGCGCGCAAAGATCTTCGGAGAAGCGCCCGTCCATCTTGCAAGATCAGAGCCGCACTCTGCTGCGTGGGAGTAGCACATTGTTCGCACAAGTTCATCCATAAAATACAATACATTACAATAGAATACATCACAAGATGCCAATTCTGTCACCATTCCTTCACCTCTTGGGGTTGTTCTTTCTGGCGGGCGGCGCCAATGGATTCGTGATCAAATCCACTGATGTTCAGATCCAGGCTCGCCCCACTATCAACAATCAGAACAGCATCAGCTTTAGCATCGCCCGCACACTGACACTTTTGTTTGCCGAACAGGACAAGCAGACTGTCGCACTCAGCACCGAACTCAATGACGAACGCGTCACGACGCTCTTTGCCTGGGTGTCTCGCGCTTTCCTGGGCGACCCACGCTACAACAACCTGATGCTTGCCATCGCCGCCATCTTCGGTGATTTGCCGGAGAATAGCGATCCCGCCTTGCTGGCCAAGGAGGCCTTGCGATCCGCACCTCAGGAGGAGGAGCTCTGCGGAGACCCCATCTCGTTGGGGAATCGCGAGTACGCATCGCTGGGTGCCATGGGCGCGGCGCAGTGGACGGGACAGTGGAAGACGCGTCCGCATGCCCTGCTGGAGATTGGGAAGTTCCAGCACGTCGATGACTGGGTTGCCACCTTGCCGCGCGGATGCCGCCGCACCATCAAGAAAGCGCTGCAGCAGAACTTCACTGTCGCGCATCGGCCCATCATGGGTGGACAGCCCGCGCCGCATTCCTCGCTGGCGCACTTCCGATGCGTTGTGGCGCACGAGGTGCGGCTGCTGTCGTGGGGTGCCGAAGGCTTCTTTGATGCGCTGGGCGAGGCGATCAATCGATACGTCGGCACGACGCGCATGACGGGTGAGATTCGAGAGTACCGCAACGTGAACAACGAGGTCATTGCGATTGCGCATGAGGTGCGCAAGGGAACCACTGTGCGCGGCCAGTGGTTCTACGCAAATGACGAAGCCGCGAAGCAATACGTCTGGTTCCATTCCGTCTATGATCTCGTGCGACGATCCATCGAATCGGATGGGGTCGACGTCGTGGATTTGGGACCAAGCGGATCCGATAGTTTCAGCGAACTCAAGGCGCGGTACGGCTTTCGGTCGGTCGATGACTGGCCGGCAGTTGGTACGTGTGATCAGCAGTGCGGTGCGGTGCAGTGCGATTTTGCTTGCTTGGCGTTCATGCTGTGGCGGGATGTTTCTTGAAGTTGCGTGTCACATGCGTGGCACCTGGCCTCGCAGATTAACAGTTGCCTGCCATTCCCTTTGCTCACCTGCTGTGCATACTTCCACCTATTCCACCCACATCCTTTCAAATCAAACTCGCAAACACTCCTGCAGCCAACTACGAAGGAGACTTTTGGTACGAAGGAGACGAGGCACGACAACCGAAGACCTCTCTGGCCAGTTTGTTCGACATAATATCTGGGAACTCTGACATCAAATAGACTGCCCGTTTTCTGTGGCAGAGCAGAGTCCACTCGAGATTGTTAATACTCATATGGTACTCTCCTCATATTCCCATACAATGTAACACCGCATTGCATCAATAGAGCACCCTCGATTAGTATAATATGTTCCAAAGTCAGTTGACCATCAGCACGCCATTCTCAGATGCTTTACAAGTGCATCTCCAACAATGCCACCATGGGTGGTTGTGTCAGGACCGTTTTTTTCCTCTTCGGGAAATTGAAGGGCAGTGATGCACTGAGGATCTCCTTCATAATGAAAATCTGTAAATGTCATCCATGCTCTGTCTCAACGACCGTTGCAATACATGAGGCGTCTCTTCAAACAGCGCCATGACGCATGCCCATGTCAGAGCCGCGACGAATGGGTAGGAGTTGGTGTTCGAGGCGGAGATCGCCCGTGAGATGGAATCATCCGTCACTGCAATCCCCGCTTGTGCCAATCTCAGCTCGGCCAATCTCTTATACAGTCCCAACAGAACACGGCTGACCAGATACATGACGATCTGTGAATTGATGGAAGAGTACCGTCCCCAGACCAGGTACCCGCCGATGCCGCCAGCAAGGAACGATTGCAACGCCGATTGTGGATAGCCTGCAGGCGCAACGTGGACCGTATCGTCTACGTATGATGTTTGCGGCAGCACGCGTCCATCCACCAGCATCGACATCAAGATGCGGCCAATGTATCTCTCAATCGGTTCGTTGCAACCAATCCAATGATTGCTCAGATGAACCGAGATGAATTTAAATGCGCTCAGCAACGTCTATGCAGTTGTTGTTGTTTTTGGATTTGGTGGTGGGCGATTGGTGATTGGTGATTGTATGAGTATGGTGCTGTGTGAGACATTCTTCCTCCAACGGATTGTTACACATCAGTATGCCATGCAGAGTAACGCAGCAGCAGCAGCATCATCACATGTCTCACCTTGTACAGCGCCGCAAACTGCGCTAAATGGCCTGCATGCTCAAAGGTCAAGTTCATGATGGTTTGCAGCTTTTGTTTGGCTGACAACGATCGACGAAACAGGCAGACCATCACCAGCGCGTGAGGTGCGCGTATCTTGACTCCATATCGGAATCCGCCGACGGCAGCCTGCAGGATGGCCGCAACTTCCTCATGCAACGCCATCGATGGCATCTTCCAGCGTAGTCTTGGTGATGATAACGATGATGGTGATCGTTGTCGAGTGGGGGATAGTGCCTCAAACAAACGGACCCCAAAAATTGGCGATTATTGGCGATTATTGGCTACAGTTGGCTACAGATTTTGGATCAGTTTTTCCCAAACTCCGCCTTCGTTTTATAGACACTCAATCCAACATCTCTTCACATCTACGTAAACTTAAGAGCCAGGGCTATCCAGGCAAGTGTTAACATTATAATGTTGTTACTACCATCTCATCGATCTTTTTGTGTTTGTTGACCCCCTTGGTGTGGTTTTGCCTTCGGACGAAGGACGGACCGGGTTTTCATTGGCTACATTTGGCTACAAGTAGGATTCTACAGGGGTCTGGTAGGATCTGGCCTCTTGTTTCGAGAAATTCGACCCTCCATCTTTGAAGTCTCCGCGCTGAGCATTCTTTGGCTCAATCTGTACAATAGATATCATTTCAGAATACTCTCTCCGAGGCGGTCACAACTATATGATCTATATTATGTTTGAGTGCGATGGTATGGAGGTATGCTTGCGTTTAGTGCTCCCATGGAGGTCGGATTGATATTTGACCACTCGGATCCCCAATTTCGGTGGCAAGTTTGGTCAATTCTGGTTCCAACGCTTGCGTCATTATGACGTCATGGACGGTTGGGACACTTCTTTGGAACAACTCGACCATGAAAACACGCCAACCAGAAGCCAAAAAACGTCCGTGAATGATGGGGGTGCTTGATGGATGGCATCAGTGCTCACCGAGAAAGAGAGCAACAGCCACCAAACTTAAGGATGGTATATATAAACACTATTCGATACTATAACTTAAATATGAGTACAGGATGGCCCATACGAGCTGAGTGCGGAGAGTTGGACCACGGTTGATGCTGTTTCTGGCCTGTTTTCGTTCGGGACTTACGTAGAAAATGTACTAGATTCTACAGACCATTTTTCGTGATCCAAAAATCGCCAAAAATCGCCAATGGCGTTGGCTACAGCCGTTTGTTTGAGGCAATAGTATTCTCGTTGAATTCGGTGGAGTGTGCAGGGAGCCATGGTAATATAGATAATTTCCCTCAGGTCAAAAATCGAAGACCCAACGGGATTCATTCGAATTGGCAACCACACAAACAAAAAATGACGACAACGACAGGCAAAATGGGTTTCCTGCGCGATGCATTGTTCATGCGTTTACAACCAATTACTCTGCTCTGCTCTACTTGCTTAGTCTGTCTCTCTAGTAACTGACTTGGAAAGGCTGGAAGAAGCCTTCATCAATGGACAGCTGTGTGATCATGGCAACCACCTTGAACACTGTCTTGTGAAGCTTCATGTTGTGGCGAAATGGTTCATACAAGATCTTCCATTTCTTGAAGAGACGATTGATGGTTTCGTGTCTTGCTCTTGCTTGCTTCTTGCCGTCCCTGTCTGCGTGAGTAACGTAGTCCTTTGGTTTGCGTACGAGAGGGCCACCGTACCCTCCGTCCGCTTCCACCATTTCACCAGGAGCAAGTTTCCCCGCGAGCGAACGGTTGAAGATCTTTTGGTCAGGCCATTCACCACAAGGGAATGGACCGTGGCACCAAACGATGTCACCAGTTTGAATGCAAATCGCCACCTCGTACCGCAGACCAGCGCCCTTGTATTTGTGACTGTACCACCTCTTCGAAAAGGGCTGAGGTTCGAGGATGCGAAAGTCAGTCCCATCCACCGTGACTTTGCACGTTCGCTGTTTGTCATTCTTCAAGCGATTCCTCCATTTAATCTGTTGTACAAATTAGCGACAGCATAAGTATTCAAAAAGGTGATGTGAGTCGTCGTTATGTAAGTGTTATCATGAGATGTATCAATCGGAAGGGTGTTCTTCACTTACCACGCCTTTGTATCCCTTCTGAATTTCATCCATCAGAAGCCAAATCCACTTCTTAAGCGTTTTGGGGTCTGCAGACATTTTCGATGACAGCGCAAGAACACAATCGTAGTGTCGCAAGAAGTACAAGGTCCAATACAAATGCTTGGGATGACATTTCGGGACACCACGAGCATAGCTCCACATAACTAGGCACATGCGCGGAGAAAGCCCGTACAGAGAGATAAATTTTGTTTGTGTTGCTGGTTTCACTGGGTCATACGACGCATTATGCCCCACAATGTCCAATCCAATTCTGGTTATGTCTTTCAAGTCGTAGCGCTTTGATTGATTGTTCCGCAAGTGCGCCGTGTCACAGCCAAAAGCAGCAGAGTGTGGCGTTGTGTGGCAGACAACAAAGGGTTTGTGTGAGGTCGGGTTTCGGGTCGCTGCGCTTTGTCTCGGTCCGTCAAGCTCTGCGCACCACATCATGTCACCACACAAACAAACACCCATCACAAAACTCACCATGATGCTTGTTGTAAGCGATGTTGCTTTTCGTTCGATCAGTTGGTCTGCGGCTCGTTGCTGCAACTGCACTGCTGTTGCCTCCTCCTTTTACTGTTGTTGTTGTTTATACTGATGCTACTGATGGAGTTGATGTCACTGTGGATGGTACTGTGATGTTGATGCTATCCAACTGTTGTGGTAATGATGCAATGAGCACGGTCAACACCGATGCTGCTGTTGGAGTGTGCTTGTGATTGATGTTGTTGCAAGCTTGCCTGGTGACCCACTGTGCTTGTACGTATCGTGGATCTGGCTGCTGCTGACGTGATACAGTTGCAAACGATGGCTGCCACGTTGTCATCTCTTTTGCTCTGTTGGCTCTGATCGGTTGATTGGCCGAGTAGCTCACGATCATCACATGTGACTACGAGTACTCGCTGTATTCTACTCTGATCTGCGATACCGTATTGGCGAGCCAACATCGCTGGGCTAGAGCACAGCATACATTCAGGGATAACTACCATGTCGCCACATGCAGCAGCACACAACAACGAACAGCTGCATCTGTACCGAACAAGCACTCTCCTCTTGCCATGCCTGTCCACACGAATTCGCAGCCTCCCACGGACAGTTGCAACTACTATTATTCAAATTGAAACAGAATACAACTATACATACATGCAGAAGAGCATTTGTACAAGTGCTGTTGTTGCAAGCATGCTTGTGTGCCAGGTCTCACAGTGTGTGGGATGTCCTGCATGGTGCTGTACTGATGGTTCGGCTGGATTGTGCTTTGCGCAGCATCGGGTGTTGCGAGCGGTGGGTTTTCGGGTGGGCCACATCAAAATGTGGCGTGGATTTGTTGTTGTTTGTGATTTGATGGATTTGTCTCACATGGACAACTGAGAGGAGGCATGCGAAGGAATCGAGTCATCCACATGGGAAAACGAGCCAGCCGCGTGGGAAAACGAGCCAGCCGCATGGGAGAACGGGCTTGCTCCATGGGAAAACGAATCGATTCCATGGGAAATCAAGGCTGTCGCATGGGAAATCGAGGCTGTCGTGTGGGAATTTTGATGCATTGTTTCCCACGGAGTCCAAGACAATCGATCGTATAAACTGTACTGCCAGCTACGTATGTCTCAAACACATGGGAAAACGGAACGCTGCGCTCCCATGGGAACACAGAAATATCCCATGCATGAAGACAAATTTCCCATGGAACGTTATTTTTTTCCCACGGAACGTTATTTTTTCCCATGCGACACTTCTCATTTGGCATGCGTGTCCACATTTTCCCAAACTCACATTTTGCTTCCCACAGCCCACCCATCCGTCGGCGCGCGAGGAAAACTGCCGATGGACGCATCGATGAATGCCAATCTTGGCCTTGAATAGTGTGTGTAGATGTACCAACTGAATTGTTGATCGTGTTGCTCACTCGTAGTCTGCCTGGTATCCAAAGTAGGCATCCTGCAGTTTGTATCTGAAAGTGACAGTTGCAGTTGATCGCTGTTTTGAATTAGTTGACAGGACTGCGGTTTGAAACAAATGAGCAGCAATGACAGCAGCTGATGTGGAGCGCGGCTGATTCGGACAGCACTGCCATCTGAGGATTGTCTTGTGTTGCCACTGCGTGTGAGCAGAGCAAAGGTGTAGGCAAGTTGCAAGCCTCACATTTCGAGATCATGGCTCCCACAACACCAGCCGCTGATAATCCATCACAGAAACCATACACCGAGTGGAAAGGTACCAGCGACGACGCAGCGTACATCATCGGTGGTCTCTTCCGCAACGAAATCGCCCCCAACTTCAAACAGTTCATCACCAACCATCCTGACTGGATCCAGGCACCACCAGGCAAGAACTACAACCGCAACAACCTGCGTGGCAACTTCAGAAGCTGCATCAATCGTCTCAAGCTCCACAGGGAAGGGAAGAATCAGCGTAAGTACACGAGTTGGATTGCTGTGTCACGAGCATGCCTGATCAAACTCACATGCTGCTGCTGCTACTGCTTCCATTCTCGTTCAGGCCTGCCAACTGACTTCAAACGCCGAGCTGGCCTCCCTGCTACACCAGACAGGAACAGGGACATCACAGCAACAGAGCGCAGTGGCTTGGCCATTCAACCAGGCGACGCATTTGGAGAGAGCGACGACGACGACGAGAGCTTCGTTGACAACGATCACGAAAGTGATATCAGCTTGGAGAGCATCGATCTCGATAGTGGCACCACCAGCACCACTACCAACAACAACAACAGCAACAATAACACTAACAACAACGCAGACCTCACTCCAGGGCATCTCACAACTCTTGGAAGTCCCATCTCTGAGGCATCCTTTGAACCAGATCCTCAAGCCAGCACACAGATCGCAGCAGCCAGATCCGTTCATTCTCCTGTTGTTCGTTTTTCTGAGACGCTCGTTGACACCCCTTTGGTGACAGCGCCACCGCAAACCAATCCATCCAACAAGCGCGCGCGTTTCGAGGAGGACCATCGCGACACAACCACCACCACCACCAGCAGCCCACCAGCGAACACCAACGAACACGAATTGGGACCAAGGAAGATCGATTTTGGCGAAGTTGGCGAATTGACAAAAAGTATGAAGAAGATGACCGTCAACCCGTTGGGCCAGGAATTCAAGGCCCTCGTCTTGGGGGGCCTACATCTTATCCCCATCAGTGTGGACGAACCAACCAAAACTGCGAATCAAGCTGATCAGCGTCGTGGCTTTTCAATCCACTACCACTGCCCGTACCTCATGCACTGGGAGAATGTGGCATTCCAAATTGTGGAGGAGAGTGCGCGGCAATTCTTGGAGCTCTCCCTCAAGGTCCATGTGCGATTTTTCGATGCAGCAACTTACTTGCCACAGACAGATGAGAACACACAGGACAGCAAGCATGAAGTGGCCAAGATGTTCTCCAAGGAGCAGGCTGGAGTGCAGCTGTACTATGACAAATTGTTTGAGGCAGCAAGCATGGACTTCCCTGTGTCTGATGGCTTCATGTTTGTCAAGGTGCGCAAACTTTTCCCGTCCAAGGTGGTACCGAACTTCGTTGACCGCTTCGAGCAATACAAAGATGTTGCGCATGACGAAGATCCGCTCGAGTGCACTGAGATCAACACGAACTTTGGATACAACGTGAAGAACGAAGGCGACGACACTGATCCAGTGTCTTTTGTCATGAACACTGCAACTGTGTTGTGCCCCAAACAGCAGAACTCTGCCACCTCTGCGACTCCGAAGAGAAACACCAAACGCTCACTCAGACGCCCAAAGGCAACAACCCCAATGGCACCTTAATTACTCCACACATTAATAGTCCCACACAAGTCAATCAACCACAACACGAACAAATGCACACTTAATCAGCAAAACCAGCAGTTGCCAACAACACAGGAGTGGTGCTTCTCGGGTTTGTGAGTTGCTTCGCTCTCCGCACTCCAACACTGGTTGCCCCGGTCATGCTATTCAGTCCAAGCCGCTGTAGCGTACGTGTTTCATTTCAGCTTATTTTCCGACCTATGGTAATTTTTATTTTTTACCGTTGCTCCCAGAGAGTGATGATGTCTGCTGATGCGATGGTTTGCCTCTGCCGAGCCATTTTTCTCGCTTTGTTGATGAATTGTGTTGAGCCGTAATTACCGCAGATCCCAATTTGTTATTATTGTTTGTTATAATTACCCTTAACTACCTAAAGATACGTTTCAACGTTTGTTGACATTTTGTGAGACAGAACGCAGGTTCATGCGGATGGCTTGTCGTACCATCCGCAGGCAAAGACAGCAACATCGACCGCAACCCGAATTAGGTACGACTATGATACCATGCATACTCATACATCAGAGGCAACGTTCGTGAAAGACGAAAGAGACGGAAAGAGCGAGCGAGAGAGATAGACATAGAGAGCAATGGGAACGATGCGACTCCGTTCCGATGCAGTGTTCCACGTGCATGAAAGGAAGATGAAGACATTCCTCACTTGCCGCAAGATGATGGCTCGACCATCACTGACGTTGCTGACAACAGCCATCACAATGGTGATGGCAACGACCATGGCAATGGCATGCATCCCAATTGCGGAAGCTGCATTGGCGTCCGCGTACGCGTCAACATCAACATCAACTACGACGGCGGGGACGAGGGCGCACAGCGCAGCTTTCGTGTTTCAGTCTCACAGACGCACCTTTGGTCCAACTCATGATACTCGTGACGGTAGAAACCACTTGCCACAGACAACTGCTCAGGGAAAAACGTACATCGGCACTCATCCGCATGCGTTCGATCCGCATCGATCTTTGCAAATTCTGCAGTCCAGTACGCAGAGCAGTGGCGACGACTTCGACGCAGCGCAACAACCACCCACGGTGCATCTATCCACGCACCAAGCCAACTATACCCTCACTCGTCCTGACGATGACTTGGAGTACCAATACGAGTACAAATACAACAAACTGACAATCCAGCACAGCTCTCCGCAATCAGGCAGCCAACCTTCGTCGCGCAACGGCACTACCACCGGCGTCCTGCTCATCCACCCCATCGGCGTCGGCATCGGCCGATGGTTCTACGATCGACTATTGCACTCCATTCAACAACATGTCACAGCAGCAAAGAGTACAGGCGTTGGCGCAAGTGACACCACCTTCTTCATTCCGGACCTGCTGGGAAGTGATAGCGCAAGCAACCCATCGAGCGACAGCAACGCACGTTATCCGCTCCTCAACATTTCCGACTGGACATCGCAGTTGGAATCGTTGTTGCACGAAAATGACGACGAGATCACGGATTGGTACATCGTTGCCAACGGTGGCTGTTCGCCCATCGCCTTGCAGTTGGCGGCAGCACGCAGCGCTTCGCCCAACATCATCCTTTCCTCTTTGCCCAGCCTCCCGTTCTTCCTCAATGCCACCGATCCGAAGCGCGTCGCGCGGTCCTACCGCATCCTGTGCGGACCGCTTGGACAGATGTTCTGGTGGTACGCGTGCCGACCATCTTTCATCGAGAACTTCTCCAAACGCAACCTGATTGCCAACGCCACCAAGCTGGGCGCCGATTGGATCGAGAACTGCGTGTCGTGCGGCAAGCAGAATCGAGGTCGATCCAAGTATGCCACGTTCGCCTTTTTGGCGGGCACTTTGCAAGATGGGTGCGTGGCATCATTGGCGCGGTTGCAGCAGCACGCATCGTCATCGGCCGTCATCCATACCATCCGCGGGTTGGATAAGCGTCCCAACGAAGCACGCAGCGTGTTTTGGAAGAAGCGCAAGAAGCCACAACCAACGCAGAAAACGTTTCGCGAATACATTGAAGGCGTTGGGCTGGCGGGCCGTGAAGAGTATGTGAATGGGCGGATCAGTTTGGCGTACGAAGATCCAGATGGATACGCAGCGGCGATCTTCGCATGCATGAATGATGGCGGCACTTCCGATAGGACTATAGAGTGATATGATTTCATCCGAGTAACTGTAGCACGCTAAGTACTGTTGGTTAAAGAGAGTCAGCGAGATTATGGCTTTGAAGAGATGGATAATCGGTTCTGCATGACAGCATCCACTCAATGCTCCTTGAGCGGCACGACAAGAATGCGACATCGACGACCTATTGTCTCCGTGGAATCGCCTTCACTTTCCGAATTTGCTGTTCCTATGCATTGCGTCACCGATAGAACGAGGCTATCGCCGACGCCGATCTCGCGTTCCGCAACGGCACGATAACCTTGGACGATATTCTGCACTGCTTCTTCGACACTGCAATGCACGTGGGTGGATCGAGCCAGCGAAGGTGCCTCTCTCATCGTGCGAGTACGAACATCCTCCGAGTTCAGTGCCGATGAAGCCGGTGAAGAAAATGTCTGATCAAGGATGGGTTGCAGCAGATGGCGTCCCGTACCACCTGTCGCAACAGCGACTTGCTCGTACGATCCGATGGCATCGTAGCAGTAGGCAACGCCACCGCGGCCGTCGTTGCTCATACCAGACACAACGCAGAAGCTGTAGAATGGAAATCCACGTCGCAGGTAGAGGAACTGGCTCAGGAGGTTGGCTACTTGCCTCGCGTCATTCGACTTGGAATGGCCAAAGTAGGTCGCCGCAGTGAGTTCGCTTTGGATCGTGCTCTTGAGGGCCGTGCAATCCGTGCTGCAGCCAGTCGATGCTATCCACACGGGACATGGCTCGTGGACGTCGTGGGAAACGAAGTCTGCTTGTGTGTAGTCCTCAAACAGGCTCGATGTCGAACCTGATGACGATGATATCTTCTCCTTGGATGCACTGTTGTTGGTGACATCCGATCTCGCACCATTCGACAGGATTTGCGATAGATCGGGCTGATCATCCCCACCCTGCGGCATCCACATGCGATCGCTGATGCGCTGCCGTGACAGCAGCTGATATCCGCCCTCCCCGATCATGCGCGTATCCGTTGCAACGATGGCGAAGTCTCTGCCTGCCACTGCGCACGCCAACCCACCATTGAGCTCGTACGGATCAAACTTCGCACGGCATTGTTGCACGAGCAACGCTAGCGCCATCAGCACCACAAAAGAAGGCACCCGTGCGCATGCTGATGTCCTTGAATGGAGCGATCGCCGATGGGAGCGGGAACCTCTCGCAGACGATGATACTCGTGCTGGTGCTCTCATCGTTCTTGTCTTCGTACAATAGCTGCGCACGACTATTGGTAGTATACAATATAATGTTATATACTATTATAGAATATATAATAGATCGTAGGTAAGCAATCATGTCCATCTCCATGTTCTTTGGAGTGCTCGTGTTGCGGTTCCAGCACGACATTCCTTCTGTGCTGCGCTTTTGTTGTTGGTTTCGGATCTCGTTTTCAAGTCGGCATTTGTGGGACTCAAAGAAGCTACGAGTCACGAGCTATTTGTGCCATGTCCTCCTCCTTCCGACGACCGGCGACGTTCCACACAACAATGGTCTCCTTCACTCCACTGCGCCCCTTCGATCTACTACTACTGAAGTAGAAGGGACGCATCATCACAACTCCACCAAACAGGAGCAACGGCGATACGTGGGATACTCGCGGCAACGTCGGCAGTGTGCCTCTTCGGACGGCTCGAGTGCCATGTCATCATAATCTGCACCTGCACCATCTCAGAACGATGACACCGACGGAAGCAACAGCAGCAGCAACATCAGCACGGAGAGCAACGCCTGCCCTCATGTCGATGACGCCATCAAGGATGCCCAAAGGCAGCAGCCGGTCGAATGCCACTTTGATGCTGGGGATCGTGATCATTCTGCTGCAACTGATTCAACACATGCGCACTCTACCTGAATGGACGCGCAGGGACGGGTGTGCGCAGGACAGTCAGATGGCGAACCTCATGGGAAGCCAAACTCGTGCAGAGGCAGATCAAACGCAGAGGAGACGGTACACGGGCCTCGCCATCACAGCATCGCTCAATCACAAGAGGGACGACTTCAACCTCAATATCAAACGCAAGATGAAGTTCGAATTCATCGGATCATGGTACGATTCGCTGCACCAATTCCCCGACATGAAGGGCGTCATCATCAACACCATGTTCAACGCGAAGGCGCAGAGCAAGCTCACCACAGACCAGGTCAACTTCGTCAATGTGAATCTGCAAAGCGCGTTGCACAGCAAATGCGCCAATCGATCGTTGAACGACCAGCGATTCTTCTTCATTGAGAACTACCTGCAGAGACGGCTCGCCCCCAATGCGACGCAGGATGAGCCACTCGATTACATCCTCCTGACCGACGGACAGGACGTCTCCTTCTTCCGCAACCCGTTCGAGTACATGCGAGTGATGGATGAGACGACCGGCGGCGATCCGCACTTGTTCGTCGGCAGCGAGTTCTTTGTTGCCGAGGAAGGCATGCAATGGCAAAATAAGAATTGGATGGAATGTTTCGACATGCCATACACGTACCAGCTGTTCTTGAATGCCGGCATCATCGGCGGCCATGTTTCCGTCGTGTTGCCACTCATTCAGGAAATGAATCGTTGGATGTTGCCGGCGCCTGTTCCAGTCTGTGATCAAGCCGCGTTGCAGCTCGTGGCCATGACTGCGCACGCGGATAGGATCATCACGGGGTATCCGCTGCACACGCGGTTCAAGGAATATCAACCGCAGAACGAATCGAGGGCGTACATTCAGCACAAGTGAGGAGGAGAGGACGCATGGGCAGCGCGAGAAGGGGGAATGTACCGTTGGGGCACGGTATCCATGGTCATGAGTCTAACATCATGGCAAACTGTATGAAGTATTGAATACAACAACGAGCTGGTCGGTGTGGTTGATCTGCATGGTCTAACGGAATACTTGCATCATGGAATAGTGTTCTTAGGAAGATTTGGAGCACGTACGCCATGTGACACAATCGAGATGTTGTGGTAGGTCCGACGTACGACGTAGGACTTACAAGTATGCCTGCGAAGACTAGTTTCAGAGGTTGGTAGCTTCTCTTGCGATGTCGGGATTGGCTGTTGTCCCTCGCAAAATGTCCAGAATGACTGAAATGGCCGGCGCAACACAAAGACAACATTGAAAAATTTAGCGACGCAAGGAAACACAACAACTGTTCCTCGGGAGGCACGGTAATTTAGTTGAAAGCGCGTTGAGACGACCTACGCAAGAATCCATCCAGTCCGGTCCCGTTCACAAACCACGGTTCACTCGAATGCGTCGAACGATGACACTTGGGAATTAGTCGATGTGGTCGTCCGCACACGGAGTGGAGTTTCAACAAAATTACCGTGTCTTGTTGTAGAGAAAATTAGCGTACTCTGCTCAAGATAGCAGTACATGGAAATGGTTGATGTGTTTCCTTTCGTGGCTAAATTATTTTTTCATTGTTGTCTTCGTGATGCGCCGCCGATTGCAGTCATCCAATCATCATGTCAGGCACCAAAATGACCCCCTGGTCAGTGAATTGTTCCGACAAAAAACAACAACGCTGGACCCAGGAGAACCAATGCACAAAGCACAACACTCATCACCTCCAAGGACCACCCTTCTCCGTCTCATGGCATTGCACTGTCCTCGATGCAGGTTCCAAACACACACAGCACCATACGGTAGAATAGAACAAACAGATCCCTCCGCACAGAACTATTCTAGGATATCATATTACTATATATCATATTCTATAATATTATAATACGTAATACGACGATAGAAGAACAGAAAGACGCAGAATCCAAGATGGCCAGGAAACAGCGAAGAGTCACCACTGCTCGCAACTCCACTTCATCAACGTCGCCATCGCCTTCGTCCCAATGTGGCAACCGACAGAACTACGGCATGATGATGGTTCTCGTCGCGATCATCACCCTTCAGATCATCCAGCAGCTGGGACAGCAGTCTGCTGGGATGATAGCAAGCGCATGCGTGAAGGACACGCCGATGTCGGATGGGGTTGGAGCTGTGAACTCAGCCGCACAGGCGGCAAGTCCTGCGAACGCTGCAACCGCGGCCATCGGAAAGCCCGATGCGACGCTGGCACGAGACGAAAGACACGGCGGCCTTGCCATCGTATCATCCTTCAATCACCTGAAGGACAAGCACAACATGGCTCCAAAGCGGCGGCAGAAGTTCGAGTACATCCAGTCATGGTACGAGTCTCTGCACAAATTCCCAGACATCAAAGGCATCGTCTTCAACACCATGTACGATTCCGACTTCCAGAAAGAAAAGACCACAGATCAGGTCAAGTTCATCGACGTGGATCTGACCAGCGCAACATCTCTCAAATGCGCCCAGAAATCGTTGAATGACCAACGATTCTTCCACATCGAAGAGTACCTGACGGAACGGCTCCAAGGAAACTCGACGCACCATGACGACGAGCCGCTCGATTACGTTTTGCTGACCGACGGGCAAGACATCACCTTCCTTCGAAATCCATTCGAATACATGAGGGCGACAGACCAGCTGATCGGAGGCAAGCCCAATTTGTTTGTCGGAAGCGAGTTCGAGATCATCGACAGAGGCATCGAGTGGCAGAATGGAAAATGGCAGGTATGTTTCGGCATGGAATTCAAACAAAGGCGGTTTCTGAATGCCGGCATCATCGGTGGACACGTTTCCGTCCTGATGCCATTTCTGAGAGCAATGAACAGTCGCATCCTGTCATCGCCCAACCCGTTCTGCGATCAGGCGTCGCTGCAGCTCGTCACCATGGAAATGTTCGCCGACAGGATCATCACGGGGTTCCCGCTGCACACGGTGTTCAAAGGCGAACAAGGAGAGAATGAATCAACTGCGTACATCAAGCACAAATAAATAATGGCGATGGCGACGAATGATGGTGTGGAATACGACCAGAGAAATGTCGGCATTGTTTCATAGAGTTGGATGAGAGACAGCACAGGTGCGATCACAGCATGTGTTGGTCCTACTATGGCACGAGTGTTGCAAGGAGGAGGATATCGATTGTTAGTCGTAAAATCACAGCACGGGAGAGCAGGTTGTCTTGTCGCATGAGCACACATCCGAGCTTGGGACTTGAGAGAGCAACCGATTCGTGTCCACAACAGTTTGCCACACAGCCGGTGTGACGGCCAGACTGAAACGAGCTCGTTTGAAATCGTGGATTGATAGTATCTGCCGCAGCTCCCCATTCACAATCCAAAACGAAGAATCCATCGCCACACATTTCTGCGCGTGTCCACAACTCTGAGTTCGGATGCAACACGGCATTGTTGTTGCGATCAAGTGTCATCGATCAAGCACATATTCTATTAGTAACATTATTATCTATCGACTCGTACAACCAACTCGTCGAAGAGATCAGCAAAAGTACTGTGCTCGATTACAAATGAACTATACGTACATTGCCTTCTTCCTGGCCTACATCGCATTGACGCTGCGCTCTGTCCACGAGGCAGCAAAGCCAGGATCATTGTGCGGAAAGCATGCAGGAGCGCCGTGCTTTCGTCCTCTCCTGAAGGAAGGCGACGCTGTCTCCATGGTTATTTCCGCCCAGTTGCCAATCCAATCCAATGCGACGGCGTCACAGCAGCTCAGGTTCACTCCGATCTGTCAATTCGACCTCACAGTCCCAAAGCTGAGATGGCACTACGGAAGCATGCAAGGAAATGAGACAAGCCTTCCTGGTCTCGGTTCCAGTGCGAATGCAGACATGAATATGAATACAAATACGAATGCAACTGCGAATACGAATACGAATATGAATACAAATGCAACTGCGAATACGAATACGAATGCAACTGCGAGTGGCAGCAATCCAAGCCCCACCAGCATCCAGTGCAACGTCAGCATCCCGGATGCCATCCGTCGGCGATCTTCCAATGACCAATCGACCATGAAGCCATGGATGACGAGAATAACATTTCGATTGGATGATGGAACGGTCCTCAATCAAATCGCGTTTGATCTCACCAAGATCACAGAACGCAAGTCCAGTGCCGGGATGCTCGGAGGCAATCCCACCCACGTCGATATGATCCCATACCTCAAGTACGGCCGGGAATGGATTCACGTCCGGTGGGTTGCCGAATACCGACCGTACGGGTCGTACCATCGCAACGACGGCATCGCGTTGCAAATGTCCAACGCCACCACGTACCGACCTGCCGTTTACATCGATGAAAAGGCCGTGCGGCATTCCACAATGATCGAAATTGGCGAATCGGGAGACGGCAAGCCGCCCATACCACTGCGCATCCGCCTCACCGCAATCTCGCCACAGCTAGACTCGATCAACATCCAAATCATCGAAGCGCTGCGGATGATGGAATCAATGCTGGGGGCGACCTCGGAATTGGATGAGATTCGATACTTCTTGTCGGACGATAAGCTGTATCGGTTCTTCATCACGCAGGTCATCTCCTACGTCCATCTGTGGTTGGACTACGTCGCCTTTCGGGACGAAGTCCAATTCTACCGTGGCAAACGGTCCATGAAGGGCGTTTCGGTTTCCTCCGTGGTTTCCAAATTCGTGTGCTCCTTCATCATCTTCCTGTACTTGCTCGATGGCGGCGGGACGAGCTGGTTGGTCCTTGTCAGCATCGGAAGTTCGTGTCTGGCGGAGGGCTGGAAGGTGCAAAAGGTGCTGCAACCACGCTTCCAGTGGCGCTGGCCGTGGCTTCAAACCAAGCCATGGGTGAACTCCAAAGAAGACGGCGACATCTTCGATCGCATCGCCGTCCTGAACTTGGCCATGGCCTTTTACCCCGCTGTCATTGGCTGGGCGATATATTCGTACCAGGAGCACGACTACAAGTCCTGGTGGTCCTGGCTCATCAGCAACCTCGCCAATGCGGTGTACACCTTCGGTTTCATCTCCATGTGCCCGCAGCTGTACGTCAACTATCGTCTCAAGAGCGTGGCACATCTGCCATGGAAGGTGTTCGTTTACAAGATGTTCAACACCTTCGTCGACGACGCCTTCGCCTTCCTCATCGACATGCCGTGGAAGCATCGGTTGATGACATTGCGCGATGACGTGGTGTTCCTGCTCTTGCTGGTGCAGGTTTACCTGTACCGTGTCGACAAGACGAGAACGAATGAATACGGGTACGCCTACGAAGGGGAGGAGAAGCAGGAGCAAGAGCGGGGCAAAGCATTAGCAGGACAAGCAGCAGCAAGTACAGCTGCAAAGACGGAAGTACAGGCAGAAACAACACCGTGGGCGTCGCTGCAAGTGGATAATCCAACAACGACGGAGAACAAGAAGAAGAAGGACGATTAATGCTGCTTTATTGGAGTTCAGGGTGCGCGTGTGCGGATGAGTTTAGCGCAACTGAAAGTGTCGCCTTAATCGTAAAATAGAGTAGAGCAGAGTGTACTGTCGTCGCATTTGTGTGCGGGCAGAGCGACATGGATGCATCACAGTACTACACAGTCCTCGCACCGCGAGTAGCATGACCAATAACAACAGCTGATGAGTCGGGATAGACCTCTCGATCCATGCTCCGCTTCTTCCATTTCATTCCATTCCGGTACCATGTATCCGTACTCGAGTACTGATAGAGCGCCGATGGTACAATATCATTCGACTCCGTCCAGACATACCATTCTCCGTCCAAAGCGGCCGCTTGCTTGCTCATCGCCCTCTATCTTCCTGGCGGTGGCGCACGCTGCAGCTTGTCCTTCTGATGCTTCAGCAGCTGATTGAGCATGTTCCCCGAATCCTTGCGGTACGTGTCACGTGATCCAGGCGGGACGCTCATGCGATATTGCAGTTCTTCCGTCGTCAAGCTTTCCGACAGCTCGAGCAGAGTGCCCAGGACGGTGGAGATGTGATTGGGCGCCACCTTATCTGGGCGCATGGTGAAGTAGTACCATTCTCCGGTTTCCGGATCGAATCCCACCTCGGCGATGCGTGCCTTGGGGGCTTGGAAATGGTCGGCTTCCAACCGAAAGCGTTCGCCCTTGGGCAAGGATACGTAGCGCGTCATGTCGACCATGGACCCTTCGTCTCCCACGACGCCCACGCGCAACGTGTCTTCAGCGTGGTGATGCAACAACGGCATGAGCTCTACGTCGATCGTAACCGTGTCGAGGTATTTCCATTTGAGGAGGTGATGATCCGTGCCGCAGATGTAGGGCAAGTTTGGCTGGAAGATGATGCCATCCGTGAGGTGATTGTGCACGTTGCCCTTGCGGAAGGATCTGAGTCCCTTCTCCTCGATGACATTTTCAAGCAGCGCGGAGATTTGCGTTCGCGTGACGAAGTTCTTGCGCACCAGCGGCAGCGGTATCTTTGGATCCATCACGGCAGAATCCGCGAACATATCTCGTTTTGCCGTCGGCGTGCGGAAGGATGCCTGCCGCAGATGCGCCAGACGTTGCTTGAATGGGAGCTGGAGGATGGGCGTTGTGCAGTTGAGGCAGAGCACGTCGAAGACGATGAAGATCGGACGTGGCGGGACCTTGTGCTTTGGATTGCCTCGGAACATGACGACTTCACCGTCCAGGACCGTGCCGGGTTGGATGAGGGGGATGACGGATGCCATGGGTTCCTCGCCCTTGACCGGCTTCGTCTGCTTGCCGCGCATGGCGCGATCGACCAGGACCACCGTCTTGCCAGTGAAGACCATGAAATGACGCACGCCGTCGGTCTTCTCGCTGAGGTAGTAGCCGTCGGAGGGCGCGTTCTGGATCTCCTCTATGTTGTGACGGGAGAAGCTGACGGGCATGCAGCCACCGAACTTCATGTTGGTGAGCGACGGGGACGGCATTTCATCTGGCGTGGCGATGGGACTGCGGAAGTGTCCGTTGCCACCAGCGTCCATGAACTTCTTGAGGGCGCCGCATGTCGCCAACGCCAACTGCGTGGCCTTCTTGTCTGAATGGTCCACGAGATACTCCTCGACGTCCACCGTGTCCTCCATGGGATTGATCTGCTGCAGGATCCACCATAGCTGCAGGGCGTAGCTCTTGGTGAGGTTGGCGATCTTGTTTGGATCCGTCTCGTTGACGAGGTTGAGCATGGCCCAGGGTCTGAGTTCGTACTCGAGTTCGTAGGCCACGGCCTTGTTCTGGGGGTTGTCCTTGGGCACCGTGGTGACCTCAGTGACGTCGATCTGCCAAGCCATGTTCTTGTCCTTGCGGTAGTACGAGCGCCTGCGCTTGATGCGCTGCTGGGTCCAGCCGTTGGGGACGGAGCGGACGTTTGGATCCACCTGTATTTCTGAGGCCAGGCTGATGCGCAGGTCGTACTTGGCGGCCGGCAGGGTCCAGTCGACGCCCAGGAGCTTCTCCTTGTACTCCATGGTGCCCGGTCTGGGCAGGGCCTTTGCCTGCGACGCATCCACGAGGCCGGGCACGGAGATGCGTCGCTCTCCCGAGAATCCGCTGAAGACGGTCTCGATGAGCTCCGCCTCATGCAGCTCGTTGCGGATCTTGGGCACGTCGCTGGGCTTCTTGACGACGACGCTGAGCGCGGTGGAGATGGGGGAGACCTGGCTGAGGCCGGCCATGGTCCAATGCACGTGATGCGAGCGGGAGATGCCGGACGACATGCTGTGGCGCATGTTGGTGCAGTCGAAGGCCTGCACGATGCCGCTGTGTCCTGCGACGTGCTTGGCTCCGGAGGGCGCCACGCGGCGCTGGTTGAGGTTGAGGACGCCCAGACGGCCTTCGATCTCGCAGAAGGGCTTTTGGATGGGGAACGCCTTGTCGCCCTTCTCTGCGTACTTGCGAGCCGACGTGCGTGCCTGCGTGAGGAGGATGCGCAAGCCCTCGCCCGGGTTGGGAATGGGCTTGGACAGGAAGGGATTGGCGTTGGCCGCGCTCGCACGAGCACGTGATTGCGTCGCCATCTTGGCATCCGTCTTGGACTTTTTGCTCAGCAGCCCTCCCAGGGCGCCGCCACCGCGTTTCGACATTGTGTTGTGTGTTGTGTGTGGTAGGGTATGGGTATGGGTATGGATACGAGTATGGATACGAGTATGGGTAGAGTAGAGTAGGATGTGGTGGGGATGAATTGGATGGTTGTGCACATGCACAAATATAGAATAATAGAATACGAGTAGAATAGAATACTATTATTGATGGGCAGGTGTGGGCTCTTTGAGGAATATTACTACTGCTGCGACCTCCCAGAGTGTGCGGGAGATTGGTTGTCTCTGTTGGTTGGAGACGGAAGATCTCGCGAACGTGAGAGAAGGAGGGAGCGAAGTTCTGTTTCGCGAAAGATAGCAACGTTGTTGACTCGTTCGATTCGTGCGGCGGAGGTCGTCCAAAACAAAAACACAGACTCCGGCCATAATCCATCATTAGAACCATCTGCATACCTCATCACATCATAGTCGTACACATCATAGTAGTACACAGCATACGCCTACGTTTCGATAAAATCAAAGACACAGCAAAGAAGGAAGATGGCATGATGACAACTAACGAAGGGGACAAGCAGAATGACAAGGATGACGATACAGCAAATGCAACATCACATGGATCTGCCAAGACAGATGACGAAAGCAAGCAAGAGAAGGACAATCTAGCGGAGAAGAAGGCAGAAGCCGGCGACGGTGACAAGGATGAAAGCAATGAAAAAGGCGACGAATCGACGCCATCATCGTCACCAATGGAAGAAGAAGAAGAAGAAGAGAAGCAAGCTACCACCAGAGCATCGGAACAAACGAACAGAGACAAGCCCGAAGCCTCGAACAGGACAGCTGTGGACGATGGCGAAGCCACAACGAAAGAAGGCAAAGCACGAGATGCAGCTGAGAAGACCACAACAGCATCGACGGCGATGACGGCAGCGACGACGGCAGCCGATGGGAATAAAGATGAAGATGATGGCATCAAGACGGAACCCAAAGGCCCATACGAGAAACTGCGATGGACGATTGTGGAGAATGATGGCACCCCGCGCAACCTCATCAAGCTGGTGGCATTGAAGACCCTCTTCTCACGCCAGCTGCCCAAGATGCCTCGCACCTACATCGCTCGTCTGGTCTTTGATCGACGCCACACTTCATTGGCGATCCTCAGCGACGATCCATCGCTCAAGGGTACGGACGACGAGGTCATCGGGGCGATTTGCTTCCGTGCCTTCAACGAGATGCGGTTCGCGGAGATTGCATTCTGCGCAGTCAATGCTTCGCATCAGGTCAAGGTACGTGGTCATTTCGGTCCTCGTCGTTGCTACTTGCATTGCTGTTCATTGTGCCTACTGCCGCCCTCACACTTAAAGGACGCGTCGGTGCACCAACAGCCAATGAAATGCTCACGGCACCTCATTCATTCCCTGACTCACTCACGACATGCATCTCTCAATGCTTGCACCATGCACCTACGTATGCGCAGGGATATGGAACCAAGCTGATGAACTTGCTGAAGAACGAAGCCATCGTTCGTGGCATCGAGTACTTCATCACGTACGCGGACAACTACGCCATTGGGTACTTCAAGAAGCAGGGCTTCACCAAGGCAATCGCCATGCCCAAGAGCCGGTACACGGGCCTCATCAAGGACTACGACGGCGGCACGATGATGGAATGCTACGTGCATCCGTCCATCGATTACACCCGCGTGCCGGAAATGATCGCGGCGCAACGCAAATTCATCATCGATCGCATTCGACTGCGCGCCAATTCGCACAAGGTGTACCCGCCGCTTCCCAAGGACTTCCAACCGCGCTTGGACGGATCGTCCCGCGGCAACGAATCCGCCGCGCTCGCCATGGCGATCCCCGGCATGGCGGAGGCCGGTTGGACCCTGCAGGATCTGGTCTCATCGACAGGCCAAGGCAAGGAGGCCGATCGGGCCAAGAATGCGCTGAAGAGCGAGCTGCTGGCGGTGATCCGCAAGATCGACGAGCAGCAATTCGCGTGGCCCTTCCGGCAGCCCGTCGATACGACGGAGGTGAAGGATTACCTGGAGGTAGTGAAAACTCCCATGGACCTGTCGACGATCGAAAAGATGATCCGCAAAGGCGACCACTACAAGTCCAAGCAGATGCTGTACGCCGATCTGATGCTGATGGTGAACAACTGCAAGCTGTACAACGACGAGAAGAGCACCTACGTGTCCTGCGCGATGAGTTTGGAGAAGTTCATCATGCCCTTATCCTTGAAGTAGTGCTTGGCGGTGGCGGTGGCGGTGGCCGATTGGGTTGAATGGTGTTGGTGTTGGTGTTGGCGATGGTGATGTTGATGATCGCATCCAGTCGCGCAGAATCTACAAACAAATGAGTAGTCGGAGAGTACTAAGAAGCGAGTGATAGTAGTCGTACGATACCAAGGGAATAATACGGATACTAATACGATTAGATTAGAGTAGAGTAGAGTAGAGCAGGGTAGCGTAGTGTAGCCGCGCTCAACGATTGTCCACATCTCAATTTTCTGGACAGCACCGCGTGGCGAAGAACAGCAACTGGGCACATCGCGCACCTCGCGCGCACCGTGGAGGAAAGGCATTGGACATGTGTGGTAACGCCAAAGCTGCCGAACAGCCGAACTGGCGAATGACAAAAAGATTTGGCTCACAGCCACCAAAGACAACGCAACAAGAGCCGCCCGCGTGCGTCTGTCCGTGTTGACGCAACAACAGTTTTCAAACGAGCACGTGGCGACGTACCTGTACGACTGCCAGTACAAGCCACAAGAAGTGGAGGTACCCACAGTACCACCAAAGACACACAACACACGCAACAGACAAACGATCACACCACAACTCTCCTTCCGGCTCATCCCACTCGCATCCTTCCACCTTTGGACACCCAGATACGCAGATACGCAGATACGCAGATACAAGACATATTATATAATATTAGTAGAATATAATATAGTAGAAGCCACTGGGAGACGAGAGGGAGGCGATCTCTCCACTGGCAACCCAGGCTCATCCCGATCCATCGCATCCATCCTCTGAGTTGGCACATTCATTTTCTCCCTCCACAGTCTCACCAATTCTTCGCTGCTCTTCATCCAGCTTCATTTCTACTCGCAGACAGCCATCACCACACAGCACAGCACAACATGGTGATCACCAAAGAGACAACGAGGAGAATGGCGCGCCTGCTGAGTGCCCCAACAGACCGAAGAGCGCATTCCATTTGGTCAGCCTTCGCCTCTCATCATTCGCCGTTGGCGTCACCACCACAGAACACCAGCAATCCCATGGCGCTGTCCCAGGGTCGATCATGCAAACAATACATGCAGGTTCACAGAATGCAGCGTCCCCGCGTGGCCGCGAGATCCATGTCCGCAGAACCCTCAGAGTCATCCGACGCTGCCGCAAAGAATGAGGACCGAACGAGATTCATGGATTCGGTCGTCACCAAAGAAGATGTGCAACAGGAAGCGAAGAAACAGGGTCGATTGTCTGATGTGAGTTCCTTGTCAGCCACCCCATTCGCTGTTGGCTCTGATCCTTATGTTTGCATTGTTCACACTTCGAGTTCACACTTCGAGTTCACACTCCAAGTTGCGCAGGAGAAGAATGATCCGTCATTTGCCTTCGAGGAGCATGGTGCGCAAATGACAACGACAACAACGACAACAACAAAAAGAAATGAGGGAAAGAAAGGAAGAAAAGTCATGGCTGCCGTGGAGCATTGTCCTCATGGAACTGATGCCAACTGCATTCTAATCGGCAGCATACTCCATGACTTTGCATCAACATGAGACTCTTGTCGCTGCACGGAATCGTTCCATCCCTCACATCATTCATTGCATTCCGCAAATACCTTCATTGTCATTGCATCAACACGCAACGCATCACATTCAACACTCACCAACGCAATGAAACGTAACACAACGTACCCACACGCAACAACCTGGACAGGTCCGGATTTCGGATGTCCTCAAAGCAAAGCATGAATTCAGGTGGGTCGATCCTGTGGTGCAGCGGGATGCCACCCTCCAAGAAGTCATTCCCACCGTCATCGATGGCGGCTTGTCGGGCATGATGGTCGTGGAAGAGTCAGCGGAGATCACCCAGGGAGCGCTCGAGCCACCCAGGAAATCACGCAAGGTCGTGGGATTGCTCACATCACGTGACCTCCTGCGGATCCTCGCATCCGGAATCAAGGACGGTGAAAACCTCAATCACATCTTCTCGACCCCCGTCTCCTCCCTCATGACGCCCATATCGCAGGTCGTCTACGGCAGACCGGAGGAAACTATCGGCGTTTGCAGAACCATCATGGCGAAGCTCGGTATCAAATGCCTCCCCATCCTCAGCAAGAAGGGCGAGGTCGAGGGTCTCATCACGGCGCGGGACATGTCCGACTACGGTCTCAGCGCCACCGACAAGGGAGGCAAGAAATCATACCTCCGCAATGTCTCCGAGCGCGTTGGTCTCTCCAGCAACACCAGCATGGCAGATCCGCCGACCTACCTTCAGGCGCATCTGGGCATGGAGCAATCACCCCTCTTCGTCAATATGGCCGTCCACGAATTGCCGCATCCATTCAAGTCCAATGATGGTGTCGGCGCCAATCGTCGCGGTAAGTTCGTCGTCTCCAGTTCCGGCTGTTTTGTGTTCATTTACTACTATTGCACGTCTTATGCAATTGATACAACAGCGTGCCTATTTCCATCGACGCACATCTCTTAGTTTGCACCCAGCCATGTCCATCCTCACACACCATGCCCATCATCATTCACATACATGCACGATCCAACCGATTATGATCCTTTTTTTGCAGACTTCGGCCCCAACGAGCACACCGACGACGCAGAATTTTCAGAGGATGCAAATTTCATCACCACCGTGCGGCTGCCGGACGAGAAGGACGGGACGCTGCGTGAAATGACGTACTGCGGCGTTGCGGACGGAGTGGGAAGCTGGAGAGAGTACGACGTGGATCCCAGAGAATTCTCTCACAGGCTCATGGAGGAATGCGCCAGCATCGTCGAGGAGGCAAGTCCGGATCACACCACCTCTGCCACCACCGACCGGAGGCTGGGGAGGGTCGTCGCACCGTCGCAGGTCCTTGCACAGGCCTACGAGCGGGTCAAGGCGGCAAACGTCATTGGCTCCAGCACCGCTTGCGTCGCCCTCTTCGACAACACCCGCCATCAGCTGCACTTCTCCAACCTCGGCGATTCCGGCATCATCGTGCTGCGACACATCGATTCGGACGTCGCCGGAGCGCTCAAACGCGACAAGCGAACGCCGCGCACGGAACGCAAAACGGATCTCCGCGTCGCCTTCGTCTCCCAGCAGCAGCTCCGATCCTTCAATCATCCCTACCAGCTCGGATGGACCGGCAAGGAAATCGGTGAAGACGAGGACACCAGCTTCCGGTCGGCCAAGGAGTCGTGCAACAGCTCCATCCACGTCCGAAGAGGCGACATCATCATCATGGCGACGGACGGACTGTTCGACAACATCGACACGGATGACATTGCGACGATCGCCCTCGAATGGGAGCAGCAGAATGGCTTCATCCGCGGTGGCGACGTTGCGGCGCGTCAACGACGATGGCAGATGGGCAATTCCCTCACAGTGCTGTCGTCCGAACGGATAGACGATTTGGCGCAGAGGCTCTCGCAACGTGCCAGGGAGAACAGCCTCGACACCAGCATCGATTCGCCCTTTGCCATCCTCGCCAAGGAGAATGACATCATGTGGAGTGGCGGTATGCCCGATGATTGCACCGTCATTGCGATGCACGTGGTGGGACGCTCTGCGAAGGATCTCATGGACAAGGATCACCAGTAGCACACACGCGGTTTCTTTCGGTCTGAATTATTGTATTCTACGTTGCTGAACTCATTGAGTTCATTGAGCGACTGATTGCCTCCCGAGTTAGAGTGCTTCACTGCCGCAGCATACCAATACGATCTGAGAATATTGAATCTCCCCACAACATAAAGGAGCATTCGACTATTATACTCCACGGTATTAGCACTTCTATTTCCAGACATGCTCGTGCACACACATACGCTTGTAGAAGTACTCATAGCTGCCGCTTCCCTGATCGACGAGCCACACTGTGCATTCACTTTCAATCCAACGACATCACAGGAATCTTCCCCTTGTCCAGCATTTGCTTCAACGCCGGAAAGTTGTGTTTGTCCATTCCCCGACCGAATGTCAACACCATCGATCGCCCATTGTGCTGGCTGAGGATCCGGAGGACGGTGTGCAACGTCGCATGCTGCATGATCTCGTGCTGGATGGCCACAATTTGATCCCCATACTTGAGGACACCCGATTGATGACACTTCCCACCCGGGAGGATTTCCGTAACGAAGACGCAAAAGTCACCTTTTTGCGACAATCGCAACCCTGCTGGCATGGTGGTTGCGATCGAGAAGTATCCGCTGTCGGCGCATGCTTGCGAGTTGTTAGCCGGCGTGGATTCGCGTATGGTGGGCGCTGCGCGTTGCGGTGATTGCACGAGACCAGAGCTTTCAACGGCAGACGTCATGAGACTTCTCAGATGGTTGCTATCAGGTATCCACCCACGAAAGACCACGAGGTGAACGCTGGTGCGTCGATTGTCTTTGTGGTACGAGTTCAAGAGACGGAAAAAGCCTGCTGAAGTGCAGGCTCCAAGGATCCTGTCATGAACTCTGATGAGGGTGTCCCCAACTTGGAGTATTTCGTACCTGCTCAAACTCAAGCTCAAACTTGCATTACCATTTTCAACTGATGGCAGCGCAGCAATCGTCAGTCCGAAGAAGTTCCCATTGTTCTTCACCTTGAATCCATATGGTACAGGCAATGTGATGTCGACGGCAATGAAACCAACCGTCGTGTGGCCAGAGATATTGGAACGAGGGGTTCGGGGTTCGCCGCTGCCATCTCTCCTTGAGCGACCTTCATGCACTACCATCTCTGTTCGGGCGACTCCCGCTCCTTGCGTGCGCTGGGGTTCCACACGATATTGCTGCATTTGAGGTGATTGCGGATTGGAAGGACTTGCTGATGGCTCGTCGTCCATGATTTCAATGACTTCAGGCTCTCTTCGTCGGTGGCTCGCACCTGCATTTGTGGGTGCAGAGTTGTGTCTGTTCCTTGGCACTGGCGTTGTTGGAACAACTGCCTGTGACGTCGATTGGAACTGTGAGAGGTTCCTGGCGTTGCGCATCGCGTATTGGGCCGCCTTCTGCTGCATCAAGACGTGTCTGTCGAGTGTTCTGGATCGGCGCTTAAAGGTGAACCTCGCGAATGGATCCTGAAGCGAGTCGAGGTAGATTTTCAATTGCGGCAACGAGAGCACGGTGGTGTCAACTGCGTTCACACCCACCAGTATATCGAGCGGCCTGAGCTGACCAGTCTGCCCCGCGAATCCTGCAGGATCGATATCATGGACGTAGATCCCAACCTCTGGATGGGGGAAGAACTTGAATGTAACTCCGATTGGTAGCCAGATCCAGAGGGCAAACTTAACCGTCGCACCAGTCAACGTCGTTTGTGCCTGCGTCTGCGTCTGCATCTGCGCCTGTATCCGGGATTTCTGCGACCGCTGCTGGGGTGTGAGGATGGAATGCGCCTCCTTGTATCGATTAGCCGATACGGCTGCTGCAGTGTATTTTGCATAATCTGCGGCCGTTTTGTTTTTCTTCCTGGTTGGTGGACTAGCCGATACGGCTGCTGCAGTGTCTTTTGCGTAATCTGCGGCAGTTTTGTTTTTCTTCCTGGTTGGTGCGTCGAACTCCTTCGGAGGTTTGACGATTTCCGTGTGGATCACTCCTTTGCGTGCCACACCCTCCAGCTCCGTCACCAAGCTTTCTGCGCCCCCTTGTGTCACCTCCCTGGGTGATCGCATCAATTCTGGAAATCCCCGTTCCAGCGCTCGTCGAACATAGCTCGCGCATTCCTTCGCTTCCAATTCATACAACTCCGACGTCGTTCGTTGCACTCGGATGAATACGCGCTTTGGTTGCATCCGGCGGTTACGAAGAATGTTTTGGATCAACATTTCCTGTTCGAACAAAGACGACAGCTCGGCATAGGTGATCCGATGAGATGATACAAGTCTGCGGAATCTGCGGTTCCCTTCATGATTGTGACTGCAGAACTCACAATCAGTCACAACGTGGTTGTTGTCGAGTTTGAGCTCCGCCACGTGGTTGCAATGGGTCTTTCGTGGTTTGAAAGTGCCTGCATGAGAAAGCGGAAGGAGAAGGAAGGGTTGCGACACAATCCAGGAAGACGGTTGTGAGATGAAGTTGAAGATGCGTCACGCAAAACAAATGCAGATTGTCGCAAATTTGGAGACCTCAACGTGCAGTATACTCGTTTTTGTAGGGCAGTGGAAATCTCACCTGGAACTTCCAGCTTATATAATCCCTGTTCTGTCTGTGGCATATGCGTGATCTGTATCATCTCGTCGAGGGTTATTGACCTGTACGCGTCCGCGCTGAAATCGATGGCCACCCCACGTTGATACATGTCATCAATCTCCTTGGAGCGGGGACGCTTCGACAAGGACCTCCTCCGTGATTCATTGCTCTTCCCCTCGCTGCTTCGTCTTTTCCGGCTGCTGCTGTTTGTTGTTGCGGATGTTGTTGCGGATGTTGAGGACGAAGACACCGGCGCAAAAACTTCTTCGAAATACGCAATCCAAAAGGCGAAGACAGCAGAAATGGTCTGGAGCGAGCTTTCGTCTTCTGCCCAGGGATGCAGCATTGTTTGTGACGCCTTTTGCTTTTGCAGATTGCCAGCATGAGAGCATTCCCGCAGGTGCGAGAGGAGGTTGGAAGCAATGTTACTGACCCGTTGCGCTTCTCCCAATCTGTCCGTGTGGGGTATCGAAAGCAAGTGGTGTCTGTGCTTCGATTTGCAACGTGTGCATTGAATGGAGACGAACAAGTGCGCACCGCTGGAATCATCATCCAATCGCATCGGCCTGTCTGTGCTTGGTATCCATCGTTGCGATTCGTTCGTGACGACAACGTCGAGGTTCTGGAGGAACAGCTCCAACGCAATCGACTCCATGCGATCGTCATGCGGCAGGTCGACACATCGGATGGTGAGCTGTCCACCCCTCCGATTCAGCTTGTGGATGAGTTGCAATGCTTGAAACCATTCCCGCGAGGTGGATTCCTCCCAATGGTCAAAGTCTTTCTTCGATAGCGTGCAGGAAGAGACAGCAGGCAGAGATCGCTTGCTGCCAGCATGCCTTTGCCGCGCTTCTGTCCACAACTCGTTTGCACTGTATTGCCCGTTTGAATTGGCAAGCCAAGATTCCTGCATGTAGTTGAGCCATCCTGAGTTCAGAAGGCGCTGGGCAGCCAATTGACTGTGGTTGCGTTGCGCATCCATCTCATCAGGTTTGAGTTGAACGGAGTATGATAGGTATAGGTGCCTGTATCATGAAGTGGAGTGTGGCGCAATCGTATCGTAGTCGTACGGTATAGTACTGTGGAGTCCTCGGACTCAGGCTACTGCTACACCCAACACAAGTGTGTCAATGAGGACGCTTCGGAAATGTAGATCAATTTCCGTGACACACCTTCCGGCGTGTGGTGTCACGAGATGTTTGCTGTTTGTGTTGACTTTTGTTGCGGTAGCTGTTGCTGTTGTGATCGGATGCGTGATTTGGCGATTCCGGGTGTTCTTTTCGGGTGCGCCTGGACGAAGAGTCGAGATGATCGCACGGCTGTGAGTATCGCCATGCTGGCGAATATAACGTTTCGGTTAATTAGGCGTTAAATTCGTTGTCCACCTCATGCGTTGGGATCTGCCTCAGGTGGCATTGGTGGAGAGCATGTGAATAGTAGGGAAGTTGGACAGCTTGTCCTTGCCAACAACATGGGTAGCACAGAGGGTATGCGCGCATGAATCAGATGCACAGTATCTCAGCGCCACAGAGCCGGACAAACTTGCAATATACTTGGCACAAGGGAGATCTACTTTTCCATTCATATTGGTATGAAGGTGTAAACTGCTCATAACACCAACTTGAGCAGGATGTTGATATGGGCGCCCTTCCACAGTGCCTCGATCCTGGTGGTGTGTTAATATCGAGTTGTTTGAGTTGATCAATGCCGTAGTAGCCTTCAGAACATCGAGTACAACCACGTGAAAAGCACAGCTCACGCAATCATGCTCGTGTCTGCGTGTTGGCCATGGTTGCTTGAAAGAAAGCCAAAGCATCACTGCCTGTCAGTACTCTACTCTATGCGCCACTGCCATGGACCGATCCTCCCAACATGATATCGTGCGCTTCATTCAACCAAGAAGCCATCGCCAGCTGCCCATATCTGGCTTTTTGGAACCGTTCATAGCATAGGTATTCACAAGCCTAACATTGAAACCCTGATGAAGGGACAGCACAGCAGGAGTCAAGCCCACAGTGAGATTGTCCAGTCCTCTTTGACAAACATGTACTTGGTGCAGGGCGATACGCATTCTGTGGAAAGATGTGAACAAGCTCTCTTGATAGCCTCCACCATATATCATCAAGAAGGATCAGCAAACCAAAAGACTTACATTACACTTTCTGTATGAAATCTAGTGCAATTTCCATTGTAAGGAGACCATGTGCCAGTACAACTGGAACCAAGTTGTAAACCGCAGATGAAGAAAACGAAGGAACAATTTCATAAAACGATATTAAAGCATAGATTTTCGCCCTCAACCATAGCAGAGATGGTCTAGTTGGTTATGACGCGGCTTTCACACAGCTGAGGTCCCGGGTTCGATTCCCGGTCTTTGTATTTTTTGCTACTTCAACCGGAAAAGTTTTAGCCCGAACACAGCACCGTCCGGTATTGCTTGTTAGTCGTGGACAAATACGACGGACAGACCGTCCATGGAACTCAATGACGTTTCCAATCGAGTCCCGCGTAACCAAACTTCGTGCTGAAGCAATAATTTGAATTTGTATAGACGTTATATTAGCGTTACGCGTGTCAGTCTGTTTCCATGTGAGAGAGCACGGCTGGCGTGTTTCAGCTTGATTCAGAATCAGGCTCCGATCCAGAACGGATTCAGAATTTCAGAACGGATTCAGAATCGAGTCAGAACTTCAGAACTTCAGAATTTTTTCATTCTGATTCTGAATCGAGAGTGTCCCTCCGAGTGATCCCTGTGGGGGCTTCGTCGCAGACACACACAAGTTTCCTTCTGTCTGTTGGCTTGTCCGGGCGTATGATGTCCAATCGCATTGTTCACCCATTCAGATACACGAGTGCTCTACTGTACACAAACGCAGAGAGAGCATCAGCCAACATACTGGGTGTGACATCAACAACATGACCACAAGTAGAAACATCTTGGCGCCAGAAAAGATATTGTAGGCAGTATGACAATGACAGCTAGTATGGTAATCTACTCAGTATTCTGTTCTTGGTTGACTGCGCGTGCTGCGCTGAGGAGTTGTTCGCGCATTGCTTTCCTATTCTCCTCCTCATTTTTGCGTCGCTGCAACCAGTACGTTGATGCCATCTTGCTTTGCTTGAGTTGATAGATGTGATCGCGAAGTTGCTTCAGCGTGAACTGGTGGTACACAACATTGGACTCGTAGAGCTCGTTGGGTTTCTTGGCAAGGTGCAGGCCACTATCAAAATCAGTTGCCAGCTGTGCCTCTGCATTTGATCCTTTCCATCGAGGGCGAGTGGGCACAATTGGTGGAAGGGCCTTGAATCGTTCGAAAGCCTGGGCATCAGCTTGTGCGCGTTGCTTTTGTTCATCGCATGCCTTGCGAAGAGTTCGAAGATTGGTACGGAAGTTGACGTAGTTGATTTGCTTGTATTCGACTCGCAGTTCGTAGACGGCACAAGGTTTCATGTCATCAGTGATTCTCCCATGCAGAAGATCATCACGAAGAGTCTCCTTGACTGCTGGCCACAACTTGCTGCGAGGCATGATCACCAAATAGTCAAGATGTTGTTCCGTTGTAGTTTGTGTGTGAGACTTGTTGTGATGTTGGGGAGGAGTCGTATTGAGACCAAGTGGACTCTACCACTCCTACCTTCGATGACAACACCCAGCAATCGATACAAAGAGACCAGCATGAGCAATTACAACGAGATGGGTAGCCCCGCCAGCAATTGTCCGTTGCTTGTTTATAAACTGTCACAAACGGCGATGCACACAAGACTGCTGGATCTTCCCACCAAAACAGGGCCATGACAATCGTGCCAACGAGCTCAGTCTCCCACATAGTGCTCCTTGCGACGACAACACAAGTATACCCAACACGCAATGAATCAGAACCTAGGCTCAACTGTATCCACAATAAATGCTGATCAGCATCATAATATACTAGTTCAAAACCAACCAACCATGGAGGACTTGCAGGAGAAACAAGCGCGCAAGCGAAAAGGTACGAAGGCCCCAACCAGCGCCACCGACACGCAAATTCTGAGCTTCATTCAAAACCCATCCAAGCACGGCAAATTAGTAATTTTGTGATCAGAATGTCTTTCTCTTTGGCCTGGCGCGGTCGCCTGAGCGGAAGAGAGCGTACAATAGAAAGAACTACTTGGAGAAAACCGTGAGTGCAGCACAAGGCAATGGCACGGATGAGTTGTGCTCCATGTTCCAGAATCACACCATCGAATCATCACACAAAAAGCGAAAGCATCACAACCAACAATCCAACACCCACCCACGAGCCAGTGACTGCCTCAGCACCAGCACCAGCACCAGCACCACCAGCACCACCACCAGCACCAGCACCACCAGCACCACCAGCACCACCAGCACCACCAGCACCAGCACCAGCACCACCAGCACCAGCACCACCTATCAACATCTAGATCGAAATTAGGTACCCATCTCCCATGACTGAAACGTGATTCACTATTTTTTGATTCGACTCGATTTGAGAGTATAGTCGAGTGAGTCTTGATACACGATTGATATTTGGTCACTACGGTCATCGAACATGACGTAGGCACTGACATCATCGTATGACGTCAGAGGATCGGTCATTGTGATCCTCGGAATCGAGATTATGTTTTAGTCATGGTACGCTGACCTGTCTAGCCATGCCGAGTGCATCATCGAGCACGTGGCAACAATACTTAGGATCCAGAACAACATCGTCAGGGGTGATGCATGCACCCGTCGACGTAGACGGATCAATCCATATGTGATCAAACAGAGATCAAGATTAGGCAAGACCAGGAGAGATGGAGAAAGACCCAAAGGCGAGAATAACACGGAGTATCGTGTAAATCAACATGCCATCTTGGGCAATGTTTTAGGAAAAACTGCGAGATAAACCACGAGGTAATCAAGCAGCACGTTAGCAACCGTGCAATAGGCACCATCTTTAGAAATAGGAGATCATCATCTCATAATCCAATCTCAATCATCAATTGACACACCAACTAATAGCAACAACAACAACACCAAACACACCGACTCCACCTCTTGGCTTGATCACCCAGGCGGCGTAGTAAGTGCAGTGTTTGGTGCTCCCCTCTTGTCCTGTGTGTAATTGCTGATTATCAGATTAACAGTCGCAAGTCTCTATCGAGTGTATGAACGAAAATTGAAGCGCTGTGCTGCTTGGTGACATCACGCTGTCTCCTTCCCTTTGAATCCGGAAAAGGCCCAACGCGTTCGTGACGACGAACCCAATTGCTCGTGTGTGCAGATTGCTACGTGCCGCCACACCCGCTTTGCCCTGCTAAAGTGCAGAAAGGCTCACCCGCTGTTGCGAATATCGCAGGCGGAGTAATTCATCTCAACAACCCAAGTTCCGCATCACTGCGTTACTTACGATAGCTGGTCAGCTAAAAGACAAAGGTATAAAAGCCCGTGAAGCAAGACACACGTAAACACTTGGCCTGGTCAGCATCGACAAAGGTGAAAGCCCGTGAAGCAAGACACACGTAAAAACTTGGAGCGCAAAGGCCCTCTGAAACCTATCGGCAATCTCACCGTGAGTTGTCGCGACCAGGTCAGTCGTTAACACTAAGTCTAAGCCGTACTTGAGATCGGTTAACGTCCAAAAGGGACGCAGAGATAACTGCCAACCGGACTAGCGTCCGCCCTTGACTGGGGAAGAAACGCGATCGGTAGAGATACCGCGGATGCAACCCGTAAAGCTAGCATTGTGCTGATAGCAATATCACGCGAATAAGTCTAACGACACCGAAAGGCTGGTTTAAGCTGGATGAAAACGCGAGTGGTGGAACCAGGTGAATCAAAGCAGTTGCTGGCACCTGGGGGGCACCGCGCTCATTAGCGTGCAAAATCCTGTTAGCATCAGGTACATCGGGCAAGCTGCTGCCAGATCTAAAAGACGTATAGCAAGCTGATTCGTGGCACTCAAAGGAGGCACGGATTGGATCGAAGGTCCAACTGGGTGAAACCAAAGGTGCACCACATCCTGGTGGAGCACAGCTGAACAAGCGCAAGAATACGGCGTTCGGAGAGACGAAATCCGAACGGGCAGGGCCATCCAACGCGCAATCCATCCGCGACGTTTCATCGCTTTTCAAGACCAACAAAATAACAACAATTCCATCAACAACGACCATTTGCGCTCAGTCCACCTTTCTGATTGGCTGTGAATTCCTACGGTTCACACAATCACTGGTGCGTCACATCGGTTCACAACTCCTTCGCCATCCCAGTCATCCATCGGACATCGGTCGCGCGCCAACAAGTAATCCAACCGGGAAATTCACACGGACCTGAGTGACATCTTTTCACCGGTCACCCTTCGCATCGGATTAAGTGTGGGTGTCTTCGCATTCTGTCAATCGGGAAATTCGCTTGGTCCCGTTGGGTGTTTTTATCAACCAGTCATCCAAGATCACCCAACTACAGTCCACTCGAGATACCGTTGACACCTTCGCCATCACTGACGCTTTCCATCCGGCACCACTTCCAATCCCGACGAATTCCGACAAGCGCAGAAATTCACCGTCACATTCTGGCGAACGTTTCGACATCACAGCGGATCGCGCAGTCATTTCCAAGTGTGACCACTTTCCTGGGAGCTGCGTGAATATATTCGTCCGGTAATAATAGCAACAAATTGAACCAACAACCACATCCTCGCAACACCCAGCTACACGATGTCCAACGCAATCCCAATCAACGACCCCATCCTGGCACACGTCCTCAGCGTTCTCGGATATGACGACTCGTCCAATGAGTGGCTTATCTTGCATACCGAAGAGATCCGAACCATCATGGATTTCGCTTCGCTCCATCGCGAAGACATGCCTGAGATGAACGCCACCATCCAGGTGCCTGACCCAGACCCCGACTACGTAGCCCAACTGTCTAAGATAGCAATCCGGAAATTCTCAAATGCCATTGGCTGGTTCAGTGTTCAACCTAATCCCACTGTAGAGACATGGCGGGAGCTCAATCAAGCCTCATACATGGAGTATGTCGCTCGGACATTCACACCATCGCCCGCATCCTCAACCGCCATGCCTGACACAGCCACCAGTGCATTCCCCTTCGAGACAACGAAGACCGAACCAACGGAGAAGACCGGACACGACCTCGCCGCAGAGTTCAACCGTAGCATCAAACGTAACATTAGCGACTATCCCAAGTTGTCTGATGATAAATACTTCGCTACATTCCATCGTCGCCTGCGTGCCACCGCTGCTGCTCATGGCATCTCCAATGTTCTCGATGTTGACTACACCCCATCCGATGAACAAGCCGAGCTCTTCAAGGTGCAGTCCACCTTCCTGTTCAACGTGTTTGTATCCAACCTGCAGACCACGAAGAGTAGGAAGTGTGTCACTCCGTATGAGTCGATCTGTGACGGCCAAGCCGTCTACTGCAGGCTGGTCCGCGAGTACACCACCGGTGCCACCGCCGTCAACACCATCCGACGCATCCGAGACGAGATCATCAAGTTCAAGCTGGACAAGCAGTGGCGCAAGACCCGTGAACAGTTCCTAGACCTGTGGCAACACAAGGTGCACGAACTTGAGGCTTTGCGTGATGATCCGATCGACGACGCGACGAAGAAGGAGTGGTTGACCAACGCCATCGAGGCAGACAAGGCTCTGTACCAGTCTATCTTCCAGACTGACTACCTGCAGACCGCTATCCTGGCCTACTCACCCGGCAGGTCCGCAACCACCATGGAGTTCGACACCCTCGTGGAGCTCGTTCGATCCTACGCTGTCCAACTCGATGGCCACGACGCCAACAAGCCGAAGACGCCACGGCAAGTTAACAACACCGACCAGCGCAAGCAACATGGGAAGGATAAGGACGACGGACCCAATCTCTGGAAGCCCAACAAGGACTACAGCAAGGAGACACGAGAACGACTGCCGCGTGAGGAGTTCCAGAAGCTGTCGGATAAGCAACGCAGCGACTTCCTCCAAGCCCGGCGAGTCAAGTCTGGACGTGGTAAGAAGGACAAGCCTAGGCGTTCCGCCAACAACACCAACCGCAGTGGATCCACATCCAACCAGAACGACCAACAGGACACTCAGACCAACAACAAAGGTAGTAACAACAACGAGTCTAGTTCTACCGCTGGAACAGCAATCAACCGTATGCTATCCAGTACCATGTCTAGCGCGTCTGGGAACCCGCCGACTACCCTCGTCATTGACGGTCGCACCTACACCCTGTCCCACACGAACGTATCGTACAAGTTCAACAACGCGAACGTGACGGTGCAAGGCGCATTGGTGGACGGAGGTGCGAACGGCGGTCTCGTTGGAGATGACATGCTGGTGATAGAGTCCACGTCCAACCGAGCTGATGTCTCTGGAATCGGCGACGCAGAGATCAAGGATCTGGCGCTGGTCACGGCCACCGCTGTCATCCAGACCACCTCAGGGCCGGTGATCGGTTGGTTCCATCAGTACGCCAACTACGGGAAAGGGCGCACCATCCATTCTGCCAACCAGCTCGCGGCGTTTGGATTGGATGTCAATGAGCGACCAAAGAACCTCCCTGGCGGTCGGCAAACCATCGTCACGCCAGACGGATTCATCATCCCGCTCACCGTGCGTCAAGGACTCGCATACATGGATATGCACAA
The DNA here is from genome assembly GCA_026770025.1 of Craspedostauros australis. Lineage (NCBI taxonomy): Eukaryota > Bacillariophyta > Bacillariophyceae > Mastogloiales > Achnanthaceae > Craspedostauros > Craspedostauros australis. The sequence continues at coordinate 1,114,792 of JAMXDE010000022.1, forward strand.
GCCAACTCAGGCGGAGCTAGACGATCTGCCACACGTGTTCTTCACCTCCGACCAAGAATGGGACCCATCTGTCCTGGACGGGGAGGCTGATCTGGACAACATTCCCGCAACCGAACGCGGCGAAGACGACGACATCGACATCACCATCTCCAAGTGCGTTCAGTACGTTCAATCCGCTGCGACGCTCGGGGATGGGGAGAAGGCGACCAAGGCCGGGCCACGCAACATCGTGGGTAAAGCGCCCAACTTCCATGCGCTACGGCCGTACTTCGGGTGGATTCCAGCAGACCGCGTGCGTGACACTCTTGCATGTACTACCCAGTGGTATCGCATGTCTGAGCGTTATCCCATGCGTAAGCACTATAAGTCTAGATTCCCCGCAGCCAATGTCAACCGACTACACGATGTTGTTTCCATGGACACGTTGTTCTCTGACACGCCTGCTCATCATGATGGGGTCCCCGGACACAGTGGATGTACCATGGTACAGGTGTTTGTAGGATCCAACACGCGCCTCACAGCGGCGTACCCTCTGGCAAGCGAGTCCCATGTTCCCCATGTTGTCCAGGACTTCATTCGGGAGCATGGTGCCATGGACGTGTTGATGTCCGACAACGCCACGGCGCAGATCGGAGGCAAGATGAAGGACATCCTCCGGCAGTACTGCATCGCAGACCACCAATCCGAACCACATCACCAACATCAGAATCCTGTCGAGCGACGCATCCAGGATATCAAGCGCACCACCAACGGCATCATGGACCGAACTGGCACCCCTGCCAGGTTCTGGCTCATCTGCACCTTGTACGTCGTGGGACTGCTCAACCATCTGTCACAGTCCACGGCCGGTCACATCACACCCATCCAAGCCGCCACAGGCCAGCGCCCTGATGTCAGCAAGTACCTCAACTTCCACTGGTGGGAGCCAGTGTACTACAAGGTTGGGAACGCTGCCTTCCCAGGCACCACGCAGGAACGGCGTGGACGCTGGGCTGGACCATGCGAGCACAAGGGTGACGAACTGACGTTCTGGGTACTGGATGATGCAACGCAACGGCTGTTGCCACGCTCGAGCATCCGACGTGTGTCTGATGACGCGCGAAACCTTCGAGCTGACTACCCCCTGCCTGATTCTGGGGAGGATGGTAACGTGGGTGACGAAGCTAGCGAAACCGAAAATCCAGAAGATTTCGACAGTGACAGCACACCTAAAGCTAGACAACCCGTTGTGCATGCACTATCTGACCTGGTAGCCACATCACATGGAGAATCAGATCCAGGTGTAGTCAAAGTCCCCAAGTTCAGTCCTGATGAGCTGCTCGGATTGACCTTCCTCCACCAACAGGATGGACTCAAGTGGAGAGCTCGAGTGATTCGCAAGATCAAGGACGGAGACGCAGCCAACCATGACAACATCAAGATGCTCATCGCATACGGCGACGACGACACCGAAGAGCTCATCGCGTACACGGATCTAGCTGACATCATCGAACAGCAACACGAGCAGGAGATCGGCGACGGGGAGATGTGCGTTTTCAAAGCCATCACCGGACACGAAGGCCCATTCCACTCCAGTCACAGCAAGTACAACGGCTCCTCCTACAATGTGAAAGTACAATGGGAGGATGGCAGTGTGACCATGGAACCACTAGACGTGATAGCCAAGGACGATCCTGTCTCATGCGCGAAGTATGCCGCAGACAACAACCTCCTCGGTCTGCCTGGCTGGAAAAGATTCCGTAAACTAGCAAAGAGAAAGAAGAAACTCAATCGTCTCATCAATGCTAGTAAACGCAAAGCTCGTGCACAAGGTCCTATCTTCAAGTTTGGTGTTCAAGTTCCACGCAACGGAAAGGAAGCACGCCAGCTTGACGAGAAGAACGGCAACTCCAAGTGGGTAGACGCTGAGAGAAAAGAAATGGATCAGCTCCACGAGTATGGCACGTTCAAGGATCTCGGCAAGAACGCTCGGAAACCAGATGGATACAAGCAGATCAAGCTCCTCTGGGTGTACGACGTGAAGCACGATCTTCGGCACAAGGCAAGATGCGTAGCAGGAGGCCACCTAACGGATCCATGCAAGGATATGGCATATGCAGGAGTAGTCAATCTCAGATCATTCAGGATTGCACTGCTTGCAGCAGAACTCAACAACCTCAAACCCATGGTGGGTGATATTGGTAATGCCTATCTAGAAGCCTACACAAAGGAGAAGATCTGTTTCGTAGCTGGTCCTGAGTTCCAAGAGTTTGCTGGTCACATGATGATCATTGTGAAAGCGCTCTACGGACTGCGCACGTCTGGTGCACGATTTCACGAGTCTCTGGCCGACACACTCCGTGACATGAAGTTCTTTCAGTGCAAAGCTGACCCGGATGTGTGGATGAGGGATGCTGGTAGATGCTGGGAATACATCTGTGTGTACGTAGATGATCTGATGGCTGTCATGGAAGACCCACAGTCATTCTTCGACACGCTCATCAACAAGTACAAGTACAAGTTGAAAGGTGTAGGACCAATCAAGTATCACCTCGGCGCAGACTTCGACCGTGACAAAGACGGAACCCTGACTATGAGCCCGCAATCCTACATCAAACGGATGCTGGCGAATTACGAACAGGTGCATGGGGAGCTTCCACGGACCTACACCAGTCCCATGGAACACAACGACGCCCCCGAGCTAGACACATCACGTGAACTAAACCCTGT